>CM051391.1:719524-737524 GCA_028015245.1 Cardamine occulta | reverse complement strand
AGTGAATCAAAGTGTTGAAGTTTTAAAGGAGGTGAATCTCTTACAACTGCTTTGAGATGTTCAAGAAAGGTGTAGAAGCAAATCAAAGTAAGAAACAAGCATCATAGCTTATCCCATAGTTCTGTTAGTTCAAGGAATCCTCATAGGAGTTTCTAATGGTGAATTTGGGAGTTGTAGCAAGAAGACACATATGGAGGCTGAAACTACACCTATTGATGTGAATATGAAGAATCAATGGTTTCATTCATAAGGCTTTGGCCATTTCCAAGCTGATTAACCTAAAAACGGAGTTATGAACCTTCACGATGCAAATAAGAGTGAATCAAGTGGAAGTGTAGTCAAGGGTGGTGTATCTCTTACAACTGCTTTGAGATGTTCAAGAAAGGTGTAGAAGCAAATCAAAGTAAGAAACAAGCATCATAGCTTATCCCATAGTTCTGTTAGTTCAAGGAATCCTCATAGGAGTTTCTAATGGTGAAAAGGGTGTTTAGCAAGAAGACACATATGGAGGCTTAAACAACACCTATTGATGTAAATATGAAGAATCAATGGTTTCATTCATAAAGGATTTGGCCATTTTAAGCCGATTCACCTAAAAACGGAGTTATGAACCTTCACGATGCAAATAAGAGTGAATCAAAGTGTGGAAGTGTAGTCAAAGGAGGTGAATCTCTTACAACTGCTTTGAGATATTCAAGAAAGGTGGAGAAGCAAGTCAAAGTAAGAAACAAGCAATATAGCTTATCCCACAGTTCTGTTAGTTATTTGAATCTCATAGGAGTTTCTAATGGTGAAAAGGGGTGTTGTAGCAAGAAGACACATATGGAGGCTTAAACAACACCTATTGATGTAAATATGAAGAATCAATGGTTTCATTCACAAGGATTTGGCCATTTTTAAGCTGATTCACCTAAAAACGGAGTTATGAACATTAAGGTTGCAAATAAAAGTGAATCGAAGTATTGAAGTGTAGTCAAAGGAGGTGAATCTCTTACAACTGCTTTGAGATGTTCACGAATGGTGTAGAAGCAAATCAAAGTAAGAAACAAGCATCATAGCTTATCCCATAGTTCTGTTAGTTCAAGGAATCCTCATAGGAGTTTCTAATGGTGAAAAGGGGTGTTGTAGCAAGAAGACACATATGGAGGCTTAAACAACACCTCTTGATATAAATATGACGAATCAATGGTTTCATTCGTAAGGATTGGGCCATTTCCAGGCTAATTCACCTAACAACGGAGTTATGAACCTTCACGATGCAAATAAGAGTGAATCAAAGTGTGAAGGTAAAAAGGAGGTGAATCTCCTACAACTCTTTGAGATATTCAAGAAAGGTGTAGAAGCAAATCAAAGTAAGAAACAAGCATTATAGCTTATCCCATAGTTCTGTTAGTTCAAGGAATCCTCATAGGAGTTTCTAATGGTGAAAAAGGGTGTCAGCAAGAAGACACATATGGAGGCTTAAACAACACCTATTGATGTAAATATGAAGAATCAATGGTTTCATTCACAAGGATTTGGCCATTTTTAAGCTCATTCACCTAAAAAACAGAGTTATGAACATTAAGTTGCAAATAAGAGTGAATCAAGTTGAAGTGTAGTCAAAGGAGGTGAATCTCTTACAACTGCTTTGAGATGTTCAAGGAAGGTGTAGAAGCAAATCAAAGTAAGAAACAAGCATCATAGCTTATCCCATAGTTCTGTTAGTTCAAGGAATCCTCACAGGAGTTTCTAATGGTGAAAAGAGTGTTGTAGCAAGAAGACACATATGGAGGCTTAAACAACACCTATTGATGTAAATATGAAGAATCAATGGTTTCATTCACAAGGATTTGGCCATTTTTAAGCTGATTCACCTAAAAACAGAGTTATGAACCTTCACGATGCAAATAAGAGTGAATCGAAGTGTGGAAGCGTAGTCAAAGGAGGTGTATCTCTTACAACTGCTTTGAGATATTCAAGAAAGGTGTAGAAGCAAATCAAAGTAAGAAACAAGCATCATAGCTTATCCCATAGTTCTGTTAGTTCAAGGAATCCTCATAGGAGTTTCTAATGGTGAAAAGGGGTGTTGTAGAAAGAAGACACATATGGAGGCTTAAACAACACCTATTGATGTAAATATGAAGAATCAATGGTTTCATTCACAAGGATTTGGCCATTTTTAAGCTGATTTACCTAAAAACGGAGTTATGAACATTAAGTTTGCAAATAAGAGTGAATCGAAGTGTTAAAGTGTAGTCAAAGGAGGTGAATCTCTTACAACTGCTTTGAGATGTTCAAGAAAGGTGTAGAAGCAAATCAAAGTAAGAAACAAGCATCATAGCTTATCCCATAGTTCTGTTAGTTCAAGGAATCCTCATAGGAGTTTCTAATGGTGAAAAGGGGTGTTGTAGCAAGAAGACACATATGGAGGCTTAAACAACACCTATTGATGTAAATATGAAGAATCAATGGTTTCATTCACAAGGATTTGGCCATTTTTAAGCTGATTCACCTAAAAACGGAGTTATGAACCTTCACGATGCAAATAAGAGTGAATCAAAGTGTGGAAGCGTAGTCAAAGGAGGTGAATCTCTTACAACTGCTTTGAGATATTCAAGAAAGGTGTAGAAGCAAATCAAAGTAAGAAACAAGCATCATAGCTTATCCCATAGTTCTGTTAGTTCAAGGAATCCTCATAGGAGTTTCTAATGGTGAAAAGGGGTGTTGTAGCAAGAAGACACATATGGAGGCTTAAACAACACCTATTGATGTAAATATGAAGAATCAATGGTTTCATTCACAAGGATTTGGCCATATTTAAGCTGATTCACCTAAAAACGGAGTTATGAACCCTAAGGTTGCAAATAAAAGTGAATCAAAGTATTGAAGTGTAGTCAAAGGAGGTGAATCTCTTACAACTGCTTTGAGATGTTCAAGAAAGGTGTAGAAGCAAATCAAAGTAAGAAACAAGCATCATAGCTTATCCCATAGTTCTGTTAGTTCAAGGAATCCTCATAGGAGTTTCTAATGGTGAAAAGGGGTGTTGTAGCAAGAAGACACATATGGAGGCTTAAACAACACCTATTGATGTAAATATGAAGAATCAATGGTTTCATTCATAAGGATTTGGCCATTTCCAAGCTGATTCACCTAAAAACGGAGTTATGAACCTTCACGATGCAAATAAGAGTGAATCAAAGTGTGGAAGTGTAGTCAAAGGCGGTGAATCTCTTACAACTGCTTTGAGATATTCAAGAAAGGTGTAGAAGCAAATCAAAGTAAGAAACAAGCATTATAGCTTATCCCATAGTTCTGTTAGTTCTAAGAATCTCATAGGAGTTTCTAATGGTGAATAAGGGGTGTTGTAGCAAGAAGACACATATGGAGGCTTAAACAACACCTATTGATGTAAATATGAAGAATCAATGGTTTCATTCATAAGGATTTGGCCATTTCCAAGCTGATTCACCTAAAAACGGAGTTATGAACCTTCACGATGCAAATAAGAGTGAATCGAAGTGTGGAAGTGTAGTCAAAGGAGGTGAATCTCTTACAACTGCTTTGAGATATTCAAGAAAGGTGTGGAAGCAAATCAAAGTAAGAAACAAGCATCATAGCTTATCCCATAGTTCTGTTAGTTCAAGGAATCCTCATAGGAGTTTCTAATGGTGAAAAGGGGTGTTGTAGCAAGAAGACACATATGGAGGCTTAAACAACACCTATTGATGTAAATATGAAGAATCAATGGTTTCATTCATAAGGCTTTTGCCATTTCCAAGCTGATTCACCTAAAAACAGAGTTATGAACCTTCACGATGCAAATAAGAGTGAATCGAAGTGTGGAAGCGTAGTCAAAGGAGGTGTATCTCTTACAACTGCTTTGAGATATTCAAGAAAGGTGTAGAAGCAAATCAAAGTAAGAAACAAGCATTATAGTTTATCCCATAGTTCTGTTAGTTTTAGGAATCCTCATAGGAGTTTCTAATGGTGAAAAGGGGTGTTGTAGCAAGAAGACACATATGAAGGCTTAAACAACACCTATTGATGTAAATATGAAGAATCAATGGTTTCATTCACAAGGATTTGGCCATTTTTAAGCTGATTTACCTAAAAACGGAGTTATGAACATTAAGTTTGCAAATAAGAGTGAATCGAAGTGTTGAAGTGTAGTCAAAGGAGGTGAATCTCTTACAACTGCTTTGAGATGTTCAAGAAAGGTGTAGAAGCAAATCAAAGTAAGAAACAAGCATCATAGCTTATCCCATAGTTCTGTTAGTTCAAGGAATCCTCATAGGAGTTTCTAATGGTGAAAAGGGGTGTTGTAGCAAGAAGACACATATGGAGGCTTAAACAACACCTATTGATGTAAATATGAAGAATCAATGGTTTCATTCACAAGGATTTGGCCATTTTTAAGCTGATTCACCTAAAAAACAGAGTTATGAACATTAAGGTTGCAAATAAAAGTGAATAGGAGTGTGGAAGTGTAGTCAAAGGAGGTGAATCTCTTACAACTGCTTTGAGATGTTTAAGAATTGTGTAGAAGCAAATCAAAGTAAGAAACAAGCATCATAGCTTATCCCATAGTTCTGTTAGTTCAAGGAATCCTCACAGGAGTTTCTAATGGTGAAAAGAGTGTTGTAGCAAGAAGACACATATGGAGGCTTAAACAACACCTATTGATGTAAATATGAAGAATCAATGGTTTCATTCATAAGGATTTGGCCATTTCCAAGCTGATTCACCTAAAAACGGAGTTATGAACCTTCACGATGCAAATAAGAGTGAATCGAAGTGTGGAAGCGTAGTCAAAGGAGGTGTATCTCTTACAACTGCTTTGAGATATTCAAGAAAGGTGTAGAAGCAAATCAAAGTAAGAAACAAGCATCATAGCTTATCCCATAGTTCTGTTAGTTTTAGGAATCTCATAGGAGTTTCTAATGGTGAATAAGGGGTGTTGTAGCAAGAAGACACATATGGAGGCTTAAACAACACCTATTGATGTAAATATGAAGAATCAATGGTTTCATTCACAAGGATTTGGCCATTTTTAAGCTGATTTACCTAAAAACGGAGTTATGAACATTAAGTTTGCAAATAAGAGTGAATCGAAGTGTTGAAGTGTAGTCAAAGGAGGTGAATCTCTTACACTGCTTTGAGATGTTCAAGAAAAGTGTAGAAGCAAATCAGAGTAAGAAACAAGCATGATAGCTTATCCCATAGTTCTGTTAGTTCAAGGAATCTTCATAGGAGTTTCTAATGGTGAAAAGGGGTGTTGTAGCAAGAAGACACATATGGAGGCTTAAACAACACCTATTGATGTAAATATGAAGAATGAACGGTTTCACGCACAAGGGGTTGGCCGTGTTTATGTTGATGTACGCAAAAACGGAGTTATAAACATTAAGTTTGCAAATAAGAGTGAATCGAAGTGTTAAAGTGTAGTCAAAGGAGGTGAATCTCTTACAACTGCTTTGAGATGTTCAAGAAAGGTGTAGAAGCAAATCAAAGTAAGAAACAAGCATCATAGCTTATCCCATAGTTCTGTTAGTTCAAGGAATCCTCATAGGAGTTTCTAATGGTGAAAAGGGGTGTTGTAGCAAGAAGACACATATGGAGGCTTAAACAACACCTATTGATGTAAATATGAAGAATCAATGGTTTCATTCACAAGGATTTGGCCATTTTAAAGTTGATTCACCTACAAAACCGCGTTATGAACATTAAGGTTGCAAATAAAAGTGAATCGAAGTATTGAAGTGTAGTCAAAGGAGGTGAATCTCTTACAACTGCTTTGAGATGTTCAAGAAAGGTGTAGAAGCAAATCAAAGTAAGAAACAAGCATCATAGCTTATCCCATAGTTCTGTTAGTTCAAGGAATCCTCATAGGAGTTTCTAATGGTGAAAAGGGGTGTTGTAGCAAGAAGACACATATGGAGGCTTAAACAACACCTATTGATGTAAATATGAAGAATCAATGGTTTCATTCATAAGGCTTTGGCCATTTTTAAGCTGATTCACCTAAAAACGGAGTTAGAAACCTTCAGGATACAAATAAGAGTGAATCAAAGTGTGGAAGCGTAGTCAAAGGAGGTGAATTCTTACAACTGCTTTTGAGATATTCAAGAAAGGTGTAGAAGCAAATCAAAGTAAGAAACAAGCATCATAGCTTATCCCATAGTTCTGTTAGTTCAAGGAATCCTCATAGGAGTTTCTAATGGTGAAAAGGGGTGTTGTAGCAAGAAGACACATATGGAGGCTTAAACAACACCTATTGATGTAAATATGAAGAATCAATGGTTTCATTCAAAAAGGAAATGGACATTTTAAAGCTGATTTACCTAAAAACGGAGTTATGAACATTAAGTTTGCAAATAAGAGTGAATCGAAGTGTTGAAGCGTAGTCAAAGGAGGTGAATCTCTTACAACTGCTTTGAGATGTTCAAGAAAGGTGTAGAAGCAAATCAAAGTAAGAAACAAGCATCATAGCTTATCCCATAGTTCTGTTAGTTCAAGGAATCCTCATAGGAGTTTCTAATGGTGAAAAGGGGTGTTGTAGCAAGAAGACACATATGGAGGCTTAAACAACACCTATTGATGTAAATATGAAGAATCAATGGTTTCATATATAAGGCTTTGGCCATTTCCAAGCTGATTCACCTAAAAACGGAGTTATGAACATTAAGTTTGCAAATAAGAGTGAATCGAAGTGTTGAAGTGTAGTCAAAGGAGGTGAATCTCTTACACTGCTTTGAGATGTTCAAGAAAGGTGTAGAAGCAAATCAAAGTAAGAAACAAGCATCATAGCTTATCCCATAGTTCTGTTAGTTCAAGGAATCCTCATAGGAGTTTCTAATGGTGAAAAGGGGTGTTGTAGCAAGAAGACCCATATGGAGGCTTAAACAACACCTATTGATGTAAATATGAAGAATCAATGGTTTCATTCACAAGGATTTGGCTATTTTTAAGCTGATTCACCTAAAAACGGAGTTATGAACATTAAGGTTGCAAATAAAAGTGAATCGAAGTATTGAAGTGTAGTCAAAGGAGGTGAATCTCTTACAACTGCTTTGAGATGTTCAAGAAAGGTGTAGAAGCAAATCAAAGTAAGAAACAAGCATCATAGCTTATCCCATAGTTCTGTTAGTTCAAGGAATCCTCATAGGAGTTTCTAATGGTGAAAAGGGGTGTTGTAGCAAGAAGACACATATGGAGGCTTAAACAACACCTATTGATGTAAATATGAAGAATCAATGGTTTCATTCATAAGGATTTGGCCATTTCCAAGCTGATTCACCTAAAAACAGAGTTATGAACCTTCACGATGCAAATAAGAGTGAATAAAAGTGTGTATTGAGAAAAGGAGGTGTATCTCTTACAACTGCTTTGAGATATTCAAGAAAGGTGTAGAAGCAAATCAAAGTAAGAAACAAGCATTATAGTTTATCCCATAGTTCTGTTAGTTTTAGGAATCTCATAGGAGTTTCTAATGGTGAATAAGGGGTGTTGTAGCAAGAAGACACATATGGAGGCTTAAACAACACCTATTGATGTAAATATGAAGAATCAATGGTTTCATTCACAAGGATTTGGCCATTTTTAAGCTGATTTACCTAAAAACGGAGTTATGAACATTAAGTTTGCAAATAAGAGTGAATCGAAGTGTTGAAGTGTAGTCAAAGGAGGTGAATCTCTTACAACTGCTTTGAGATGTTCAAGAAAGGTGTAGAAGCAAATCAAAGTAAGAAACAAGCATCATAGCTTATCCCATAGTTCTGTTAGTTCAAGGAATCCTCATAGGAGTTTCTAATGGTGAAAAGGGGTGTTGTAGCAAGAAGACACATATGGAGGCTTAAACAACACCTATTGATGTAAATATGAAGAATCAATGGTTTCATTCACAAGGATTTGGCCATTTTTAAGCTGATTCACCTAAAAACGGAGTTATGAACATTAAGGTTGCAAATAAAAGTGAATCGAAGTATTGAAGTGTAGTCAAAGGAGGTGAATCTCTTACAACTGCTTTGAGATGTTTAAGAATTGTGTAGAAGCAAATCAAAGTAAGAAACAAGCATCATAGCTTATCCCATAGTTCTGTTAGTTCAAGGAATCCTCACAGGAGTTTCTAATGGTGAAAAGAGTGTTGTAGCAAGAAGACACATATGGAGGCTTAAACAACACCTATTGATGTAAATATGAAGAATCAATGGTTTCATTCATAAGGCTTTTGCCATTTCCAAGCTGATTCACCTAAAAACAGAGTTATGAACCTTCACGATGCAAATAAGAGTGAATCGAAGTGTGGAAGCGTAGTCAAAGGAGGTGTATCTCTTACAACTGCTTTGAGATATTCAAGAAAGGTGTAGAAGCAAATCAAAGTAAGAAACAAGCATTATAGTTTATCCCATAGTTCTGTTAGTTTTAGGAATCTCATAGGAGTTTCTAATGGTGAATAAGGGGTGTTGTAGCAAGAAGACACATATGGAGGCTTAAACAACACCTATTGATGTAAATATGAAGAATCAATGGTTTCATTCATAAGGCTTTTGCCATTTCCAAGCTGATTTACCTAAAAACGGAGTTATGAACATTAAGTTTGCAAATAAGAGTGAATCGAAGTGTTGAAGTGTAGTCAAAGGAGGTGAATCTCTTACAACTGCTTTGAGATGTTCAAGAAAGGTGTAGAAGCAAATCAAAGTAAGAAACAAGCATCATAGCTTATCCCATAGTTCTGTTAGTTCAAGGAATCCTCATAGGAGTTTCTAATGGTGAAAAGGGGTGTTGTAGCAAGAAGACACATATGGAGGCTTAAACAACACCTATTGATGTAAATATGAAGAATCAATGGTTTCATTCACAAGGATTTGGCCATTTTTAAGCTGATTTACCTAAAAACGGAGTTATGAACATTAAGTTTGCAAATAAAAGTGAATCGAAGTGTTGAAGTGTAGTCAAAGGAGGTGAATCTCTTACAACTGCTTTGAGATGTTCAAGAAATATGTAGAAGGAAATCAAAGTAAGAAACAAGCATCATAGCTTATCCCATAGTTCTGTTAGTTCAAGGAATCCTCATAGGAGTTTCTAATGGTGAAAAGGGGTGTTGTAGCAAGAAGACACATATGGAGGCTTAAACAACACCTATTGATGTAAATATGAAGAATCAATGGTTTCATTCACAAGGATTTGGCCATTTTAAGCTGATTCACCTAAAAAACGGAGTTATGAACATTAAGGTTGCAAATAAAAGTGAATCAAGTATTGAAGTGTATCAAAGGAGGTGAATCTCTTACAACTGCTTTGAGATGTTCAAGAAAGGTGTAGAAGCAAATCAAAGTAAGAAACAAGCATCATAGCTTATCCCATAGTTCTGTTAGTTCAAGGAATCCTCATAGGAGTTTCTAATGGTGAAAAGGGGTGTTGTAGCAAGAAGACACATATTGAGGGTTAAACAACACCTATTGATGTAAATATGAAGAATCAATGGTTTCATTCATAAGGCTTTGGCCATTACAAGATGATTCACCTATAAACGGAATTATGAACCTTCAAGATGCAAATAAGAGTGAATCAAAGTGTGGAAGCGTAGTCAAAGGAGGTGTATCTCTTACAACTGCTTTGAGATATTCAAGAAAGGTGTAGAAGCAAATCAAAGTAAGAAACAAGCATTATAGTTTATCCCATAGTTCTGTTAGTTTTAGGAATCTCATAGGAGTTTCTAATGGTGAATAAGGGGTGTTGTAGCAAGAAGACACATATGGAGGCTTAAACAACACCTATTGATGTAAATATGAAGAATCAATGGTTTCATTCACAAGGATTTGGCCATTTTTAAGCTGATTTACCTAAAAACGGAGTTATGAACATTAAGTTTGCAAATAAGAGTGAATCGAAGTGTTGAAGTGTAGTCAAAGGAGGTGAATCTCTTACACTGCTTTGAGATGTTCAAGAAAGGTGTAGAAGCAAATCAAAGTAAGAAACAAGCATCATAGCTTATCCCATAGTTCTGTTAGTTCAAGGAATCCTCATAGGAGTTTCTAATGGTGAAAAGGGGTGTTGTAGCAAGAAGACACATATGGAGGCTTAAACAACACCTATTGATGTAAATATGAAGAATCAATGGTTTCATTCACAAGGATTTGGCCATTTTTAAGCTGATTCACCTAAAAACGGAGTTATGAACATTAAGTTTGCAAATAAGAGTGAATCAAAGTGTGGAAGTATAGTCAAAGGCGGTGAATCTTTTACAACTGCTTTGAGATGTTCAAGAAAGGTGTAGAAGCAAATCAAAGTAAGAAACAAGCATCATAGCTTATCCCATAGTTCTGTTAGTTCAAGGAATCCTCATAGGAGTTTCTAATGGTGAAAAGGGGTGTTGTAGCAAGAAGACACATATGGAGGCTTAAACAACACCTATTGATGTAAATATGAAGAATCAATGGTTTCATCCACAAGGATTTGGCCATTTTTAAGCTGATTCACCTAAAAAACAGAGTTATGAACATTAAGGTTGCAAATAAAAGTGAATCGAAGTATGAAGGTAGTCAAAGGAGGTGAATCTCTTACAACTGCTTTGAGATGTTCAAGAAAGGTGTAGAAGCAAATCAAAGTAAGAAACAAGCATCATAGCTTATCCCATAGTTCTGGTAGTTCAAGGAATCCTCATAGGAGTTTCTAATGGGTAAAAGGGGGTTTGTAGCAAGAAGACACATATTTAGGCTGAAACAACACCTAGTGATGTAAATATAAAGATACAATGGTTTCATTCTATAAGGCTTTGGCCATTTCCACGCTGCTTCACCCACAAACGGAGTTATGAACCTTCACGATGCAAATAAGAGTGAATCGAAGTGTGGAAGCGTAGTCAAAGGAGGTGTATCTCTTACAACTGCTTTGAGATATTCAAGAAAGGTGTAGAAGCAAATCAAAGTAAGAAACAAGCATTATAGTTTATCCCATAGTTCTGTTAGTTTTAGGAATCTCATAGGAGTTTCTAATGGTGAATTTGGGAGTTTTAGAAAGAATACACATATGGAAGCTGAAACAACACCTATTGATGTAAATATGAAGAATCAATGGTTTCATTCACAAGGATTTGGCCATTTTTAAGCTGATTCACCTAAAAACGGAGTTATGAACATTAAGTTTACAAATAAGAGTGAATCGAAGTGTTGAAGGTGAAGTCAAAGGAGGTGAATCTCTTACAACTGCTTTGAGATGTTCAAGAAAGGTGTAGAAGCAAATCAAAGTAAGAAACAAGCATCATAGCTTATCCCATAGTTCTGTTAGTTCAAGGAATCCTCATAGGAGTTTCTAATGGTGAAAAGGGGTTATGTAGCAAGAAGACACATATGGAGGCTTAAACAACACCTATTGATGTAAATATGAAGAATCAATGGTTTCATTCACAACGATTTGGCCATTTTTAAGCTGATTTACCTAAAAACGGAGTTATGAACCTTCAGGATACAAAAAAGAGTGAATCAAGTGGAAGTGTAGTCAAAGGAGGTGAATCTCTTACAACTGCTTTGAGATATTCAAGAAAGGTGTAGAAGCAAATCAAAGTAAGAAACAAGCAACCTACCCTACCCCATAGTTCTGTTAGTTCAAGGAATCCTCATAGGAGTTTCTAATGGTGAATAAGGGTGTTGTAGCAAGAAGACACATATGGAGGCTTAAACAACACCTATTGATGTAAATATGAAGAATCAATGGTTTCATTCATAAGGATTTGGCCATTTTTAAGCTGATTCACCTAAAAAACGGAGTTATGAACATTAAGTTTGCAAATAAGAGTGAATCAAGTGTTGAAGTATAGTCAAAGACGGTGAATCTTTTATAACTGCTTTGAGATGTTCAAGAAAGGTGTAGAAGCAAATCAAAGTAAGAAACAAGCATCATAGCTTATCCCATAGTTCTGTTAGTTCAAGGAATCCTCATAGGAGTTTCTAATTGTGAAAAGGGTGTTGTAGCAAGAAGACACATATGGAGGCTTAAACAACTCCTATTGATGTAAATATGAAGAATCAATGGTTTCATTCACAAGGATTTGGCCATTTTTAAGCTGATTTACCTAAAAACGGAGTTATGAACATTAAGTTTGCAAATAAAAGTGAATCGAAGTATTGAAGCGTAGTCAAAGGAGGTGAATCTCTTACAACTGCTTTGAGATGTTCAAGAAAGGTGTAGAAGTAAATCAAAGTAAGAAACAAGCATCATAGCTTATCCCATAGTTCTGTTAGTTCAAGGAATCCTCATAGGAGTTTCTAATGGTGAAAAGGGGTGTTGTAGCAAGAAGACACATATGGAGGCTTAAACAACACCTATTGATGTAAATATGAAGAATCAATGGTTTCATTCATAAGGCTTTGGCCATTTCCAAGCTGATTCACCTAAAAAGAGAGTTATGAACCTTCAAGATACAAATAAGAGTGAATAGAAGTGTTGAAGTGGAGTCAAAGGAGTTGGATTTTTACAACTACTTTGAGATGTTCAAGAAAGGTGTAGAAGCAAATCAAAGTAAGAAACAAGCATTATAGCTTATCCCATAGTTCTGTTAGTTCTAAGAATCTCATAGGAGTTTCTAATGGTGAAAAAGGGTGTTGTAGCAAGAAGACACATATAGAGGCTTAAACAACACCTATTGATGTAAATATGAAGAATCAATGGTTTCATTCATAAGGATTTGGCCATTTCCAAGCTGATTCACCTAAAAACGGAGTTATGAACCTTCACTATGCAAATAAGAGTGAATCAAAGTGTGGAAGTGTAGTCAAAGGAGGTGAATCTCTTACAACTGCTTTGAGATATTCAAAAAATGTGCGGAAGCAAATCAAAGTAAGAAACAAGCATCATAGCTTATCCCATAACTCTGTTAGTTCAAGGAATCTCATAGGAGTTTCTAATGGGAAAAAGGGGTGTTGTAGCAAGTAGACACATATGGAGGCTTAAACAACACCTATTGATGTAAATATGAAGTATCAATGGTTTCACTCACAAGGATTTGGCTATTTTTAAGCTGATTCACCTAAAAATGGATTTATGAACCTTCACGATGCAAATAAGAGTGAATCAAGTGTGGAAGTGTAGTCAGAGGATGTGAATCTCTTACAACTGCATTGAGATATTCAAGAAAGGTGTAGAAGCAAATCAAAGTAAGAAACAAGCATTATAGTTTATCCCATAGTTCTGTTAGTTCTTTGAATCTCATAGGAGTTTCTAATGGTGAATTTGGGAGTTGTAGCAAGAAGACACATATGGAGGCTTAAACAACACCTATTGATGTAAATATGAAGAATCAATGGTTTCATTCACAAGGATTTGGCCATTTTTAAGCTGATTCACCTAAAAACGGAGTTATGAACATTAAGTTTGCAAATAAGAGTGAATCAAGTGTGAAGTGTAGACAAAGGAGGGAATCTCTTACAACTGCTTTGAGATGTTCAAGAAAGGTGTAGAAGCAAATCAAAGTAAGAAACAAGCCTTATCGCTTATTCCATCGTTCTGTTAGTTCAAGGAACTCTCATAGGAGTTTCAAATGGTAATTGTTGGGTGTTGTAGCAAGAAGACACATATGGAGGCTTAAACAACACCTATTGATGTAAATATGAAGAATCAATGGTTTCATTCACAAGGATTTGGCCATTTTTAAGCTGATTCACCTAAAAACGGAGTTATGAAGGTTAAGGTCGCAACTTAAAGTGAAACGAAGTATTGAAGTGTAGTCAAAGGAGGTGAATCTCTTACAACTGCTTTGAGATGTTCAAGAAAAGGTAGTAAATCAAAGTAAGAAACAAGCATCATAGCTTATCCCATAGTTCTGTTAGTTCAAGGAATCCTCATAGGAGTTTCTAATGGTGAAAAGGGGTGTTGTAGCAAGAAGACACATATGGAGGCTTAAACAACACCTATTGATGTAAATATGAAGAATCAATGGTTTCATATATAAGGCTTTTGCCATTTCCAAGCTGATTCACCTAAAAACGGAGTTATGAACCTTCACGATGCAAATAAGAGTGAATCGAAGTGTTGAAGCGTAGTCAAAGGAGGTAAATCTCTTACACTGCTTTGAGATGTTCAAGAAAGGTGTAGAAGCAAATCAAAGTAAGAAACAAGCATTATAGTTTATCCTATAGTTCTGTTAGTTTTAGGAATCTCATAGGAGTTTCTAATGGTGAATAAAGGGTGTTGTAGCAAGAAGACACATATGGAGGCTTAAACAACACCTATTGATGTAAGTAAGAAGAATCAATGGTTTCATTCACAAGGATTTGGCCATTTTTAAGCTGATTTACCTAAAAACGGAGTTATAAACATTAAGTTTGCAAATAAGAGTGAATCGAAGTGTTGAAGTGTAGTCAAAGGAGGTGAATCTCTTACAACTGCTTTGAGATGTTTAAGAATTGTGTAGAAGCAAATCACAGTAAGAAACAAGCATCATAGCTTATCTCATTGTTCTGTTAGTTCAAGGAACCCTCATAGCAGACTCTAATGGTGATAAGGGCAGTTGTAGCTTGACGACACAGATGGAGCCTTAAACAACACCTATTGGTGTAAATATGAAGAATCAATGGTTTCATTCCACAAGGATTTGGCCATTTTAAGCTGATTCACCTAAAAATGGAGTTATGAACCTTCACGATACAAATAAGGTGAATCGAAATGTGGAACTGTAGTCAAAGGAAGTGAATCTCTTACAACTGCTTTGAGATATTCAAGAAAGGTGTGGAAGCAAATCAAAGTAAGAAACAAGCACCATAGCTTATCCCATAATTCTGTTAGTTCAAGGAATCTCATCGGAGTTTCTAATGGTTAAAAGGGGCGTTGTAGCAAGAAGACACATATGGAGGCTTAAACAACACCTATTGATGTGAATATGAAGAATCAATGGTTTCATTGACAAGGATTTGGCCATTTTCAAGCTGATTCACCTAAAAATTGGAGTTATGAACATTAAGGTTGCAAATAAAAGTGAATCAAGTATTGAAGTGTAGTCAAAGGAGGTGAATCTCTTACAACTGCTTTGAGATGTTCAAGAAAGGTAGAAGCAAATCAAAGTAAGAAACAAGCATCATAGCTTATCCCATAGTTCTGTTAGTTCAAGGAATCCTCATAGGAGTTTCTAATGGTGAAAAGGGGTGTTGTAGCAAGAAGACATATATGGAGGCTTAAACAACACCTATTGATGTAAATATGATGAATCAATGGTTTCATTCATAAGGATTTGGCCATTTCCAAGCTGATTCACTTAAAAACGGAGTTATAAAACCTTCACGATGCAAATAAGAGTGAATCGAAGTGTGGAAGTGTAGTCAAAGGAGGTGAATCTCTTACAACTGCTTTGAGATATTCAAGAAAGGTGTAGAAGCAAATCAAAGTATGAAACAAGCATTATAGTTTATCCCATAGTTCTGTTAGTTTTAGGAATCTCATAGGAGTTTCTAATGGTTAAAAGGGGTGTTGTAGCAAGAAGATACATTTGGAGGTTTAAACAACACCTATTGATGTAAATATGAAGAATCAATGGTTTCATTCACAAGGATTTGACCATTTTTAAGCTGATTCACCTAAAAACAGAGTTATGAACCTTCACGATGCAAATAAGAGTTAATTGAAGTGTGGAAGTGTAGTCAAAGGAGGTGAATCTCTTACAACTGCTTTGAGATATTCAAGAAAGGTGTAGAAGCAAATCAAAGTAAGAAACAAGCATCATAGCTTATCCCATAGTTCTGTTAGTTCAAGGAATCCTCATAGGAGTTTCTAATGGTGAAAAGGGGTGTTGTAGCAAGAAGACACATATGGAGGCTTAAACAACACCTATTGATGTAAATATGGAGAATCAATGGCTTCATTCACAAGGATTTGGCCATTTTTAAGCTGATTCAAGTAAAAATGGAGTTATGAATCTTCACGATGCAAATAAGAGTGAATCGAAGTGTGGAAGTGTAGTCAAAGGAGGTGAATCTCTTACAACTGCTTTGAGATATTCAAGAAAGGTGTAGAAGCAAATCAAAGTAAGAAACAAGCACCATAGCTTATCCCATAATTCTGTTAGTTTTAGGAATCTCATAGGAGTTTCTAATGGTGAATAAGGGGTGTTGTAGCAAGAAGACAAAATGGTAGCTTAAACAACACCTATCGATGTGAATATGAAGAATCAATGGTTTCATTCATAAGGATTTGGCCATTTTTAAGCTGATTCACCTAAAAACGGAGTTATGAACCTTCACGATGCAAATAAGAGTGAATTGAAGTGTGGAAGTGTAGTCAAAGGAGGTGAATCTCGTACAACTGCTTTGAGATATTCAAGAAAGGTAGTAGAAAAATCAAAGTAAGAAACAAGCATCATAGCTTATCCCATAGTTCTGTTAGTTCAAGGAATCCTCATAGGAGTTTCTAATGGTGAAAAGGGGTGTTGTAGCAAGAAGACATATATGGAGGCTTAAACAACACCTATTGATGTAAATATGAAGAATCAATGGTTTCTTTCATAAGGATTTGGCCATTTCCAAGCTGATTCACCTAAAAACGGAGTTATGAATCTTCACGATGCAAATAAGAGTGAATCGAAGTGTGGAAGTGTAGTCAAAGGAGGTGAATCTCTTACAACTGCTTTGACATATTCAAGAAAGGTGTAGAAGCAAATCAAAGTAAGAAACAAGCATTATAGCTTATCCCATAGTTCTGTTAGTTCTAGGAATCTCATAGGAGTTTCTAATGGTAAAAAGAGGTGTTGTAGCAAGAAGACACATATGGAGGCTAAAACAACACCTATTGATGTAAATATGAAGAATCAATGGTTTAATTCACAAGGATTTGGCCATTTTTAAGCTGGTTTACCTAAAAACGGAGTTATGAACCTTCACGATGCAAATAAGAGTGAATCAATGTGTGGAAGCGTAGTCAAAGGAGGTGTATCTCTTACAACTGCTTTGAGATATTCAAGAAAGGTGTAGAAGCAAATCAAAGTAAGAAACAAGCATCATAGCTTATCCCATAGTTCTGTTAGTTCAAGGAATCCTCATAGGAGTTTCTACTGGTGAAAAGTGTGTTGTAGCAAGAAGACACATATGGAGGCTTAAACAACACCTCTTGACGTAAATATGAAGAATCAATGGTTTCATTCATAAGGATTTGGCCATTTACAAGCTCGATTCACCTAAAAACGGAGTTATGAACCTTCACGATGCAAATAAGAGTGAATCAAGTGTGGAATCGTAGTCAAAGGAGGTGTATCTCTTACAACTGCTTTGAGATATTCAAGAAAGGTGTAGAAGCAAATCAAAGTAAGAAACAAGCATTATAGTTTATCCCATAGTTCTGTTAGTTTTAGGAATCTCATAGGAGTTTCAAATGGTGCATATAGGGAGTTGTATCAAGAAGACACAAATGGAGGCTTAAACAACACCTATTGATGTGAATATAAAGAATCAATGGTTTTTTCATAAGGATTTGGCCATTTCCGAGCTGATTCACCTAAAAACGGAGTTATGAACCTTCACGATGCAAATAAGAGTTAATTGAAGTGTGGAAGTGTAGTCAAAGGAGGTGAATCTCTTACAACTGCTTTGAGATATTCTAGAAAGGTGTGGAAGCAAATCAAAGTAAGAAACAAGCATCATAGCTTATCCCATAATTCTGTTAGTTGAAGGAATCTCATAGGAGTTTCTAATGGTGAAAAGGGGTATTGTAACAAGAAAACACATATGGAGGCTTAAACAACACCTATTGATGTAAATATGGAGAATCAATGGCTTCATTCACAAGGATTTGACCATTTTTAAGCTGATTCACCTAAAAATAGAGTTATGAACCTTGAAGATACAAATAAGAGTGAATAGAGGTGTTGAACTGTAACCAAAGGAGTCGGATCTCTTACAACTGCTTTGAGATATTCAAGAAAGGTGTAGAAGCAAATCAAAGTAAGAAACAAGCATTATAGCTTATCCCATAGTTCTGTTAGTTCTAAGAATCTCATAGGAGTTTCTAATGGTGAATAAGGGGTGTTGTAGCAAGAAGACA
>CM051391.1:691424-719424 GCA_028015245.1 Cardamine occulta | reverse complement strand
CAATGGTTTCATTCACAAGGATTTGGCCATTTTTAAGCTGATTTACCTAAAAACGGAGTTATGATTCACCATTAAAAGTGAATCGAAGTGTTGAAGCGTAGTCAAAGGAGGTGATCTCTTACAACTGCTTTGAGATGTTCAAGAAAGGTGTAGAAGCAAATCAATGTAAGAAACAAGCATCATAGCTTATCCCATAGTTCTGTTAGTTCAAGGAATCCTCATAGGAGTTTCTAATGGTGAAAAGGGGTGTTGTAGCAAGAAGACACATATGGAGGCTTAAACAACACCTATTGATGTAAATATGAAGAATCAATGGTTTCATTCACAAGGTTTGGCCATTTTAAGCTGATTCACCTAAAAGCGGAGTTATGAACATTAAGGTTGCAAATAAAAGTGAATCGAAGTGTTGAAGAGTAGTCGGAGGAGGGGAGCGCAGACAACGGCTTTGGGATGCGGAGGAAGGGGGAAGAAGCAAAACAATGTAAGAAACAAGCATTATAGCTTATCGTATAGTAAGTTTAGTTAAAGGAATCAGCGTACGAGTTTATAATGGTGAAAAGGGGTGTTGTAGCAAGAAGACACATATGGAGGCTTAAACAACACCTATTGATGTAAATATGAAGAATCAATGGTTTCATTCACAAGGATTTGGCCATTTTAAGCTGATTACCTAAAAGCGGAGTTATGAACATTAAGTTTGCAAATAAAGTGAATCGAAGTGTTGAAGCGTAGTCAAAGGAGGTGATCTCTTACAACTGCTTTGAGATGTTCAAGAAAGGTGTAGAAGCAAATCAAAGTAAGAAACAAGCATCATAGCTTATCTCATAGTTCTGTTAGTTCAAGGAATCCTCATAGGAGTTTCTAATGGTGAAAAGGGGTGTTGTAGCAAGAAGACACATATGGAGGCTTAAACAACACCTATTGATGTAAATATGAAGAATCAATGGTTTCATTCACAAGGTTTGGCCATTTTAAGCTGATTTACCTAAAAGCGTAGTTATGAACATTAAGGTTGCAAATAAAAGTGAATCGAAGTGTTGAAGGGTAGTCAAAGGAGGTGTATCTCTTACAACTGCTTTGAGATATTCAAGAAAGGTGTAGAAGCAAATCAAAGTAAGAAACAAGCATCATAGCTTATCCCATAGTTCTGTTAGTTCAAGGAATCCTCATAGGAGTTTCTAATGGTGAAAAGGGGTGTTGTAGCAAGAAGACACATATGGAGGCTTAAACAACACCTATTGATGTAAATATGAAGAATCAATGGTTTCATTCACAAGGATTTGGCCATTTTTAAGCTGATTTCCCTAAAAACGGAGTTATGAACATTAAGTTTGCAAATAAAAGTGAATCGAAGTGTTGAAGCGTAGTCAAAGGAGGTGAATCTCTTACAACTGCTTTGAGATGTTCAAGAAAGGTGTAGAAGCAAATCAAAGTAAGAAACAAGCATCATAGCTTATCCCATAGTTCTGTTAGTTCAAGGAATCCTCATAGGAGTTTCTAATGGTGAAAAGGGGTGTTGTAGCAAGAAGACACATATGGAGGCTTAAACAACACCTATTGATGTAAATATGAAGAATTAATGGTTTCATTCACAAGGATTTGGCCATTTTAAAGCTGATTCACCTAAAAACGGAGTTATGAACATTAAGTTTGCAAATAAAAGTGAATCGAAGTGTTGAAGCGTAGTCAAAGGAGGTGAACCTCTTACAACTGCTTTGAGATGTTCAAGAAAGGTGTAGAAGCAAATCAAAGTAAGAAACAAGCATCATAGCTTATCTCATAGTTCTGTTAGTTCAAGGAATCCTCATAGGAGTTTCTAATGGTAAAAAGGGGTGTTGTAGCAAGAAGACACATATAGAGACTTAAACAACACCTATTGATGTAAATATGAAGAATCAATGGTTTCATTCACAAGGCTTTGGCCATTTTAAGCTGATTCACCTAAAAGCGGAGTTATGAACATTAAGTTTGCAAATAAAAGTGAATCGAAGTGTTGAAGTGTAGTCAAAGGAGGTGTATCTCTTACAACTGCTTTGAGATATTCAAGAAAGGTGTAGAAGCAAATCAAAGTAAGAAACAAGCATCATAGCTTATCTCATAGTTCTGTTAGTTCAAGGAATCCTCATAGGAGTTTCTAATGGTGAAAAGGGGTATTGTAGCAAGAAGACACATATGGAGGCTTAAACAACACCTATTGATGTAAATATGAAGAATCAATGGTTTCATTCGCAAGGATTTGGCCATTTTTAAGCTGATTTACCTAAAAACAGAGTTATGAACATTAAGTTTGCAAATAAAAGTGAATCGAAGTGTTGAAGCGTAGTCAAAGTAGGTGAATCTATTACAACTGCTTTGAGATGTTCAAGAAAGGTATAGAAGCAAATCAAAGTAAGAAACAAGCATCATAGCTTATCCCATAGTTCTGTTAGTTCAAGGAATCCTCATAGGAGTTTCTAATGGTGAAAAGGGGTGTTGTAGCAAGAAACACATATGGAGGCTTAAGCAACACGTATTGATGTAAATATGAAGAATCAATGGTTTCATTCACAAGGATTTGGCCATTTTTAAGCTGATTTACCTAAAAACGGAGTTATGAACATTAAGGTTGCAAATAAAAGTGAATCAAAGTGTTGAAGTGTAGTCAAAGGAGGTGATCTCTTACAACTGCTTTGAGATGTTCAAGAAAGGTGTAGAAGCAAATCAAAGTAAGAAACAAGCATCATAGCTTATCTCATAGTTCTGTTAGTTCAAGGAATCCTCATAGGAGTTTCTAATGGTGAAAAGGGGTGTTGTAGCAAGAAGACACATATGGAGGCTTAAACAACACCTATTGATGTAAATATGAAGAATCAATGGTTTTATTCACAAGGATTTGGCCATTTTTAAGCTGATTTACCTAAAAACGGAGTTATGAACATTAAGTTTGCAAATAAAAGTGAATCGAAGTGTTGAAGCGTAGTCAAAGGAGGTGAATCTCTTACAACTGCTTTGAGATGTTCAAGAAAGGTGTAGAAGCAAATCAAAGTAAGAAACAAGCATCATAGCTTATCCCATAGTTCTGTTAGTTCAAGGAATCCTCATAGGAGTTTCTAATGGTGAAAAGGGGTGTTGTAGCAAGAAGACACATATGGAGGCTTAAACAACACCTATTGATGTAAATATGAAGAATCAATGGTTTCATTCACAAGGATTTGGCCATTTTTAGGCTGATTTCCCCAAAAACGGAGTTAGGAACATAAGGTTTGCAAATAAAAGTCAATCGAAGTATTAAAGTGTAGTCAAAGGAGGTGAATCTCTTACAACTGCGTTGAGATGTTCAAGAAAGGTGTAGAAGCAAATCAAAGTAAGAAACAAGCATCATAGCTTATCCTATAGTTCTGTTAGTTCAAGGAATCCTCATAGGAGTTTCTAATGGTGAAAAGGGGTGTTGTAGCAAGAAGACACATATGGAGGCTTAAACAACACCTATTGATGTAAATATGAAGAATCAATGGTTTTATTCACAAGGATTTGGCCATTTTTAAGCTGATTCACCTAAAAACGGAGTTATGAACATTAAGGTTGCAAATAAAAGTGAATCGAAGTGTTGAAGTGTAGTCAAAGGAGGTGATCTCTTACAACTGCTTTGAGATGTTCAAGAATGGTGTAGAAGCAAATCAAAGTAAGAAACAAGCATCATAGCTTATCTCATAGTTCTGTTAGTTCAAGGAATCCTCATAGGAGTTTCTAATGGTGAAAAGGGGTGTTGTAGCAAGAAGACACATATGGAGGCTTAAACAACACCTATTGATGTAAATATGAAGAATCAATGGTTTCATTCACAAGGATTTGGCCATTTTTAAGCTGATTCACCTAAAAACGGAGTTATGAACATTAAGGTTGCAAATAAAAGTGAATCGAAGTGTTGAAGCGTAGTCAAAGGAGGTGAATCTCTTACAACTGCTTTGAGATGTTCAAGAAAGGTGTAGAAGCAAATCAAAGTAAGAAACAAGCATCATAGCTTATCTCATAGTTCTGTTAGTTCAAGGAATCCTCATAGGAGTTTCTAATGGTGAAAAGGGGTGTTGTAGCAAGAAGACACATATGGAGGCTTAACAAACACCTATTGATGTAAATATGAAGAATCAATGGTTTTCATTCACAAGGTTTTGGCCATTTTAAGCTGATTTCACCTAAAAGCGGAGTTATGAACATTAAGGTTGCAAATAAAAGTGAATCGAAGTGTGGAGGCGTAGTCAACGGAGGAGATCTCTTACCACTGCTTTGAGATGTTCAAGCGTGGTGTAGACGCAAATCAATGCAAGACCCGGGCATCATGGCTTATCTCATGGTTCTGTTAGTTCACGGAATCCTCATAGGAGTTTCTAATGGTGAAAAGGGGTGTTGTAGCAAGAAGACACATATGGAGGCTTAAACAACACCTATTGATGTAAATATGAAGAATCAATGGTTTTCATTCACAAGGATTTGGCCATTTTAAGCTGATTTACCTAAAAGCGGAGTTATGAACATTAAGTTTGCAAATAAAAGTGAATCGAAGTGTGGAAGCGTAGTCAAGGAGGTGAATCTCTTACAACTGCTTTAAGATGTTTAAGAATTGTGTAGAAGCAAATCAAAGTAAGAAACAAGCATCATAGCTTATCCCATAGTTCTGTTAGTTCAAGGAATCCTCATAGGAGTTTCTAATGGTGAAAAGGGGTGTTGTAGCAAGAAACACATATGGAGGCTTAAACAACACCTATTGATGTAAATATGAAGAATCAATGGTTTCATTCACAAGGATTTGGCCATTTTTAAGCTGATTTACCTAAAAACGGAGTTATGAACATTAAGTTTGCAAATAAAAGTGAATCGAAGTGTTGAAGCGTAGTCAAAGGAGGTGAATCTCTTACAACTGCTTTGAGATGTTCAAGAAAGGTGTAGAAGCAAATCAATGTAAGAAACAAGCATCATAGCTTATCTCATAGTTCTGTTAGTTCAAGGAATCCTCATAGGAGTTTCTAATGGTGAAAAGGGGTGTTGTAGCAAGAAGACACATATGGAGGCTTAAACAACACCTATTGATGTAAATATGAAGAATCAATGGTTTCATTCACAAGGATTTGGCCATTTGTAAGCTGATTCACCTAAAAACGGAGTTATGAACATTAAGGTTGCAAATAAAAGTGAATCGAAGTGTTATAGCGTAGTCAAAGGAGGTGATCTCTTACAACTGCTTTGAGATGTTCAAGAAATGGTGTAGAAGCAAATCAAAGTAAAAGAAACAAGCATCATAGCTTATCCCATAGTTACTGTTAGGTCAAGGAATCCTCATAGTAGTTTCTAATGGTGAAAAGGGGTGTTGTAGCAAGAAGACACATATGGAGGCTTAAACAACACCTATTGATGTAAAGATCACTAAGCAATGGTTTCATTCACAAGGATTTGGCCATTTTAAGCTGATTCACCTAAAAGCGGAGTTATGAACATTAAGTTTGCAAATAAAAGTGAATCGAAGTGTGGAAGCGTAGTCAAAGGAGGTGATCTCTTACAACTGCTTTGAGATGTTTAAGAATTGTGTAGAAGCAAATCAAAGTAAGAAACAAGCATCATAGCTTATCCCATAGTTCTGTTAGTTCAAGGAATCCTCATAGGAGTTTCTAATGGTGAAAAGGGGTGTTGTAGCAAGAAGACACATATGGAGGCTTAAACAACACCTATTGATGTAAATATGAAGAATCAATGGTTGCATTCACAAGGTTTGGCCATTTTAAGCTGATTTACCTAAAAGCGGAGTTATGAACATTAAGGTTTGCAAATAAAAGTGAATCGAAGTGTTGAAGTGTAGTCAAAGGAGGTGATCTCTTACAACTGCTTTGAGATGTTCAAGAAAGGTGTAGAAGCAAATCAAAGTAAGAAACAAGCATCATAGCTTATCCCATAGTTCTGTTAGTTCAAGGAATCCTCATAGGAGTTTCTAATGGTGAAAAGGGGTGTTGTAGCAAGAAGACACATATGGAGGCTTAAACAACACCTATTGATGTAAATATGAAGAATCAATGGTTTCATTCACAAGGATTTGGCCATTTTTAAGCTGATTCACCTAAAAACGGAGTTATGAACATTAAGTTTGCAAATAAAAGTGAATCGAAGTGTTGAAGCGTAGTCAAAGGAGGTGATCTCTTACAACTGCTTTGAGATGTTCAAGAATGGTGTAGAAGCAAATCAAAGTAAGAAACAAGCATCATAGCTTATCCCATAGTTCTGTTAGTTCAAGGAATCCTCATAGGAGTTTCTAATGGTGAATAAGGGGTGTTGTAGCAAGAAGACACATATGGAGGCTTAAACAACACCTATTGATGTAAATATGAAGAATCAATGGTTTCATTCACAAGGATTTAATATTTTTAAGCTGATTCACCTAAAAACGAGGTTATGAACATTAAGGTTGCAAATAAAAGTGAATCGAAGTGTTGAAGCGTAGTCAAAGGAGGTGAATCTCTTACAACTGCTTTGAGATGTTTAAGAATGGTGTAGAAGCAAATCAAAGTAAGAAACAAGCATCATAGCTTATCCCATAGTTCTGTTAGTTCAAGGAATCCTCATAGGAGTTTCTAATGGTGAAAAGGGGTGTTGTAGCAAGAAGACACATATGGAGGCTTAAACAACACCTATTGATGTAAATATGAAGAATCAATGGTTTCATTCACAAGGATTTGGCCATTTTTAAGCTGATTTACCTAAAAACGGAGTTATGAACATTAAGGTTGCAAATAAAAGTGAATCGAAGTGTTGAAGTGTAGTCAAAGGAGGTGATCTCTTACAACTGCTTTGAGATGTTCAAGAATGGTGTAGAAGCAAATCAATGTAAGAAACAAGCATCATAGCTTATCTCATAGTTCTGTTAGTTCAAGGAATCCTCATAGGAGTTTCTAATGGTGAAAAGGGGTGTTGTAGCAAGAAGACACATATGGAGGCTTAAACAACACCTATTGATGTAAATATGAAGAATCAATGGTTTCATTCACAAGGATTTGGCCATTTTTAAGCTGATTTACCTAAAAACGGAGTTATGAACATTAAGTTTGCAAATAAAAGTGAATCGAAGTGTTGAAGTGTAGTCAAAGGAGGTGATCTCTTACAACTGCTTTGAGATGTTCAAGAATGGTGTAGAAGCAAATCAATGTAAGAAACAAGCATCATAGCTTATCCCATAGTTCTGTTAGTTCAAGGAATCCTCATAGGAGTTTCTAATGGTGAAAAGGGGTGTTGTAGCAAGAAGACACATATGGAGGCTTAAACAACACCTATTGATGTAAATATGAAGAATCAATGGTTTCATTCACAAGGATTTGGCCATTTTTAAGCTGATTCACCTAAAAACGGAGTTTTAAACATTAAGTTTGCAAATAAAAGTGAATCGAAGTGTTGAAGCGTAGTCAAAGGAGGTGATCTCTAACAACTGCTTTGAGATGTTCAAGAATGGTGTAGAAGCAAATCGATGTAAGAAACAAGCATCATAGCTTATCTCATAGTTCTGTTAGTTCAAGGAATCCTCATAGGAGTTTCTAATGGTGAAAAGGGGTGTTGTAGCAAGAAGACACATATCGAGGCTTAAACAACACCTATTGATGTAAATATGAAGAATCAATGGTTTCATTCACAAGGATTTGGCCATTTTTAAGCTGATTCACCTAAAACGGAGTTATGAACATTAAGTTTGCAAATAAAAGTGAATCGAAGTGTTGAAGCGTAGTCGAAAGGAGGTGATCTCTTACAACTGCTTTGAGATGTTCAAGAAAGGTGTAGAAGCAAATCAAAGTAAGAAACAAGCATCATAGCTTATCTCATAGTTCTGTTAGTTCAAGGAATCCTCATAGGAGTTTCTAATGGTGAAAAGGGGTGTTGTAGCAAGAAGACACATATGGAGGCTTAAACAACACCTATTGATGTAAATATGAAGAATCAATGGTTTCATTGACAAGGATTTGGCCATTTTCAAGCTGATTCACCTATAAACGGAGTTATGAACATTAAGGTTTGCAAATAAAAGTGAATCGAAGTGTGGAAGCGTAGTCAAGGAGGTGATCTCTTACAACTGCTTTGAGATGTTCAAGAAAGGTGTAGAAGCAAATCAAAGTAAGAAACAAGCATCATAGCTTATCTCATAGTTCTGTTAGTTCAAGGAATCCTCATAGGAGTTTCTAATGGTGAAAAGGGGTGTTGTAGCAAGAAGACACATATGGAGGCTTAAACAACACCTATTGATGTAAATATGAAGAATCAATGGTTTTCATTCACAAGGAGTTGGCCATTTATAAGCTGATGCCGCTAAAAACGGAGCTAGGAACATTAAGGTTGCACATAGGAGCGAATCGAAGCGTTGAAGTGTAGTCAAGGGAGGTGACCTCTTACAGCTGCTTTGAGATGTTCAAGAATGGTTCAGAAAGCAAATCAATGTAAGAAACAAGCATCATAGCTTATCTCATAGTTCTGTTAGTTCAAGGAATCCTCATAGGAGTTTCTAATGGTGAAAAGGGGTGTTGTAGCAAGAAGACACATATGGAGGCTTAAACAACACCTATTGATGTAAATATGAAGAATCAATGGTTTCATTCACAAGGATTTGGCCATTACAAGCTGATTCACCTAAAAGCGAGTTATCAACATCAAGTTTGCAAATACACGTGAACCGAAGTCTAGAAGCGTAGTCAAAAGGAGGTGATCTCTTACAAGCTGCTTTGAGATGTTCAAGAAAGGTGTAGAAGCAAATCAAAGTAAGAAACAAGCATTATAGCTTATCCCATGGTTCTGTTAGTTCAAGGAATCCTCATAGGAGTTTCTAATGGTGAAAAGGGGTGTTGTAGCAAGAAGACACATATGGAGGCTTAAACAACACCTATTGATGTGAAAATGAAGAATCAATGCTTTTGATTGACAAGGATTTTTCCATTTTCAAGCTGATTTACCTAAAAACGGAGTTATGAACATTAAGTTTGCAAATAAACGTGACGCGGAGTGATGAAGTGTAGTCAAGGGAGTTGATCTCTTACACGTCCTTGGAGAGGTTTAAGAATGTTGTAAAACCAAATCAATGTAAGAAACAAGCATCATAGCTTATCCCATAGTTTTGTTAGTTCAAGGAATCCTCATAGGAGTTTCTAATGATGAAAAGGGGTGTTGTAGCAAGAAGACACATATGGAGGCTTAAACAACACTTATTGATGTAAATATGAAGAATCAATGGTTTCATTCACAAGGATTTGGCCATTTTTAAGCTGATTCACCTAAAAACGGAGTTTTAAACATTAAGTTTGCAAATAAAAGTGAATCGAAGTGTTGAAGCGTAGTCAAAGGAGGTGATCTCTAACAACTGCTTTGAGATGTTCAAGAATGGTGTAGAAGCAAATCGATGTAAGAAACAAGCATCATAGCTTATCCTCGTAGTTCTGTTAGTTCAAGGAATCCTCATAGGAGTTTCTAATGGGGAAAAGGGGTGTTGTAGCAAGAAGACACATATGGAGGCTTAAAACACCTATTGATGTAAATATGAAGAATCAATGGTTTCATTCACAAGGCTTTGGCCATTTTAAGCTGATTAACCTAAAAGCGGAGTTATGAACCTTAAGTTTGCAAATAAAAGTGAATCGAAGTGTTGAAGCGTAGTCAAGGGAGGTGATCTCTTACAACTGCTTTGAGATGTTCAAGAAAGGTGTTAAAGCAAATCAAAGTAAGAAACAAGCATCATAGCTTATCCCATAGTTCTGTTAGTTCAAGGAATCCTCATAGGAGTTTCTAATGGTGAAAAGGGGTGTTGTAGCAAGAAGACACATATGGAGGCTTAAACAACACCTATTGATGTGAAAATGAAGAATCAATGCTTTTGATTGACAAGGATTTTTCCATTTTAAGCTGATTTACCTAAAAGCGGAGTTATGAACATTAAGTTTGCAAATAAAAGTGAATCGAAGTGTTGAAGCGTAGTCAAAGGAGGTGATCTCTAACAACTGCTTTGAGATGTTCAAGAAAGGTGTAGAAGCAAATCAAAGTAAGAAACAAGCATCATAGCTTATCCCATAGTTCTGTTAGTTCAAGGAATCCTCATAGGAGTTTCTAATGATGAAAAGGGGTGTTGTAGCAAGAAGACACATATGGAGGCTTAAACAACACCTATTGATGTAAATATGAAGAATCAATGGTTTCATTCACAAGGATTTGGCCATTTTTAAGCTGATTCACCTAAAAACGGAGTTATGAACATTAAGGTTGCAAATAAAAGTGAATCGAAGTGTTGAAGTGTAGTCAAAGGAGGTGATCTCTAACAACTGCTTTGAGATGTTCAAGAATGGTGTAGAAGCAAATCGATGTAAGAAACAAGCATCATAGCTTATCTCATAGTTCTGTTAGTTCAAGGAATCCTCATAGGAGTTTCTAATGGTGAAAAGGGGTGTTGTAGCAAGAAGACACATATGGAGGCTTAAACAACACCTATTGATGTAAATATGAAGAATCAATGGTTTCATTCACAAGGATTTGGCCATTTTTAAGCTGATTCACCTAAAAACGGAGTTATGAACATTAAGGTTGCAAATAAAAGTGAATCGAAGTGTGGAAGCGTAGTCAAAGGAGGTGTATCTCTTACAACAGCTTTGAGATATTCATGAAAGGTGTAGAAGCAAATCAAAGTAAGAAACAAGCATCATAGCTTATCCCATAGTTCTGTTAGTTCAAGGAATCCTCATAGGAGTTTCTAATGGTGAAAAGGGGTGTTGTAGCAAGAAGACACATATGGAGGCTTAAACAACACCTATTGATGTAAATATGAAGAATCAATGGTTTCATTCATAAGGCTTTGGCCATTTCCAAGCTGATTAACCTAAAAACGGAGTTATGAACATTAAGTTTGCAAATAAAAGTGAATCGAAGTGTTGAAGCGTAGTCAAAGGAGGTGAATCTCTTACAACTGCTTTGAGATGTTCAAGAAAGGTGTAGAAGCAAATCAAAGTAAGAAACAAGCATCATAGCTTATCCCAGCGCTTTCGTTGTTCAAGGAATCCTCATAGGAGTTTCTAATGGTGAAAAGGGGTGTTGTAGCAAGAAACACATATGGAGGCTTAAGCAACACGTATTGATGTGAATATGAAGAATCAATGGTTTTCATTCACAAGGATTTGGCCATTTTAAGCTGATTTACCTAAAAGCGGAGTTATGAACCTTAAGTTTGCAAATAAAAGTGAATCGAAGTGTTGAAGCGTAGTCAAAGGAGGTGATCTCTTACAACTGCTTTGAGATGTTCAAGAAAGGTGTAGAAGCAAGTCAAAGTAAGAAACAAGCATTATAGCTGATCCCGTAGTTCTGTTAGTTCAAGGAAGCCTCATAGGAGTTTCTAATGGTGAAAAGGGGTGTTGTAGCAAGAAGACACATATGGAGGCTTAAACAACACCTATTGATGTAAATTTGAAGAATCAATGGTTTCATTCACAAGGATTTGGCCATTTTAAGCTGATTTACCTAAAAGCGGAGTTATGAACATTAAGTTTGCAAATAAAAGTGAATCGAAGTGTTGAAGCGTAGTCAAAGGAGGTGATCTCTTACAACTGCTTTGAGATGTTCAAGAAAGGTGTAGAAGCAAATCAAATAAGAAACAAGCATCATAGCTTATCCTCATAGTTCTGTTAGTTCAAGGAATCCTCATAGGAGTTTCTAATGGTGAAAAGGGGTGTCGTAGCAAGAAGACACATATGGAAGCTTAAACGACACCTATTGATGTAAATATGAAGAATCAATGGTTTTCATTCACAAGGTTTGGCCATTTTAAGCTGATTCACCTAAAAGCGGAGTTATGAACATTAAGGTTTGCAAATAAAAGTGAATCGAAGTGTGGAAGCGTAGTCAAAGGAGGTGAATCTCTTACAACTGCTTTGAGATGTTCAAGAAAGGTGTAGAAGCGGATCAACGTAAGAGACGGGAAGCATAGCTTATCCCGTGGTTCGGTTAGTTCTAGGAATCTTCATAGGAGTTTCTAATGGTGAAAAGGGGGTGTTGTAGCAAGAAGACACATATGGAGGCTTAAACAACACCTATTGATGTAAATATGAAGAATCAATGGTTTTCATTCACAAGGATTTGGCCATTTTAAGCTGATTTACCTAAAAAAGGAGTTATGAACATTATGTTTGCAAATAAAAGAGAATCGAAGTGTTGGAGAGTAGTCAAAGGAGGTGATCTCTTACAACTGCTTTGAGATGTTCAAGAAAGGTGTAGAAGAAAATCAAAGTAAGAAACAAGCATCATAGCTTATCCCATAGTTCTGTTAGTTCAAGGAATCCTCATAGGAGTTTCTAATGGTGAAAAGGGGTGTTGTAGCAAGAAGACACATATGGAGGCTTAAACAACACCTATTGATGTAAATATGAAGAATCAATGGTTTTCATTCACAAGGTTTGGCCATTTTAAGCTGCTTCACCTAACAACGGAGTTATGCACATGAAGTTTGCAAATTAAAGTGGATCGAATAGTGGTAGCGTAGTTAAAGGAGGGGATCCTCTTACAACTGCTTTGAGATGTTCAAGAAGGGTGTAGAAGCAAATCAAAGTAAGAAACAAGCATCATAGCTTATCCCGTAGTCCTGTTAGTTCAAGGAAACCTCATAGGAGTTTCTAATATTGAATAAGGAGTGTTGTGGAAAGAAGACACATATGGAGGCTAAAAAAACAACTATTGATGTAAATATGAAGAATCAATGGTTTCATTCACAAGGATTTGGCCATTTTAAGCTGATTTCACCTAAAAGCGGAGTTATGAACATTAAGTTTGCAAATAAAAGTGAATCGAAGTGTTGAAGCGTAGTCGAAGGAGGTGATCTCTTACAACTGCTTTGAGATGTTCAAGAATGGTGTAGAAGCAAATCAAAGTAAGAAACAAGCATCATAGCTTATCTCGTGGTTCCGTTAGTTCAAGGAATCCTCATAGGAGTTTCTAATGGGGAAAAGGGGTGTTGTAGCAAGAAGACACATATGGAGGCTTAAACAACACCTATTGATGTAAATATGAAGAATCAATGGTTTTCATTCACAAGGATTTGGCCATTTTAAGCTGATTCACCTAAAAGCGGAGTTATGAACCTTAAGTTTGCAAATAAAAGTGAATCGAAGTGTTGAAGCGTAGTCGAAGGAGGTGATCTTTTACAACTGCTTTGAGATGTTCAAGAAAGGTGTAGAAGCAGATCAGAGTAAGGAAGAAGCAGCGTGGCTTATCCCGTAGTTCTGGTAGTACGAGAAATCCGCATAGGAGTTTCTAATGGTGAAAAGGGGTGTTGTAGCAAGAAGACACATATGGAGGCTTAAACAACACCTATTGATGTAAATATGAAGAATCAATGGTTTTCATTCACAAGGATTTGGCCATTTTAAGCTGATTTACCTAAAAGCGGAGTTATGAACATTAAGTTTGCAAATAAAAGTGAATCGAAGTGTTGAAGCGTAGTCAAAGGAGGTGATCTCTTACAACTGCTTTGAGATGTCCAAGAAAGGGGTAGGAGCAAAACAGAGTAAGAAACAAGCATCATAGCTTATCCCGTAGTTCTGTTAGTTCAAGGAAACCTCATAGGAGTGTGTAATGGTGAAAAGGGGTGTTGTAGCAAGAAGACACATATGGAGGCTAAAACAACACCTATTGATGTAAATATTAAGAAGCAGTGGTTTCATTCACAAGGTTTGGCCATTTTAAGCTGATTTCACCTAAAAGCGGAGTTATGAACATTAAGTTTGCAAATAAAAGTGAATCGAAGTGTTGAAGCGTAGTCAAAGGAGGTGATCTCTTACAACTGCTTTGAGATGTTCAAGAAAGGTGTAGAAGCAAATCAAAGTAAGAAAAAATCATCATAGCTTATACCATAGTTCTTTTCGTTCAAGGAATCTCATAGGAGTTTCTAATGGTGAAAAGGGGTGTTGTAGCAAGAAGACACATATGGAGGCTTAAACAACACCTATTGATGTAAATATGAAGAATCAAAGCTTTCATTTCCAAGGATTTGACAATTTTCAAGCTAAGAATCCTAAAAACGGAGTTATGAACATTAAGGTTGCAAATAAAAGTGAATCGAAGTGTTGAAGTGTAGTCAAAGGAGGTGATCTCTTACAACTGCTTTGAGATGTTCAAGAATGGTGTAGAAGCAAATCAAAGTAAGAAACAAGCATCATAGCTTATCCCATAGTTCTGTTAGTTCGAGGAATCCTCATAGGAGTTTCTAATGGTGAAAAGGGGTGTTGTAGCAAGAAGACACATATGGAGGCTTAAACAACACCTATTGATGTAAATATGGAGAATCAATGGCTTCATTCACAACGCTTTGCCCATTTTAAGCTGATTTCACCTAAAAGCGGAGTTATGAACATTAAGTTTGCAAATAAAAGTGAATCGAAGTGTTGAAGCGTAGTCAAAAGGAGGGGATCTCTTACAACTGCTTTGAGATGTTCAAGAAAGGTGTAGAAGCAAATAAAAGTAAAAAACAAGCATTATAGCTTATCCCGTAGTTCTGTTAGTTCAAGGAATCCTCATAGGAGTTTCTAATGGTGAAAAGGGGTGTTGTAGCAAGAAGACACATATGGAGGCTTAAACAATACCTATTGATGTAAATATGAAGAATCAATGGTTTTCATTCACAAGGATTTGGCCATTTTAAGCTGATTCACCTAAAAGCGGAGTTATGAACATTAAGTTGGAAAATAAAAGTGAGTCGAAGTATTGAAGCGTAGTCAAAGGAGGTGGATCTCTTACAACTGCTTTGAGATGTTCAAGAAAGGTGTAGAAGCAAATCAAAGTAAGAAACAAGCATCATAGCTTATCCCATAGTTCTGTTAGTTCAAGGAATCCTCATAGGAGTTTCTAATGGTGAAAAGGGGATTTGTAGCAAGAAGACAAATATGGAGGTCTAAACAACACCTATTGATGTAAATATGAAGAATCAATGGTTTCATTGACAAGGATTTGGCCATTTTAAGCTGATTTCACCTAAAAGCGGAGTTATGAACATTAAGTTTGCAAATAAAAGTGAATCGAAGTGTTGAAGCGTAGTCAAAGGAGGTGATCTCTTACAACTGCTTTGAGATGTTCAAGAAAGGTGTAAAAGCAAATCAAAGAAAGAAACAAGCATCATAGCTTATCCCGTAGTTCGGCTAGTACAAGGAATCCGCATAGGAGGTTGGAATGGTGAAAGGTGGTGTTATAGCAGGAAGACACATAGGTGGGCTTAAACGACACCTATTGAGGTAAATATGAAGAATCAATGGTTTTCATTCACAAGGATTTGGCCATTTTAAGCTGATTTCACCTAAAAGCGGAGTTATGAACATTAAGTTTGCAAATAAAAGTGAATCGAAGTGTTGAAGCGTAGTCAAAGGAGGTGATCTCTTACAACTGCTTTGAGATGTTCAAGAAAGGTGTAGAAGCAAATCAAAGTAAGAAACAAGCATTATAGCTTATCCCATGGTTCTGTTAGTTCAAGGAGTCCTCATAGGAGTTTCTAATGGTGAAAAGGGGTGTTGTAGCAAGAAGACACATATGGAGGCTTAAGCAACACCTATTGATGTAAATATGAAGAATCAATGGTTTTCATTCACAAGGTTTGGCCATTTTAAGCTGATTTACCTAAAAGCGGAGTTATGAACATTAAGTTTGCAAATAAAAGTGAATCGAAGTGTTGAAGTGTAGTCAAAGGAGGTGATCTCTTACAACTGCTTTGAGATGTTCAAGAATGGTGTAGAAGCAAATCAATGTAAGAAACAAGCATCATAGCTTATCTCATAGTTCTGTTAGTTCAAGGAATCCTCATAGAAGTTTCTAATGGTGAAAAGGGGTGTTGTAGCAAGAAGACACATATGGAGGCTTAAACAACACCTATTGATGTAAATATGAAGAATCAATGGTTTCATTCACAAGGATTTGGCCATTTTTAAGCTGATTTACCTAAAAACGGAGTTATGAATATTAAGTTTGCAAATAAAAGTGAATCGAAGTGTTGAAGCGTAGTCAAAGGAGGTGACCTCTTACAACTGCTTTGAGATGTTCAAGAAAGGTGTAAAGCAAATCAAAGTAAGAAACAAGCATCATAAGCTTATCCCATAGTTCCGTTAGTTCGAGGAATCCTCATAGGAGTTTCTAATGGTGAAAAGGGGTGTTGTAGCAAGAAGACACATATGGAGGCTAAACAACACCTATTGATGTAAATATGAAGAATCAATGGTTTTCATTCACAAGGATTTGGCCATTTTAAGCTGATTTACCTAAAAGCGGAGTTATGAACATTAAGTTTGCAAATAAAAGTGAATCGAAGTGTTGAAGCGTAGTCGAAGGAGGTGGAGCTCTTACAAGTGCTTTGACAGGTTCTAGAAGTGTGTAGAATGAAATCAAAGTAAGAAACAAGCATCATAGCTTATCCCATAGTTCTGTTAGTTCAAGGAATCCTCATAGGAGTTTCTAATGGTGAAAAGGGGTGTTGTAGCAAGAAGACACATATGGAGGCTTAAGCAACACCTATTGATGTAAGTATGAAGAATCAATGGTTTTCATTCACAAGGCTTTGGCCATTTTAAGCTGATTTCACCTAGAAACGGAGTTATGAACATTAAGGTTGCAAATAAAAGTGAATCGAAGTGTTGAAGCGTAGTCAAAGGAGGTGATCTCTTACAGCTGATTTGAGACGTTCAAGAAAGGTGTAGAAGCAAATCAAAGTAAGAAACAAGCATCATAGCTTATCCCATAGTTCCGTTAGTTCAAGGAATCCTCATAGGAGTTTCTAATGGTGAAAAGGGGGTGTTGTAGCAAGAAGACACATATGGAGGCTTAAACAACACCTATTGATGTAAATATGAAGAATCAATGGTTTTCATTCACAAGGTTTGGCCATTTTAAGCTGATTTCACCTAAAAGCGGAGTTATGAACATTAAGTTTGCAAATAAAAGTGAATCGAAGTGTTGAAGCGTAGTCAAAGGAGGTGATCTCTTACAACTGCTTTGAGATGTACAAGAAAGGTGTAAAAGCAAATCAAAGTAAGAAACAAGCATCATAGCTTATCCCATAGTTCTGTTAGTTCAAGGAATCCTCATAGGAGTTTCTAATGGTGAAAAGGGGTGTTGTAGCAACACCTATTGATGTAAATATGAAGAATCAATGGTTTCATTCACAAGGATTTGGCCATTTTTAAGCTGATTTACCTAAAAACGGAGTTATGAAGATTAAGGTTGCAAATAAAAGTGAATCAAAGTGTTGAAGTGTAGTCAAAGGAGGTGATCTCTTACAACTGCTTTGAGATGTTCAAGAATGGTGTAGAAGCAAATCAATGTAAGAAACAAGCATCATAGCTTATCTCATAGTTCTGTTAGTTCAAGGAATCCTCATAGGAGTTTCTAATGGTGAAAAGGGGTGTTGTAGCAAGAAGACACATATGGAGGCTTAAACAACACCTATTGATGTAAATATGAAGAATCAATGGTTTCATTCACAAGGATTTGGCCATTTTAAGCCGATTTACCTTAGAACGGAGTTATGGACGTTAAGTTTGTAAGTAAAAGTGAATCGAAGTGTTATAACGTAGTCAAAGGAGGCGAGGCTAATACAGCTGCTTTGAGATGTTCAAGACAGGGGTAGAAGCAAATCAAAGTAAGAAACAAGCATCATAGCTTATCCCGTAGTTCTGTTAGTTCAAAGAAGGAATCCTCAAAGGAGTTTCTAATGGTGAAAAGGGGTGTTGTAGCAAGAAGACACATATGGAGGCTAAACAACACCTATTGATGTAAATATGAAGAATCAATGGTTTTCATTCACAAGGATTTGGCCATTTTAAGCTGATTTACCTAAAAGCGGAGTTATGAACATTCAGCTTGCAAATAAACGTGAATCGAAGTGTTGAAGCGTAGTCAAAGGAGGTGATCTCTTACAACTGCTTTGAGATGTTCAAGAAAGGTGTAAAGCAAATCAAAGTAAGAAACAAGCATCATAGCTTATCCCGTAGTTCTGTTAGTTCAAGGAATCCTCATAGGAGTTTCTAATGGTGAAAAGGGGGTGTTGTAGCAGAAGACACATATGGAGGCTTAAACAACACCTATTGATGTAAATATGAAGAATCAATGGTTTTCATTCACAAGGTTTGGCCATTTTAAGCTGAGTTACCTAAAAGCGGTGTGATGAACATTAAGGTTGCAAGTAGAAGTGAATCGAAGTGTTGAAGCGTAGTCAAAGGAGGTGAATCTCTTACAACTGCTTTGAGATGTTCAAGAAAGGTGTAGAAGCAAATCAAAGTAAGAAACAAGCATCACAGCTTATCGGGTAGGTCTGTTAGTTCAAGGAATCCTCATACCAGTATCTAATGGTGAAAAGGGGGGTTGTAGCAGAAGACACGTATGGAGCTTAAACAACACCTATTGATGTAAATATGAAGAATCAATGGTTTTCATTCACAAGGATTTGGCCATTTTAAGCTGATTCACCTATAAACGGAATTATGAACATTAAGGTTGCAAATAAAAGTGAATCGAAGTGTTGAAGCGTAGTCAAAGGAGGTGAATCTCTTACAAGTGCTTTGAGATATTCAAGAGAGGTGTAAAAGCAAATCAAAGTAAGAAACAAGCATCATAGCTTATCCCATAGTTCTGTTAGTTCAAGGAATCCTCATAGGAGTTTCTAATGGTGAAAAGGGGCGTTGTAGCAACAAGACACATATGGAGGCTTAACAACACCTATTGATGTAAATATGAAGAATCAATGGTTTTCATTCACAAGGATTTGGCCATTTTAAGCTGATTCACCTAAAAGCGGAGTTATGAACATTAAGTTTGCAAATAAAAGTGAATCGAAGTGTTGAAGCGTAGTCAAAGGAGGTGATCTCTTACAACTGCTTTGAGATGTTCAAGAAAGGTGTAAAGCAAAGCAATGTAAGAAACAAGCATCATAGCTTATCTCATAGTTCTGTTAGTTCAAGGAATCCTCATAGGAGTTTCTAATGGTGAAAAGCGGTGTTGTAGCAAGAAGACACATATGGAGGCTTAAGCAACACCTATTAATGTAAATATGAAGAATCAATGGTTTCCTTCACAAGGTTTGGCCATTTTAAGCTGATTTCACCTAAAAGCGGAGTTATGAACATTAAGGTTGCAAATAAAAGTGAATCGAAGTGTTGAAGCGTAGTCAAAGGAGGTGAATCTCTTACAACTGCTTTGAGATGTTCAAGAAAGGTGTAGAAGCAAATCAAAGTAAAGAAACAAGCATCTATAGCTTATCCATGGTTCTGTTAGTTCAAGGAATCCTCATAGGAGTTTCTAATGGTGAAAAGGGGGGTTGTCCAAAAAAGACACATAGGGGGGCTAAAACAACACCTATTGATGAAAATAGGAAGAATCAATGGTTTCATTCACAAGGTTTGGCCATTTTAAGCTGATTTACCTAAAAGCGGAGTTATGAACATTAAGTTTGCAAATAAAAGTGAATCGAAGTGTTGAAGCGTAGTCGAAAGGAGGTGATCTCTTACAACTGCTTTGAGATGTTCAAGAAAGGTGTAGCCGCAAATAAAAGTCAGAAACAAGCATCATAGCTTCTCCATTATATCTGTTAGTTCAAGGAATCCTCATAGGAGTTTCTAATTGTGAATAAGGGGTGTTGTAGCAAGAAGACACATATGGAGGCTAAAACAACACCTATTGATGTAAATATGAAGAATCAATGGTTTAATTCACAAGGATTTGGCCATTTTTAAGCTGATTTACCTAAAAAAAGAGTTATGAACATTAAGTTTGCAAATAAAAGTGAATCGAAGTGTTGAAGCGTAGTCAAAGGAGGTGAATCTCTTACAACTGCTTTGAGATGTTCAAGAAAGGTGTAGAAGTAAATCAAAGTAAGAAACAAGCATCATAGCTTATCCCATAGTTCTGTTAGTTCAAGGAATCCTCATAGGAGTTTCTAATGGTGAAAAGGGGTGTTGTAGCAAGAAGACACATATGGAGGCTTAAACAACACCTATTGATGTAAATATGAAGAATCAATGGTTTCATTCACAAGGATTTGGCCATTTGTAAGCTGGTTTACCGAAAACCGGAGATATGAACATTAAGTCTGCAACTAAATGTGAATCGCCGTGTTGCAGCATAGTCACAGGAGGTGAATCTCTTACAACTGCTTTGAGATGTTCAAGAAAGGTGTAGAAGCAAATCAAAGTAAGAAACAAGCATCATAGCTTATCCCATAGTTCTGTTAGTTCAAGGAATCCTCATAGGAGTTTCTAATGGTGAAAAGGGGTGTTGTAGCAAGAAGACACATATGGAGGCTTAAACAACACCTATTGATGTAAATATGAAGAATCAATGGTTTTGATTGACAAGGATTTTTCCATTTTAAGCTGATTTACCTAAAAGCGGAGTTATGAACATTAAGTTTGCAAATAAAAGTGAATCGAAGTGTTGAAGTGTAGTCGAAAGGAGGTGAATCTCTTACAATGCTTTGAGATGTTCAAGAAGGTGTAGAAGCAAATCAAAGTAAGAAACAAGCATCATAACTTATCCCATGTATTCTGTTAGTTCAAGGAATCCTCATAGGAGTTTCTAATGGTGAAAAGGGGTGTTGTAGCAAGAAGACACATATGGAGGCTTAAACAACACCTATTGATGTAAATATGAAGAATCAATGGTTTTCATTCACAAGGATTTGGCCATTTTAAGCTGATTTACCTAAAAGCGGAGTTATGAACATTAAGTTTGCAAATAAAAGTGAATCGAAGTGTTGAAGCGTAGTCAAAGGAGGTGATCTCTTACAACTGCTTTGAGATGTTCAAGAAAGGTGTAGAAACAAATCAAAGTAAGAAACAAGCATCATAGCTTATCCCGTAGTTCTGTTAGTTCAAGGAATCCTCATAGGAGTTTCTAATGGTGAAAAAGGGTGTTGTAGCAAGAAGACACATATGGAGAACTAAACACCTATTGATGTAAATATGAAGAATCAATGGTTTTCATTCACAAGGATTTGGCCATTTTAAGCTGATTTCACCTAAAAGCGGAGTTATGAACATTAAGTTTGCAAATAAAAGTGAATCGAAGTGTTGAAGCGTAGTCGAAGGGAGGTGATCTCTTACAGCTGCTTTGAGATGTTCAAGAAAGGTGTAGAAGCAAATCAAAGTAAGAAACAAGCATCATAGCTTATCCCATAGCTCTGTTAGTTCAAGGAATCCTCATAGGAGTTTCTAATGGTGAAAAGGGGTGTTGTAGCAAGAAGTTACATATGGAGGCTTAAACAACACCTATTGATGTAAATATGAAGAATCAATGGTTTCATTCACAAGGATTTGGCCATTTTTAAGCTGATTTACCTAAAAACGGAGTTGTGAACATTAAGTTTGCAAATAAAAGTGAATCGAAGTGTTGAAGCGTAGTCAAAGGAGGTGAATCTCTTACAACTGCTTTGAGATGTTCACGAAAGGTGTAAAGCAAATCAAAGTAAGAAACAAGCATCATAGCTTATCTCGTGGTTCCGTTAGTTCAAGGAATCCTCATAGGAGTTTCTAATGGTGAAAAGGGGTGTTGTAGCAAGAAGACACATATGGAGCTTAAACAACACCTATTGATGTAAATATGAAGAATCAATGGTTTTCATTCACAAGGATTTGGCCATTTTAAGGCTGATTTACCTAAAAGCGGAGTTATGAACATTAAGTTTGCAAATAAAAGTGAATCGAAGTGTTGAAGCGTAGTCAAAGGAGGTGAATCTCTTACAACTGCTTTGAGATGTTCAAGAAGGTGTAGAAGCAAATCAAAGTAAAAACAAGCATCATAAAACATCTCGTAGTTCTGTTAGTTCAAGGAATCCTCATAGGAGTTTCTAATGGTGAAAAGGGGTGTTGTAGCAAGAAGCACATATGGAGACTTAAACAACACCTATAGATGTAAATATGAAGAATCAATAGTTTCATTCACAACGAATTGGCAACTACACAGCTAATCTACCAAAAACCGGAACTATGAACATTAAGTTTGCAAATAAAAGTGAATCGAAGTGTGGAAGCGTAGTCAAAAGGAGGTGAATCTCTTACAATGCTTTGAGATGTTCAAGAAGGTGTAGAAGCAAATCAAAGTAAGAAACAAGCATCATAGCTTATCTCATGGTTCTCGTTAGTTCGAGGAATCCTCATAGTAGTTTCGAATGGTGAAAAGGGGTGTTGTAGCAAGAAGACACATATGAAGGCTTAAACAACACCTATTGATGTAAATATGAAGAATCAATGGTTTTCATTCACAAGGATTTGGCCATTTTAAGCTGATTTACCTAAAAGCGGAGTTATGAACATTAAGTTTGCAAATAAAAGGGAATCGAAGTGTTCAAGCGTAGTCGAGGGCGGTGAATTTTTTAGAATTGTTTTGAGATGTGCAGGAAATGTGCATAAGCAGATCTGGGTAAGAAACAAGCATAATAGCGGATCCCATGGTTTTGTTAGTTCAAGGAATCCTCATAGGCGTTTCTAATGGTGAAAAGGGGTGTTGTAGCAAGAAGACACATATGGAGGCTAACAACACCTATTGATGTAAATATGAAGAATCAATGGTTTTCATTCACAAAGTTTGGCCATTTTAAGCTGATTTCACCTAAAAGCGGAGTTATGAACATTAAGTTTGCAAATAAAAGTGAATCGAAGTGTTGAAGCGTAGTCGAAGGAGGTGATCTCTTACAACTGCTTTGAGATGTTCAAGAAAGGTGTAAGAAGCAAATCAAAGTAAGAAACAAGCATCATAGCTTATCTCGTGGTTCCGTTAGTTCAAGGAATCCTCATAGGGTTTCCTAATGGTGAAAAGGGGTGTTGTAGCAAGAAGACACATATGGAGGCTTAAACAGCTCCTATTGATGAAAATATGAAGAATCAATGGTTTTCATTCACAAGGATTTGGCCATTTTAAGCTGATTTACCTAAAAGCGGAGTTATGAACATTAAGTTTGCAAATAAAAGTGAATCGAAGTGTTGAAGCGTAGTCGAAGGGAGGTGAATCTCTTACAACTGCTTTGAGATGTTCAAGAAAGGTGTAGAAGCAAATCAAAGTAAGAAACAAGCATCATAGCTTATCTCGTGGTTCTGTTAGTTCAAGGAATCCTCATAGGAGTTTCTAATGGTGAAAAGGGGGTGTTGTAGCAAGAAGACACATATGGAGGCTTAAGCAACACCTATTGATGTAAATATGAAGAATCAATGGTTTTCATTCACAAGGATTTGGCCATTTTAAGCTGATTTCACCTAAAAGCGGAGTTATGAACCTTAAGGTTGCAAATAAAGTGAATCGAAGTGTGGAAGCGTAGTCGAAGGGAGGTGATCTCTTACAATGCTTTGAGATGTTCAAGAAAGGTGTAGAAGGCAAATCAAAGTAAGAAACAAGCATCATAAGCTTATCCCATGGTTCTGTTAGTTCAAGGAATCCTCATAGGAGTTTCTAATGGTGAAAAGGGGTGTTGTAGCAGAAGACACATATGGAGGCTTAAACAACACCTATTGATGTAAATATGAAGAATCAATGGTTTTCATTCACAAGGATTTGGCCATTTTAAGCTGATTTCACCTAAAAGCGGAGTTATGAACATTAAGTTTGCAAATAAAAGTGAATCGAAGTGTTGAAGCGTAGTCAAAGGAGGTGATCTCTTACAACTGCTTTGAGATGTTCAAGAATGGTGTAGAAGCAAATCAAAGTAAGAAACAAGCATCATAAGCTTATCTCGTGGTTCCGTTAGTTCAAGGAATCCTCATAGGAGTTTCTAATGGTGAAAAGGGGTGTTGTAGTAAGAGAACACATATGGGCTTAAACAACACCTATTGATGTAAATATGAAGAATCAATGGTTTTCATTCACAAGGATTTGGCCATTTTAAGCTGATTTACCTAAAAGCGGAGTTATGAACATTAAGGTTGCAAATAAAAGTGAATCGAAGTGTTGAAGCGTAGTCGAAAGAGGTGAATCTCTTACTTGCTTTGAGATGTTCAAGAAAGGTGTAGAAACAAATCAAAGTAAGAAACAAGCATCATAAGCTTATCCCGTAGTTCTGTTAGTTCAAGGAATCCTCATAGGAGTTTCTAATGGTGAAAAGGGGGTGTTGTAGCAAGAAGACACATATGGAGGCTAGCAACACCTATTGATGTAAATATGAAGAATCAATGGTTTTCATTCACAAGGATTTGGCCATTTTAAGCTGATTTACCTAAAAGCGGAGTTATGAACATTAAGTTTGCAAATAAAAGTGAATCGAAGTGTTGAAGCGTAGTCCAAAGGAGGTGAATCTCTTACAACTGCTTTGAGATGTTCGAGAAAGGTGTAGAAGCAAATCAAAGTAAGAAACAAGCATCGTAAGCTTATCCCGTAGTTCTGTTAGTTCGAGGAATCCTCATAGGAGTTTCTAATGGTGAAAAGGGGTGTTGTAGCAAGAAGACACATATGGAGGCTTAAACAACACCTATTGATGTAAATATGAAGAATCAATGGTTTTCATTCACAAGGATTTGGCCATTTTAAAGCTGATTTACCTAAAAGCGGAGTTATGAACATTAAGTTTGCAAATAAAAGTGAATCGAAGTGTTGAAGCGTAGTCAAAGGAGGTGAATCTCTTACAACTGCTTTGAGATGTTCAAGAAAGGTGTAGAAGCAAATCAAAGTAAGAAACAAGCATCATAGCTGATCCGGTACCCCTGGTAGTCCAAGGAATCCCCCTACGAGTCGCTCATCGGGAATAAGGGGTGTTGTAGCAAGAAGACACATATGGAGGCTTAAACAACACCTATTGATGTAAATATGAAGAATCAATGGTTTTCATTCACAAGGATTTGGCCATTTTAAGCTGATTCACCTAAAAGCGGAGTTATGAACATTAAGTTTGCAAATAAAAGTGAATCGAAGTGTTGAAGCGTAGTCGAAAGGAGGTGAATCTCTTACAACTGCTTTGAGATGTTCAAGAAAGGTGTAGAAGCAAATCAAAGTAAGAAACAAGCATCATAAGCTTATCCCGTAGTTCTGTTAGTTCGAGGCATCCTCATAGGAGTTTCTAATGGTGAAAAGGGGTGTTGTAGCAAGAAGACACATATGGAAGCTTAAGCAACACCTATTGATGTAAATATGAAGAATCAATGGTTTTCATTCACAAGGATTTGGCCATTTTAAGCTGATTTACCTAAAAGCGGAGTTATGAACATTAAGTTTGCAAATAAAAGTGAATCGAAGTGTTGAAGCGTAGTCGAAGGGAGGTGATCTCTTACAGCTGCATTGAGATGGCAAAGAAATGAGTAGAAGCAAAGCAAGGTAAGAAGCAAGAATCATAGCTGATCCCTTAGTGCTGTTAGTTGAAAGAATCCTCAGAGGAGTTTCTAATGGTGAAAAGGGGTGTTGTAGCAAGAAGACACATATGGAGGCTTAAACAACACCTATTGATGTAAATATGAAGAATCAATGGTTTTCATTCACAAGGATTTGGCCATTTTAAGCTGATTCACCTAAAAGCGGGTTATGAACATTAAGGTTGCAAATAAGAGTGAATCAAAGTGTGGAAGTGTAGTCAAAGGAGGTGAATCTCTTACAACTGCTTTGAGATGTTCAAGGAAGAAGTAGAAACCAAATCATAGTAAGAAACAAGCATCATAGCTTATCCCATAGTTCTGTTAGTTCAAGGAATCCTCATAGGAGTTTCTAATGGTAAAAATGGGTGTTGTAGAGGAAGACACATATGGGCTTAAACAACACCTATTGATGTAAATATGAAGAATCAATGGTTTTCATTCACAGGATTTGGCCATTTTAAGCTGATTTACCTAAAAGCGGAGTTATGAACATTAAGTTTGCAAATAAAAGTGAATCGAAGTGTTGAAGCGTAGTCCAAAGGAGGTGAATCTCTTACAACTGCTTTGAGATGTTCAAGAAAGGTGTAGAAGCAAATCAAAGTAAGAAACAAGCATCATAAGCTTATCCCGTAGTTCTGTTAGTTCAAGGAATCCTCATAGGAGTTTCTAATGGTGAAAAGGGGGTGTTGTAGCAAGAGACACATATGGAGGCTTAAAAGCACCTATTGATGTAAATATGAAGAATCAATGGTTTCATTCACAAGGATTTGGCCATTTTAAGCTGATTTACCTAAAAGCGGAGTTATGAACATTAAGTTTGCAAATAAAAGTGAATCGAAGTGTTGAAGCGTAGTCAAAGGAGGTGATCTCTTACAGCTGCTTTGAGATGTTCAAGAAAGGTGTAGAAAGCAAATCAAAGTAAGAAACAAGCATCATAGCTTATCCCATGGTTCGGTTGGTTCAAGGAATCCCCAAGGGGGTTTCAAATGGTGAAAAGGGGTGTTGTAGCAAGAAGACACATATGGAGGCTTAAACAACACCTATTGATGTAAATATGAAGAATCAATGGTTTTCATTCACAAGGATTTGGCCATTTTAAGCTGATTTACCTAAAAGCGGAGTTATGAACATTAAGTTTGCAAATAAAAGTGAATCGAAGTGTTGAAGCGGAGTCAAGGAGGTGAATCTCTTACAACTGCTTTGAGATGTTCAAGAAGGTGTAGAAGCAAATCAAAGTAAGAAACAAGCATCATAGCTTATCCATAGTTCTGTTAGTTCAAGGAATCCTCATAGGAGTTTCTAATGGTGAAAAGGGGTGTTGTAGCAAGAAGCACATATGGAAGCTAACAACACCTATTGATGTAAATATGAAGAATCAATGGTTTTCATTCACAAGGATTTGGCCATTTTAAGCTGATTAACCTAAAAGCGGAGTTATGCACAATAAGTTTGCAAATACACGTGAATCAAAGTGTTGACGTGTAGTCAAAGGAGGTGCTCTCTTAAAACTGCTTTGAGATGTTCACGAATGGTGTAGAAGCAAATCAAAGTAAAAACAAGCATCATAAGCTTATCCCATCTAGTTCTGTTAGTTCAAGGAATCCTCATAGGAGTTTCTAATGGTGAAAAGGGGTGTTGTAGAGGAAGACACATATGGAGGCTTAAGCAACACCTATTGATGTAAATATGAAGAATCAATGGTTTTCATTCACAAGGATTTGGCCATTTTAAGCTGATTTACCTAAAAGCGGAGTTATGAACATTAAGTTTGCAAATAAAAGTGAATCGAAGTGTTGAGGCGTAGTCGAAAGGAGGTGATCTCTTACAACTGCTTTGAGATGTTCAAGAAGGTGTAAAGCAAATCAAAGTAAGAAACAAGCATCATAGCTTATCCATCAATTCTGTTAGTTCAAGGAATCCTCATAGGAGTTTCTAATGGTGAAAAGGGGTGTTGTAGCAAGAAGACACATATGGAGTTAAACAACACCTATTGATGTAAATATGAAGAATCAATGGTTTTCATTCACAGGATTTGGCCATTTTAAGCTGATTTCACCTAAAAGCGGAGTTATGAACATTAAGTTTGCAAATAAAAGTGAATCGAAGTGTTGAAGCGTGTAGTCGAAAGGAGGTGATCTCTTACAGCTGCTTTGAGATGTTCAAGAAAGGTGTAAAGAAGCAAATCAAAGTAAGAAACAAGCATCATAGCTTATCCCATGTAGTTCTGTTAGTTCAAGGAATCCTCATAGGAGTTTCTAATGGTGAAAAAGGGGTGTGTAGCAAGAAGACACATATGGAGGCTTAAACAACACCTATTGATGTAAATATGAAGAATCAATGGTTTTCATTCACAAAGGATTTGGCCATTTTTGAGCTGAATCACCTAGAAGCGGAGTTATGAACATTAAGGTTGCAAATAAAAGTGAATCGAAGTGTTGAAGCGTAGTCAAAGGAGGTGATCTCTTACAACTGCTTTGAGATGTTCAAGAAAGGTGTAGAAGCAAATCAAAGTAAAAGCAAGCATCATAAGCTTATCCATGGTTCTGTTAGTTCAAGGGAATCCTCATAGGAGTTTCTAATGGTGAAAAGGGGTGTTGTAGCAAGAAGACACATATGGAGGCTTAAACAACACCTATTGAGGTAAATATGAAGAATCAATGGTTTTCATTCACAAGGCTTTG
>CM051391.1:643171-691324 GCA_028015245.1 Cardamine occulta | reverse complement strand
TGTAGTGTCTCTGGAAATGGAGAGGCATGATCAAGGATGAGTGAGATCTATTAGTCCAAGCTTGCTCTGAATGTGGTTGCAAATCTTGAGACTTGTAGATTTGGTGAATATGTCAAGCTGATCTTACGCTTGTATAGCATGGGAGGATTACTCTTTCAATGATCTTCTCTCTAACTTTGTGACAATCCACTTCTATGTGCTTGGTTCGTTCATGGAAGACTGAGTTTGTAGCAATGTGAATTGCTGCTTGATTGTCATAATGCATGGTAATGGGACTTGTGCTCTCAATTCCCAGATCCTTTAAAGCGCCTTTTAGCCATACTAGCTCATTTGTGAGCTTCTTCATTGCTTCTATACTCACTTTCAGTGCTGGAGCATGAGGCGACCTTTTGCTTCTTAGATTTCCAGGTTACTAAGTTCCCTCCAATAAATGTGCAATAGCCAGTTGTGGATTTTCTATCCATCGTATCTCCAAAGCATAATCCGCATCACAATAGCCCATAACTTGATTATTATTATTCTTTCCCATCCAAACACCTTGCCCTGGTGATCCTTTGATGTATCTCGAATTCTTTCCACCATATTCCAGTGGTGCACCAAGGGCTCTTTCATGTGTTGGCTCACCTGATTCACAGCAAAGCATAGGTCAGGCCTTGTTATGGTTAAGTAAATTAACTTACCTACAAGCCGCCGGTATTGAGCTGGATCTTCAAATGGTTTGTCAAGTGGATCTTGTCCTTTCTCCCCCTTTCTCCTGACCTTGTAGCCATCTTCTAGAGGTGTCTTGGCGGTTTAGAACCTAATTTTCCTGTCTCGGTAAGCAAGTCGATTGAATATTTTCTTTGGGATAGAAACAAGCCTTCGGGAGGCGATATCTCTATAACTAGAAAATACTTAAGTGCACCTAGATCTTTTATATCAAATACAGATTTAAGAAAAAGTTTGGTTTCTTGAATACCTGCTTGATCATTGCCGGAAATGATCAAGTCATCTACATATACCAAGACTACAATGATTCCTTGAGCACGTTGAGAAGTAAACAAGGTGTGATCAGCCTCGATCTTTTAAATCCTTTGGCTGTTAGTGTAAAGCTTAGCTTGTGGTACCAGGCTCTTGGAGATTGCTTCAAGCCGTAAATGGCTTTTCTAAGTTTGAAAACTTTGCCATGAGGAATTGAACTTTCAAGACCTGGTGGAGGCTTCATGTACACTTCTTCTTCAAGCTCTCCTTGGAGGAATGCGCTTTTGACATCCATTTGCCATAATTCCCAAGATAGATTGGTTGCCAATGATAAAATCACTCGAACTGTATGGAGCTTAGCCCTTGGTGCAAAGGTGTCCGTATAGTCTTCTCCATAAGTTTGAGTAAATCCCTTGCAACCATTCGAGCTTTATACCTTTCGATTTCTCCATTGCTGTGATACTTGATGGTGAATACCCATTTAGATGTCACAGCTCTTTTTTCCGAAAGGTAGATCACTTACATCCCAAGTGTGATTTCTAACCATTGCTTCTATCTCAAGCATCTATAGCATCCATCCAGGACCTTGATTTCTTTTGCTTCTTCATAGGTCTTTGGAATGTAATGCTGCTCTATCTTTACAAGGAATGCTTGATGATCTGATGGCAAAGAGGGCAAAGAGAACACAGGAGCTTGGATAGGGTGAGCCACAACTTGATCGTTATAATAGACCCTAGTTTGTTTCCAATGGTCTGGACCAAATCTTTGGCGTGTGCTTCTTCGCAAGGTTGGTGCTGGTGCCTCTTCTTCCTCATGATATTCATTTTGCTGAATATCAGCTTCTGGTGGAGTTTCTTGATTAACTCCCTCTTGTTCATTTACTCCTTCGTCATTCTCTTGCTCATTTTGAACATTTACCCCTTCTTCTTGAATTTGATCTTCTTGATTGTTTGCAGGGGCTGTTTGATCTTCATTCATTTGAGGAAGACCCATGTGACTTAAAATGTGTTGAAGAGAGGCTGCTCGATCTGTTGTAGAGTCAGCCAAGTCTTTCACACTTTCCCAGCCCGACTTCTCAAAATAACTTTGATCTTCTAGGAATTTTACATCTCTAGACGTCATGATGCGTTTGGTGCTTGGATCATAGCATATGTACCCTTTTTGAGTAGTGGAGTATCCAATGAACACGCATCTAGTGCTTTTAGCATCTAACTTATTCCTTTGATCCGTTGGCACTAAGACAAAACAAACACTACCAAACACACGTAAGTGATTAATATTTGGTTTGGTTTTGTTTAATACCTCAAATGGTGATAAGTCATCTAAGACTTTTGTTGGAATTCTATTTATGAGGTAGCATCGCGGTCATGACAGCATCTCCCCAAAATCTCCTTGGCATGTTTTTGTGGAACATCATTGATCTTGCTACTTCCATCAGATGCCTATTCTTCCTTTCGGCCACTCCATTTTGTTGTGGAGTATAAGGACAGCTCGTTTGGTGAAGGATGCCATGATTTGCCAAATGAGCCTTGAAAGTAGTGGCTTGTGTATTCCCTCCATTATCCGATCTTAGCACCTTAATTTTAGCATTGAAATGATTAGTCACATATGTTTGAAAGTTGACAAATGCCTCAAATACTCTATCTTTAGAAGGTAACAATGTGACCCATGTATATTTTGATTTTTCATCTATGAATGTCACAAAGTATTTTAGGTTATCTCTAGATAGGCAAGGTGAGGTCCAAACATCAGAGTGAACTAAATCAAAACAATTCTCATATATTGATAAAGAGTTTTGGAAAACACTTCTACAATGTTTTCCCAAAATACAAGACTCACACTTAGAGTTATCAAATACTACATTGGGCATAATTAATTTTAAAGCTCTAGAATGAGGATGGCCTAATCTAGCATGCCAAAAATCATTTGAACTACTAGCTACATGACAAGAATTAATAAACGGCAAACTAGCAGAGTTGGAGCATCTAGAATGGTTCTTGAGATCTTCTAGAGTATACAACTCTCCCTTAGTGTTCCCCTTGCCTAAAACTTCACCAGTTTTAATATCCTGAAAATGAAACCTGTTAGGTCCAAATATAGCATAAGCATTGAGATCGGTGGTAGCTCTTTTTACCGAGACCAAATTATTGCTAAATGTAGGCATGTAAAAAGCACTAGATTCATTTCCAAAGAGGTTTAAATTTCCTACGCCTTTAATTGGCACTCTAACTCCATTAGCAACTTCAACATGACCAGAGGTGTTTTGAATATTATTTAGTAGATCAGAATCTTTAATCATATGGTGAGAAGCTCCTGAATCTACTAAAAGTATTTTTGAATAGTTAGAGGCTAGAAAGGTGATACCAGACTCCTTGCAAATTTGCATGGTCTTGATCATTGCCTCTAAGTCTGCTCTGCTCATGGTGATCATGCCATTGTTCTCTGAAGTAGAGGCTTGATTAGAATGGCCGTTTGGAGCACTTGGGTTCATACTGCGAGTCTTGTAGTTGGTTGAGTGGCTGGGGCATAATTTGAAGCGTTTGCTTCATTTGCTTGTTGCCTTGCTCTGAAGTTGGCTCTGAGATGAGGATGAAGGATAAAGCACTCCTCCTTGGTGTGTCCTCTCCCTTGGTTGAATTTTCCAATGTTCTTGCAATGTTCACATTGCTTTATTGTTCCTTTCTTGTTGGAACTGAATGGAGGTTTGTAAAAACCTTTGTTTGCCGTTGGCAACTCTCCTTCTTTGAAGAGATCTAAGGAGCCTTGCTCCTTTTGGATTTGAGAGCAGACATTCTCAAGGCTTGGTAGCTTCTCCTCCCTTAAAATGTACTTTATAAGGTCATTAAATTTCGGATTGAGAGATTGGAGAAGTCCAAATACTCGATCTTGCTCTTTTCTTTCCTCTATAATTTTGAGGTCTTTTGTGCTTGGCCTCAGCATATCCAATTCAGCAAGTAATGATCTATATTTACCAAAGTGTTTGGTAAAATCTTGATCTTCTTGAGTGAGGTTGCTGAGATCTTTCTTTACTTCGAATATTCTTGAAAGATTGGTGATGTCTCCATACACCTTCTTTAGAGTTTCCCAAAGTTCTTGAGCTGTCTCATAATATGAGTAAGATTCAAATATTGAATCACTCAAGGGTATGGATTATGCTGAGCACCATTTGATCTTTTTGCAGCCACTTTTCCCGTGCTTCTTCATCCCCTTCTTGAAACTCTTTTCCTTTTGCTGGTTCAACTTAATTCCACAAGCCGCGTCCGTACAAGTTGGATTTTGTCGATCTTGACCATAGGAGATAGTTCTCTCCTCTTAGGGTGAGTCTAATTGCGGTTGGTTTAGTCGCCTCCATGAAAAAAAATATGATTAACCGTTTGATACTACACTGCCCTCAACTTCACTAACTCGTCTAGGATGAATTAATTTCAATCTCAGAGTTGGGAAAATGTTCTTTGAGAAATCTCCAGAAATAAACCACTCTAACTTCACACAGCTCGTCTAGGATGAATATATATCAATCTCAGAGCTTTTGGAGGAAGTTAAAAGGATGTATTTCCAGAAAAACCAAAAGAAATTTTCGGAGAAGACGATGAACAGTACCAAAAAGCGGACGAGAATTTGAATTTTCGAAAAAAAATTCTTTTCGATTTGGAGCTCTGTAGAGCTTGTGAATGCTCTTGGAAGCTTTGAATATGAAGGAGGAGATGGCGTAAATGCAAAAGAGACAAAAGAGGAGGGCTGAATCTTGAAGAACTAGTTTCCTAATTTTTTAAGGCATGTGATGTCAATTTTAAAAAAAAAAAGCAGATGAAGAGAATGAGGAAATCAAAAACTTGATCTTGTTTATGGATCAATGCTCTGATACCATGTTAGAATTCAGAGTTTAAGTTTACTAGAAACAAGAATGAGGGTAGCTGAATGAATAATAATAAGATTGAGAATAGAGAGATTTTATTATCTCTTATGAGATTTTATTATCTCAGTAGTAGTAAAGTGTTACAATGGATTACATATTTATAGAACTCTTAAACGCAAAAATAACTAGGTGTATCTTGTAGTTCAGAGTCTAATCTATCCGTTGGGAATAGTAATAGAGCCGTTGGAGTTCAAAATAGAGCTGTTGGAGACGAAAACAATTTGGGCGTCAGTTCTGGGCTTCTCTATTTAGGCCTTTCTTCTTTTATTCCTTGTTGGGTATTTGTTGCTTGATTAATAGGAGTTTCTAATGGTGAAAAGGGGTGTTGTAGCAAGAAGACACATATAGAGGCTTAAACAACACCTATTGATATAAATATGAAGAATCAATGTTTCATTCGTAAGGATTTGGCCATTTCCAAGCTGATTCACCTAAAAGGTTCATGAACTTGCAAATAAAAGTGAATCGAAGTGTTGAAGTGTAGTCAAAGGAGGTGATCTCTTACAACTGCTTTGAGATGTTCAAGAATGGTGTAGAAGCAAATCAATGTAAGAAACAAGCATCATAGCTTATCTCATAGTTTTGTTAGTTCAAGGAATCCTCATAGGAGTTTCTAATGGTGAAAAGGGGTGTTGTAGCAAGAAGACACATATGGAGGCTTAAACAACACCTATTGATGTAAATATGAAAAATCAATGGTTTCATTCATAAGGCTTCGGCCATTTCCAAGCTGATTAACTTAAAAACGGAGTTATGAACCTTCACAATGCAAATAAGAGTGAATCAAAGTGTGGAAGCGTAGTCAAAGGAGGTGTATCTCTTACAACTGCTTTGAGATATTCAAGAAAGGTGTATAAGCAAATCAAAGTAAGAAACAAGCATCATAGCTTATCCCATAGTTCTGTTAGTTCAAGGAATCCTTATTGGAGTTTCTAATGGTGAAAAGGGGTGTTGTAGCAAGAAGACACATATGGAGGCTTAAACAACAGCTATTGATGTAAATATGAAGAATCAATGGTTTCATTCGCAAGGATTTGGCCATTTTTAAGCTGATTTACCTAAAAACGGAGTTATGAACATTAAGTTTGCAAATAAAAGTGAATCGAAGTGTTGAAGCGTAGTCAAAGGAGGTGAATCTATTACAACTGCTTTGAGATGTTCATGAAAGGTGTAGAAGCAAATCAAAGTAAGAAACAATTATCATAGCTTATCAAATAGTTCTGTTAGTTCAAGGAATCCTCATAGGAGTTTCTAATGGTGAAAAGGGGTGTTGTAGCAAGAAGACACATATGGAGGCTTAAACAACACCTATTGATGTAAATATGAAGAATTAATGGTTTCATTCATAAGGCTTTGGCCATTTCCAAGCTCATCAACCTAAAAACGGAGTTATGAACCTTCACGATGCAAATAAGAGTGAATCAAAGTGTGGAAGCGTAGTCAAAGGAGGTGTATCTCTTACAACTGCTTTGAGATATTCCAGAAAGGTGTAGAAGCAAATCAAAGTAAGAAACAAGCATCATAGCTTATACCATAGTTCTGTTAGTTCAAGGAATCCTCATAGGAGTTTCTATTGGTGAAAAGGGGTGTTGTAGCAAGAAGACACATATGGAGGCTTAAACAATACCTATTGATGTAAATATGAAGATTCAATAGTTTTATTCACAAGGATTTGGCCATTTTTAAGCTGATTCACCTAAAAACGGAGTTATGAACATTAAGGTTGCAAATAAAAGTGAATCGAAGTGTTGAAGTGTAGTCAAAGGAGGTGATCTCTTACAACTGCTTTGAGATGTTCAAGAATGGTGTAGAAGCAAATCAATGTAAGAAACAAGCATCATAGCTTATCTCATAGTTCTGTTAGTTCAAGGAATCCTCATAGGAGTTTCTAATGGTGAAAAGGGGTGTTATAGCAAGAAGACACATATGGAGGCTTAAACAATACCTATTGATGTAAATATGAAGAATCAATGATTTCATTCATAAGGCATTGGCCATTTCCAAGCTGATTAACCTAAAAACGGAGTTATGAACCTTCATGATGCAAATAAGAGTGAATCAAAGTGTGGAAGCGTAGTCAAAGGAGGTGTATCTCTTACAACTGCTTTGAGAAATTCAAGAAAGGTGTAGAAGCAAATCAAAGTAAGAAACAATTATCATAGCTTATCCCATAGTTCTGTTAGTTCAAGGAATCCTCATAGGAGTTTCTAATGGTGAAAAGGGGTGTTGTAGCAAGAAGACACATATGGAGGCTTAAACAACACCTATTGATGTAAATATGAAGAATCAATGGTTTCATTCACAAGGATTTGGCCATTTTTATGCTGATTTACCTAAAAACGGAGTTATGAACATTAAGTTTGCAAATAAAAGTGAATTGAAGTGCTGAAGCGTAGTCAAAGGAGGTGAATCTCTTACAACTGCTTTGAGATGTTCAAGAAAGGTGTAGAAGCAAATCAAAGTAAGAAACAAGCATCATAGCTTATCCCATAGTTCTGTTAGTTCAAGGAATCCTCATAGGAGTTTCTAATTGTGAATAAGGGGTGTTGTAGCAAGAAGACACATATGGAGGCTAAAACAACACCTATTGATGTAAATATGAAGAATCAATGGTTTCATTCACAAGGATTTGGCCATTTTTAAGCTGATTTACCTAAAAACGGAGTTATGAACATTAAGTTTGCAAATAAAAGTGAATCGAAGTGTTGAAGCGTAGTCAAAGGAGGTGAATCTCTTACAACTGCTTTGAGATGTTCAAGAAAGGTGTAGAAGCAAATCAAAGTAAGAAACAAGCATCATAGCTTATCCCATAGTTCTGTTAGTTCAAGGAATCCTCATAGGAGTTTCTAATGGTGAAAAGGGGTGTTGTAGAAGGAAGACACATATGGAGGCTTAAATAACACCTATTGATGTAAATATGAAGAATCAATGGTTTCATTCATAAGGCTTTGGCCATTTCCAAGCTGATTAACCTAAAAACGGAGTTATGAACCTTCACGATGCAAATAAGAGTGAATCAAAGTGTGGAAGCGTAGTCAAAGGAGGTGTATCTCTTACAACTGCTTTGAGATATTCAAGAAAGGTGTAGAAGCAAATCAAAGTAAGAAACAAGAATCATAGCTTATCCCATAGTTCTGTTAGTTCAAGGAATCCTCATAGGAGTTTCTAATGGTGAAAAGGGGTGTTGTAGCAAGAAGACACATATGGAGGCTTAAACAACACCTATTGATGTAAATATGAAGAATCAATGGTTTCATTCACAAGGATTTGGCCATTTTTAAGCTGATTCACCTAAAAACGGAGTTATGAACATTAAGGTTGCAAATAAAAGTGAATCGAAGTGTTGAAGTGTAGTCAAAGGAGGTGATCTCTTACAACTGCTTTGAGATGTTCAAGAATGGTGTAGAAGCAAATCAATGTAAGAAACAAGCATCATAGCTTATCTCATAGTTCTGTTAGTTCAAGGAATCCTCATAGGAGTTTCTAATGGTGAAAAGGGGTGTTGTAGCAAGAAGACACATATGGAGGCTTAAACAACACCTATTGATGTAAATATGAAGAATCAATGGTTTCATTCATAAGGTTTTGGCCATTTCCAAGCTGATTAACCTAAAAACGGAGTTATGAACCTTCACGATGCAAATAAGAGTGAAATAAAGTGTGGAAGCGTAGTCAAAGGAGGTGTATCTCTTACAACTGCATTGAGATATTCAAGAAAGGTGTAGAAGCAAATCAAAGTAAGAAACAAGCATCATAGCTTATCCCATAGTTCTGTTAGTTCAAGGAATCCTCATAGGAGTTTCTAATGGTGAAAAGGGGTATTGTAGCAAGAAGACACATATGGAGGCTTAAACAACACCTATTGATGTAAATATGAAGAATCAATGGTTTCATTCACAAGGATTTGGCCATTTTTAAGCTGATTTACCTAAAAACGGAGTTATGAACATTAAGTTTGCAAATAAAAGTGAATCGAAGTGTTGAAGCGTAGTCAAAGGAGGTGAATCTCTTACAACTGCTTTGAGATGTTCAAGAAAGGTGTAGAAGCAAATCAAAGTAAGAAACAAGCATCATAGCTTATCCCATAGTTCTGTTAGTTCAAGGAATCCTCATAGGAGTTTCTAATGGTGAAAAGGGGTGTTGTAGCAAGAAGACACATATGGAGGCTTAAACAACACCTATTGATGTAAATATGAAGAATCATTGGTTTCATTCACAAAGATTTGGCCATTTTTAAGCTGATTCACCTAAAAACGGAGTTATGAACATTAAGGTTGCAAATAAAAGTGAATCGAAGTGTTGAAGTGTAGTCAAAGGAGGTGATCTCTTACAACTGCTTTGAGATGTTCAAGAATGGTGTAGAAGCAAATCAATGTAAGAAACAAGCATCATAGCTTATCTCATAGTTCTGTTAGTTCAAGGAATCCTCATAGGAGTTTCTAATGGTGAAAAGGGGTATTATAGCAAGAAGACACATATGGAGGCTTAAACAACACCTATTGATGTAAATATGAAGAATCAATGGTTTCATTCACAAGGATTTGGCCATTTTTAAGCTGATTTACCTAAAAACGGAGTTATGAACATTAAGTTTGCAAATAAAAGTGAATCAAAGTGTTGAAGCGTAGTCAAAGGAGGTGAATCTCTTACAACTGCTTTGAGATGTTCAAGAAAGGTGTAGAAGCAAATCAAAGTAAGAAACAAGCATCATAGCTTATCCCATAGTTCTGTTAGTTCAAGGAATCCTCATACGAGTTTCTAATGGTGAAAAGGGGTGTTGTAGCAAGAAGACATATATGGAGTCTTAAACAACACCTATTGATGTAAATATGAAGAATCAATGGTTTCATTCACAAAGATTTGGCCATTTTTAAGCTGATTCACCTAAAAACGGAGTTATGAACATTAAGGTTGCAAATAAAAGTGAATCGAAGTGTTGAAGTGTAGTCAAAGGAGGTGATCTCTTACAACTGCTTTGAGATGTTCAAGAATGGTGTAGAAGCAAATCAATGTAAGAAACAAGCATCATAGCTTATCTCATAGTTCTGTTAGTTCAAGGAATCCTCATAGGAGTTCTAATGGTAAAAAGGGGTGTTGTAGCAAGAAGACACATATGGAGGCTTAAACAACACCTATTGATGTAAATATGAAGAATCAATGGTTTCATTCATAAGGCTTTGGCCATTTCTAAGCTGATTAACTTAAAAACGGAGTTATGAACCTTCACGATGCAAATAAAAGTGAATTAAAGTGTGGAAGCGTAGTCAAAGGAGGTGTATCTCTTATAACTGCTTTGAGATATTCAAGAAAGGTGTATAAGCAAATCAAAGTAAGAAACAAGCATCATAGCTTATCCCATATTTCTGTTAGTTCAAGGAATCCTTATTGGAGTTTCTAATGGTGAAAAGGGGTGTTATAGCAAGAAGACACATATGGAGGCTTCAACAACACCTATTGATGTAAATATGAAGAATCAATGGTTTCATTCGCAAGGATTTGGCCATTTTTAAGCTGATTTACCTAAAAACGGAGTTATGAACATTAAGTTTGCAAATAAAAGTGAATCGAAGTGTTGAAGCGTAGTCAAAGGAGGTGAATCTATTACATCTGCTTTGAGATGTTCATGAAAGGTGTAGAAGCAAATCAAAGTAAGAAACAATTATCATAGCTTATCCCATAGTTCTGTTAGTTCAAGGAATCCTCAGAGGAGTTTCTAATGGTGAAAAGGGGTGTTGTAGCAAGAAGACACATATGGAGGCTTAAACAACACCTATTGATGTAAATATGAAGAATCAATGGTGTCATTCACAAGGATTTGGCCATTTTTAAGCTGATTTACCTAAAAACGGAGTTATGAACATTAAGTTTGCAAATAAAAGTGAATCGAAGTGTTGACGCGTAGTCAAAGGAGGTGAATCTCTTACAACGGCTTTGAGATGTTCAAGAAAGGTGTAGAAGCAAATCAAAGTAAGAAACAAGCATCATAGCTTATCCCATAGTTCTATTAGTTCAAGGAATCCTCATAGGAGTTTCTAATTGTGAATAAGGGGTGTTGTAGCAAGAAGACACATATGGAGGCTAAAACAACACCTATTGATGTAAATATGAAGAATCAATGGTTTCATTCACAAGGATTTGACCATTTTTAAGCTGATTTACCTAAAAACGGGGTTATGAACATTAAGTTTGCAAATAAAAGTGAATTGAAGTGCTGAAGCGTAGTCAAAGGAGGTGAATCTCTTACAACTGCTTTGAGATGTTCAAGAAAGGTGTAGAAGCAAATCAAAGTAAGAAACAAGCATCATAGCTTATCCCATAGTTCTGTTAGTTCAAGGAATCCTCATAGGAGTTTCTAATTGTGAATAAGGGGTGTTGTAGCAAGAAGACACATATGGAGGCTAAAACAACACCTATTGATGTAAATATGAAGAATCAATGGTTTAATTCACAAGGATTTGGCCATGTTTAAGCTGATTTACCTAAAAACGGAGTTATGAACATTAAGTTTGCAAATAAAAGTGAATCGAAGTGTTGAAGCGTAGTCAAAGGAGGTGAATCTCTTACAACTGCTTTGAGATGTTCAAGAAAGGTGTAGAAGCAAATCAAAGTAAGAAACAAGCATCATAGCTTATCCCATAGTTCTGTTAGTTCAAGGAATCCTCATAGGAGTTTCTAATGGTGAAAAGGGGTGTTGTAGCAAGAAGACACATATGGAGGCTTAAACAACACCTATTGATGTAAATATGAAGAATCAATGGTTTCATTCATAAGGCTTTGGCCATTTCCAAGCTCATTAACCTAAAAACGGAGTTATGAACCTTCACGATGCAAATAAGAGTGAATCAAAGTGTGGAAGCGTAGTCAAAGGAGGTGTATCTCTTACAACTGCTTTGAGATATTCAAGAAAGGTGTAGAAGCAAATCAAAGTAAGAAACAAGCATCATAGCTTATACCATAGTTCTGTTAGTTCAAGGAATCCTCATAGGAGTTTCTATTGGTGAAAAGGGGTGTTGTAGCAAGAAGACACATATGGAGGCTTAAACAACACCTATTGATGTAAATATGAAGAATCAATAGTTTTATTCACAAGGATTTGGCCATTTTTAAGCTGATTCACCTAAAAACGGAGTTATGAACATTAAGGTTGCAAATAAAAGTGAATCGAAGTGTTGAAGTGTAGTCAAAGGAGGTGATCTCTTACAACTGCTTTGAGATGTTCAAGAATGGTGTAGAAGCAAATCAATGTAAGAGACAAGCATCATAGCTTATCTCATAGTTCTGTTAGTTCAAGGAATCCTCATAGGAGTTTCTAATGGTGAAAAGGGGTGTTGTAGCAAGAAGACACATATGGAGGCTTAAACAATACCTATTGATGTAAATATGAAGAATCAATGATTTCATTCATAAGGCATTGGCCATTTCCAAGCTGATTAACCTAAAAACGGAGTTATGAACCTTCACGATGCAAATAAGAGTGAATCAAAGTGTGGAAGCGTAGTCAAAGGAGGTGTATCTCTTACAACTGCTTTGAGAAATTCAAGAAAGGTGTAGATGCAAATCAAAGTAAGAAACAATTATCATAGCTTATCCCATAGTTCTGTTAGTTCAAGGAATCCTCATAGGAGTTTCTAATGGTGAAAAGGGGTGTTGTAGCAAGAAGACACATATGGAGGCTTAAACAACACCTATTGATGTAAATGATGCGATCCTCCCAAGGATTCGACACTTTCGAGTTGTGGAAATGGATAGATGGATAGATGATGGATCGAATGGTCACACAAGAGTTGCGGAAGGCTCTTGATACACCTCAATGCCTCCTAGGATATGACACACCTAGACAAGACAAGGTTTGATTCCCCGGATATGACACACCGAGACGAATCAGAATGATTGTTGGATATCACACACCAAGCAATCGAAAGTTCTAAAAGAACTAAAGAGATTCACTCTAAAATATGTTGAAAAGAAAGTTGATTGATTATTTGTGGTAGTCTAGGCGTGCTTATATAGCACAAGGAAGGGTAGAAAATATCTAAGCAATATTAATTGCTGAAAATAAAGAAAATAAAATATCTCTTGTACTTCTTGTACTTCTTGTACTTCATCTCCACGAAATGGATCTTCATTTTTGGGCCAAGAGACATTTTGTGGGCTTTGGATAAGTTCTCTTATAGACTTGATGAACAAGTGATCCAATTTGCCTCATTAAAACCTTCCTTTGGAAAAACCCATTGGGAAAAACCCAAAGGTTAGGAAAAAGAGTACAAATGGATCACCCTCTTTGTTAATCCATTTGAGAAGGTGTTGCCATCAGCATATTCTGATATCCAATGTACTTTGTGAAATCCTTAGATGCTTGATGATTGTGCACTTGAGTGAGAAGTCCATGGATTGAATTCTGAAGTGCCTTGGCTCTTGCTCTTGTCATAGGTCCACTTGGTACAACCAATAAATCTTCAACTCCATGTATGCTCTCCTCAGGTTCATGCTGCGTTTGATTGTTCTCCATGATCACATCATCCCCTCTTCTTGAAAAAGGATTTGACCTCAAATCGTGCTCATCTGCAACAAAGGGAATTAAGTCAACACCATTAAAACGGGGACGCACTCTGTACTTACCTTGTAGATCAAGTTGGTAAGCGTTGTCATTGATCCTCTTTGTGACTCGGAATGGACCATCAATTCTTGGTTTCAGTTTGGACTTCCTTTCAGCCGGAAATCTTTCTTTCCTCAAATGTATCCACACTAGGTCTCCTTCCTCAAAGATCTTCTTATGGCGGCTCTTGTTGGCTTAGTTTTCATACTAACTTGGTTTTCTCCTCTATGTTCTTCCGAGCTTTCTCATGGATCTGTCTAACAAGTTCAGCTTTCCTTTTCCCATCTATGCTTGCTCTTTCACTCAAAGGTAGAGGGGTTAGATCCAAAGGAGAAATAGGATTAAATCCATAGACAATTTCGAATGGAGAAAACTTTGTGGCTGAATGCATTGAGCGATTATATGCAAATTCAACATGCGGCAAACAATCTTCCCAAGTTTTCAAGTTCTTTTTAATCAATGCACGTAAAAGAGTAGACAAAGTTCTATTCACAACTTCAGTTTGCCCATCAGATTGAGGATGACAAGTAGTTGAATATAACAACTTAGTTCCTAGCTTAGACCAAAGTGTTTTCCAAAAGTAGCTCAAGAACTTAGTATCCCTATCACTAACAATAGTTCTGGGCATGCCATGAATTCTAACTATCTCTTTAAAGAACAAGTTAGCTACATGAGAAGCATCATCAGTTTTATGACAAGCAATGAAATGTGCCATTTTAGAAAACCTATCAACAACAACAAAGATGGAGTCTTTTCCAGTCCTAGTTCTAGGTAATCCAAGCACAAAATCCATAGATATGTCATTCCAAGGCTGCGTAGGGATTGATAAAGGGGTGTACAAACCTTGAGACTGTACCTTTGATTTGGATTGTTTGCAAGTGACACATCTTCCCTGAGATTCTCTCCACATCTCTCTTCATATGCGGCCAATAGAAATGCTCTTGCAGTACTTTGAGAGTCTTAGCAATTCCAAAATGTCCCATTAAGCCTCCTCCATGTGCTTCCCTAACTAGCAAATCTCTCACAGAGCAATTAGGCACACACAAACGATTTTCAAAGAATAAGAATCCTTCATGCCTAAAATACTTTCCAAAAGCAAATTTGACACAAGACTTGTAAATTTCTTGAAATTCAGAATCAATCTCGTATAAACCTTTTAGTTGCTCAAAACCTAACAACTTAGCATCCAAAGTAGTAATCAAAACATACCTCCGAGATAAGGCATCGGCAACAATGTTTTCTTTACCTTTTTTGTACTTGATTACATACGGAAATGTTTCAATGAACTCTATCCACCTAGCATGCCGTTTGTTAAGCTTTTGCTGACCTTTCAAATGCTTTAAGGACTCATGATCAGTATGGATGACGAACTCCTTTGGCCATAAGTAGTGTTGCCATGTTTGCAAAGCCCGGACCAAGGCATACAACTCCTTGTCGTAGGTTGGATAGTTCACAGTGGCTCCTCCAAGCTTCTCACTGAAAAAGGCAATGGGTTTCTTCTCTTGCATCAAAACCGCACCAATACCTACACCAGATGCATCACATTCAATTTTAAAAGTTTTCATAAAATCTGGTAAAGACAAAAGGGGTGCATTGGTAAGTTTCTCCTTCAAGGTTTGGAATGCTTTTTCTTGTGCTTCTTCCCATTTGAATCCCACATTTTTCTTGATCACTTCAGTAAGTGGAGCAGCTATGGTGCTAAAATCTTTCACAAATCTCCGATAGAATCCAGCAAGTCCATGGAAACTCCTCACTTCGCTCACGGTACTAGGACTTGGCCATTCACGGATAGCTCTCACTTTTTCTTCATCAACCTGTATACCACTGCACTCACAACAAAACCTAGAAACACAAGATTATCCGTGCAAAAAGTACACTTCTTTAGGTTAGCAAACAACTTTTCTTTCCTTAGAACTTCTAAAACAGATTTCAGATGCTCAATATGATCCTCTAAGTTTTTGCTATAAACCAGAATGTCATCAAAGTAGACAACAACAAAAACTCCAATGAAAGCTCTTCAGACATGGTTCATTAATCTCATGAAAGTGCTGGGTGCATTAGTTAATCCAAAAGGCATTACTAACCACTCATATAATCCATGTTTTGTTTTAAAAGCAGTTTTCCACTCATCACCCTCTTTCATGCGAATTTGGTGATATCCACTTTTCAGATCAATTTTAGAAAACACACTAAACCATACAGTTCATCTAGCATATCGTCTAAAGGAGGAATAGGATGGCGATACTTAACTGTTATGTTGTTGATGGCTCGACAATCAATACACATCCTCCATGTTCCATCCTTCTTTGGTACAAGTAGAACCGGCACAGCACAAGGGCTCATGCTCTCTCGGATGTATCCCTTGTCCATGAGTTCGCTCACTTGTTTTTGCAACTCCTTGGTCTCAACCGGGTTGGTTCTATAAGCTGGCCTGTTGGGAAGTGAAGCTCCAGGCACGAAATCTATTTGGTGCTCAATCCCACGGATAGGTGGTAATCCTTTGGGGTTTTCCTCCGGAAAGATGTCTTCAAATTCCTGCAAAAGAGAAGTAACCTTACTCGGCAATTCCGGTGAGAGATTAGTATGATTCATAAGTGCTTCTTTGTAAACAAATAGAAGAATGGGTTGTTTAGAGAAAAGAGCTCTCTTAACCACATTAGATCTCACAAAGAAGTTAGAATGCCTCACGGGTTTACTCTCACGAGCCTTTTTCTTGGTTTTTCTCAAACTCTCTTTTTCTTTTTGTGGTGAAGTGTTTAGGGGTCACTCACAGTTGTTTTTCCTTGTTGTTTCAGCTGGATCTGGTCTTGGTAAACTTCGTGTGGTGCTAGAGGAGCAAGGACTGTTTTCGGCCTTTGTACTCAAAAAGAATACCTATTGGTGAAACCATCATGCAAAACCCTTCTATCAAACTGCCATGGTCTTCCAAGTAAGATGTGGCCGGCCTCCATAGGTAGAATATCACACAAAATTTCGTCCTCATATTTGCCTATGGTTATGGGAACCAATACTTGGCTTTTCACCGCCATCTCACCAGCATCATTCAGCCATTGAAGCTTATAAGGCTTCGGATGCTCAATGACTTTCAACCCTAACTTCCTCACCATTGTTTCACTAGCTACATTGGTGCAGCTTCCTCCATCAATTATAAGGCTGCAAACCTTTCCTTCAACAATGCATCTAGTATGAAACAAATTTTCTCTTTGATCGTGTTCATTTACCTTAGTTTGAATACTCAATGATCTCCGTGTTACCCAAAGCTCTCAAACGGCTGGTAACTCCCCTTGCTCTTCTTCTCCCGAGGCTGAATCATTATCCTCCTCTTCCTCTGTCTCAATATCACCATTCTCCAAGAGAATCATAATCTTCTTGTTAATACATTCATTGGCGTAGTGCCCCTCCCTTGACACTTAAAACATCGAACTTCTCTAGTTTTAAAAGGGGGCTGCCTCGGTTTTTACCTTTGGGGTTCGGATTGGTGGTGAATGGTCTTGACTCGGTCTTTGGTTTAGCAATAGTTTTGTCCTCTTTATGATAAGTGGCCCTAGCATGAGATGCTCCAGCCCCATATGACGTTTTAGAGCTACCCCTCCTCTTGATTTGTTGTTCTACTAGAACAGCCTTATGTAGCATTTCCTCCAAATCTTTGTATGTTTGTAGCTCCATTCGGTCTTGGATGTCACGGGACAAACCACTAACGAACCTTGCCATTGTTGCTTCAGAATCTTCTTCTATGTCGGCTTTGATCATAAGAGACTCCATTTCTTGGAAATATTCATCCACACTTTTACTCCCTTGGCTTAATCTCCTAAGCCTTTGATGCAACTCCCGGTGGTAATGACTCGGAACAAACCTCTTTCTCATCAGATTTTTCATCTCCTCCCAAGTCTCCACACGTGGTTCACGGTTGCGTTTCCTACTTGTCACAATTTGATCCCACCAGTTGATGGCATAGTCATAGAATTCGGTTCTGGCAAGTTGGACCTTCTTGTATTCGAATATGTTTGGCAATCAAACACCAGCTCTATCTTCTTCTCCCCACTCTAGGTAAGCATCTGGATCACTCTTCCCATAGAATGGTGGTATTTTTAACTTCAGACCCTTTATATTGTCTCTCTTTCGTCCTCTTGCTTCGTTATCACGTCTAGTTCTTCGATGAGTCCTACTAGAGATTCGGCTTCCTCCATTGTAATAATCATCTTCCTCCACGTCCCTTTCTTGCCTAAGTTGCTCTCTTCTTCTCCTAACAACATTTTCCCGCTGTACCAATGGTGGTGGTACTTCAGATTGCCCTTGGACAGATTCTTGGATTTTATCAATCCTCTCATGAACTGCACCTAGTTCTGTCCTCAGCATGCGCCTCATTTCTCCCATGATAGCTTGCAGTTCTAGATTAGGAATTCTAGAAGCACGCTCCCTGTTGGCATTATCAGAATTATCTCCTTCACTCGCCATTTATTTTTCCCTGCAAAACAGAATGGTTAGTAATAAAAGCTCACAAGATGTTTCTTCCTCAAGTGTTTCTCTCAAGTGTTTCACTCAAGTGTTTCACTCAGCTCTCATCAATGATCTCACTAGTAGCAAAATCTCAACAGTTCTTATCAAACTAATCAATCTAACTTGGTGGAAAACCAACAAACAGACAGAAAGAATGATTTTAGATAGAAAGACAAGATTTTTTTGGAAAAATGAGAGATTTAAAAGACTAAACTTCTGGAAATTGATATAGAACGATAATGATCAAGGATATTTTTTTTTTTTGAAGAGGTGATTGATCAGATCACGAAATGATGTAGGGAATTTTTTTTTTTTTTTTTTTTTTTGAATAAAAACGTAACTGACACGAAACTGATCGGATAGGGAGTTGATCAGTCCCTTTTGAGTGTTTAGAGTTTTTTTTTTTTTTTTTTTTGACTGCAGATCGGGCTAGATCTCTTAGGATAGAAGAACAGAAAGGTAGAAAAGAGTTTTAAGAACGGTGGGAAGGTGAGAAGATGATAGAAAATGGATACAAACTCGAAAATGTGCTCTGATACCAAATGATGCGATCCTCCCAAGGATTCGACACTTTCGAGTTGTGGAAATGGATAGATGGATAGATGATGGATCGAATGGTCACACAAGAGTTACGGAAGGTTCTTGATACACCTCAATGCCTCCTAGGATATGACACACCTAGACAAGACAAGGTTTGATTCCCCGGATATGACACACCGAGACGAATCAGAATGATTGTTGGATATCACACACCAAGCAATCGAAAGTTCTAGAAGAACTAAAGAGATTCACTCTAAAATATGTTGAAAAGAAAGTTGATTGATTATTTGTGGTAGTCTAGGCGTGCTTATATAGCACAAGGAAGGGTAGAAAATATCTAAGCAATATTAATTGCTGAAAATAAAGAAAAACTTAAAATAAAAGAAAATAAAATATCTCTTGTACTTCTTGTACTTCTTGTACTTCATCTCCACGAAATGGATCTTTATTTTTGGGCCAAGAGACATTTTGTGGGCTTTGGATAAGTTCTCTTATAGACTTGATGAACAAGTGATCCAATTTGCCTCATTAAAACCTTCCTTTGGAAAAACCCATTGGGAAAAACCCAAAGGTTAGGAAAAAGAGTACAAATGGATCACCCTCTTTGTTAATCCATTTGAGAAGGTGTTGCCATCAGCATATTCTGATATCCAATGTACTTTGTGAAATCCTTAGATGCTTGATGATTGTGCACTTGAGTGAGAAGTCCATGGATTGAATTCTGAAGTGCCTTGGCTCTTGCTCTTGTCATAGGTCCACTTGGTACAACCAATAAATCTTCAACTCCATGTATGCTCTCCTCAGGTTCATGCTGCGTTTGATTGTTCTCCATGATCACATCAGTAAATATGAAGAATCAATGGTTTCATTCACAAGGATTTGGCCATTTTTATGCTGATTTACCTAAAAACGGAGTTATGAACATTAAGTTTGCAAATAAAAGTGAATTGAAGTGCTGAAGCGTAGTCAAAGGAGGTGAATCTCTTACAACTGCTTTGAGATGTTCAAGAAAGGTGTAGAAGCAAATCAAAGTAAGAAACAAGCATCATAGCTTATCCCATAGTTCTGTTAGTTCAAGGAATCCTCATAGGAGTTTCTAATTGTGAATAAGGGGTGTTGTAGCAAGAAGACACATATGGAGGCTAAAACAACACCTATTGATGTAAATATGAAGAATCAATGGTTTCATTCACAAGGATTTGGCCATTTTTAAGCTGATTTACCTAAAAACGGAGTTATGAACATTAAGTTTGCAAATAAAAGTGAATCGAAGTGTTGAAGCGTAGTCAAAGGAGGTGAATCTCTTACAACTGCTTTGAGATGTTCAAGAATGGTGTAGAAGCAAATCAAAGTAAGAAACAAGCATCATAGCTTATCCCATAGTTCTGTTAGTTCAAGGAATCCTCATAGGAGTTTCTAATGGTGAAAAGGGGTGTTGTAGCAAGAAGACACATATGGAGGCTTAAACAACACCTATTGATGTAAATATGAAGAATCAATGGTTTCATTCATAAGGCTTTGGCCATTTCCAAGCTGATTAACCTAAAAACGGAGTTATGAACCTTCACGATGCAAATAAGAGTGAATCAAAGTGTGGAAGCGTAGTCAAAGGAGGTGTATCTCTTACAACTGCTTTGAGATATTCAAGAAAGGTGTAGAAGCAAATCAAAGTAAGAAACAAGCATCATAGCTTATCCCATAGTTCTGTTAGTTCAAGGAATCCTCATAGGAGTTTCTAATGGTGAAAAGGGGTGTTGTAGCAAGAAGACACATATGGAGGCTTAAACAACACCTATTGATGTAAATATGAAGAATCAATGGTTTCATTCACAAGGATTTGGCCATTTTTAAGCTGATTCACCTAAAAACGGAGTTATGAACATTAAGGTTGCAAATAAAAGTGAATCGAAGTGTTGAAGTGTAGTCAAAGGAGGTGATCTCTTACAACTGCTTTGAGATGTTCAAGAATGGTGTAGAAGCAAATCAATGTAAGAAACAAGCATCATAGCTTATCTCATAGTTCTGTTAGTTCAAGGAATCCTCATAGGAGTTTCTAATGGTGAAAAGGGGTGTTGTAGCAAGAAGACACATATGGAGGCTTAAACAACACCTATTGATGTAAATATGAAGAATCAATGGTTTCATTCATAAGGCTTTGGCCATTTCCAAGCTGATTAACCTAAAAACGGAGTTATGAACCTTCACGATGCAAATAAGAGTGAATCAAAGTGTGGAAGCGTAGTCAAAGGAGGTGTATCTCTTACAACTGCTTTGAGATATTCAAGAAAGGTGTAGAAGCAAATCAAAGTAAGAAACAAGCATCATAGCTTATCCCATAGTTCTGTTAGTTCAAGGAATCCTCATAGGAGTTTCTAATGGTGAAAAGGGGTATTGTAGCAAGAAGACACATATGGAGGCTTAAACAACACCTATTGATGTAAATATGAAGAATCAATGGTTTCATTCACAAGGATTTGGCCATTTTTAAGTTGATTTACCTAAAAACGGAGTTATGAACATTAAGTTTGCAAATAAAAGTGAATCGAAGTGTTGAAGCGTAGTCAAAGGAGGTGAATCTCTTACAACTGCTTTGAGATGTTCAAGAAAGGTGTAGAAGCAAATCAAAGTAAGAAACAAGCATCATAGCTTATCCCATAGTTCTGTTAGTTCAAGGAATCCTCATTGGAGTTTCTAATGGTGAAAAGGGGTGTTGTAGCAAGAAGACACATATGGAGGCTTAAACAACACCTATTGATGTAAATATGAAGAATCATTGGTTTCATTCACAAAGATTTGGCCATTTTTAAGCTGATTCACCTAAAAACGGAGTTATGAACATTAAGGTTGCAAATAAAAGTGAATCGAATTGTTGAAGTGTAGTCAAAGGAGGTGATCTCTTACAACTGCTTTGAGATGTTCAAGAATGGTGTAGAAGCAAATCAATGTAAGAAACAAGCATCATAGCTTATCTCATAGTTCTGTTAGTTCAAGGAATCCTCATAGGAGTTTCTAATGGTAAAAAGGGGTGTTGTAGCAAGAAGACACATATGGAGGCTTAAACAACACCTATTGATGTAAATATGAAGAATCAATGGTTTCATTCATAAGGCTTTGGCCATTTCCAAGCTGATTAACCTAAAAACGGAGTTATGAACCTTCACGATGCAAATAAGAGTGAATCAAAGTGTGGAAGCGTAGTCAAAGGAGGTGTATCTCTTACAACTGCTTTGAGATATTCAAGAAAGGTGTAGAAGCAAATCAAAGTAAGAAACAAGCATCATAGCTTATCCCATAGTTCTGTTAGTTCAAGGAATCCTCATAGGAGTTTCTAATTGTGAATAAGGGGTGTTGTAGCAAGAAGACACATATGGAGGCTAAAACAACACCTATTGATGTAAATATGAAGAATCAAAGGTTTCATTCACAAGGATTTGGCCATTTTTAAGCTGATTTACCTAAAAACGGAGTTATGAACATTAAGTTTGCAAATAAAAGTGAATCGAAGTGTTGAAGTGTAGTCAAAGGAGGTGATCTCTTACAACTGCTTTGAGATGTTCAAGAATGGTGTAGAAGCAAATCAATGTAAGAAACAAGCATCATAGCTTATCTCATAGTTTTGTTAGTTCAAGGAATACTCATAGGAGTTTGTAATGGTGAAAAGGGGTGTTGTAGCAAGAAGACACATATGGAGGCTTAAACAACACCTATTGATGTAAATATTAAAAATCAATGGTTTCATATTAATCAAGCAACAAATACCCAACAAGGAATAAAAGAAGAGAGGCCCAAGAAGAGAAGGCCAGAACTGACGCCCAAATTGTTTTCGTCTCCAACAGCTCTATTTTGAACTCCAGCGGCTCTATTACTATTCCCAACGGATAGATTAGACTCTGAACTACAAGATACACCTAGTTATTTTTGCGTTTAATAGTTCTATAAATATGTAATCCATTGTAACACTTTACAACTACTGAGATAATAAAATCTCATAAGAGATAATAAAATCTCTCTATTCTCAATCTTATTATTATTCATTCAGCTACTCTCATTCTTGTTTCTAGCAAACTTAAACTCTGAATTCTAACATGGTATCAGAGCTTTGATCCATAAACAAGATCAAGTTTTTGATTTCCTCATTCTCTTCATCTGCTTTTTTTTTTTCAAAATTGACATTATTCTGACCCATAAAATTTCAGAAACTGGTTCCTCAAGATTCAGCCCTCCTCTTTGTCTCCTTTGCATTTACGTCATCTCCTACTTCATATTCAAAGCTTCCGCAGCATTCACAAGCTCTACAGAGCTCCAAATCAAAAGAATTTTTTCGAAAATTCAAATTTCCGCCTGTTTTTGAGTACTGTTCACTTTGTCTTCTCCAAAAATTTCTTTGGTTTTCCTGGAAATACATCCTTTTAACTTCCTCCAAAAGCTCTGAGATTGATATATATTCATCCTAGACGAGCTGTCTGAAGTTAGAGTGGTTTATTTCTGGAGATTTCTCAAAGAACATTTTCCTAACTCTGAGATTGAAATTAAGTCATCCTAGACGAGTTAGTGAAGTTGAGACAGTGTAGTATCAAACGGTTAGTCATATTTTTTTTATCATGGAGGAGACAAAACCAACCGCAATTAGAGTCACCCTAAGAGGAGAGAACTAGCGCCTATGGGCACGATCTACAAAATCCAACTTTTGCAGACGACGCGTGGAATCAAGTTGAACCAGCAAAAGGAAAAGAGCTTCAAGAAGGAGATGAAGAAGCTCGGGAAAAGTGGCTGCAAAAAGATCAAATGGTGCTCAGCATAATCCACAGCTCCTTTAGTGATTCAATATTTGAATCTTACTCATATTGTGAGACAGCTCAAGAACTTTGGAAAACTCTAAAGAAGGGAATAACAAAGCAATGTGAACATTGCAAGAACATTGCAAGAAAGGAATAACAAAGCAATGTGAACATTGCAAGAACATTGGCAAATTCAACCAAGGGAGAGGACACACCAAGGAGGAGTGCTTTATCCTTCATCCTCATCTCAGAGCCAACTTCAGAGCAAGGCAACAAGCAAATGAAGCAAACGCTTCAAATTATGCTTCAGCCACTCAACCAACTACAGCACTCGGTATGAACCCAAGTGCTCCAAACGGCCATTCTAATCAAGCCTCTACTTCAGAGAACAATGGCATGATCACCATGAGCAGAGCAGACTTAGAGGCAATGATCAAGACCATGCAAATTTGCAAGGAGTCTGGTATCACCTTTCTAGCCTCTAACTATTCAAAAACACTTTTAGTAGATTCAGGAGCTTCTCACCATATGATTAAAGATTCTGATCTACTAAATAATATTCAAAACACCTCTGGTCATGTTGAAGTTGCTAATGGAGTTAGAGTGCCAATTAAAGGCGTAGGAAATTTAAACCTCTTTGGAAATGAATCTAGTGCTTTTTACATGCGTACATTTAGCAATAATTTGGTCTCGGTAAAAAGAGCTACCACCGATCTCAATGCTTATGCTATATTTGGACCTAACAGCTTTCATTTTCAGGATATTAAAACCGGTGAAGTTTTAGGCAAGGGGTGTTAGAATTCAGAGTTTAAGTTTGTTAGAAACTAGAATGAGAGTAGCTGAATGAATAATAAGAAGATTGAGAATAGAGAGATTTTATTATCTCTTATGAGATTTTATTATCTCAGTAGTTGTAAAGTGTTACAATGGATTACATATTTATAGAACTCTTAAACGCAAAAATAACTAGGTGTATCTTGTAGTTCAGAGTCTAATCTATCCGTTGGAAATAGTAATAGAGCCGTTGGAGTTCAAAATAGAGCTGTTGGAGACAAAACAATTTTGGCGCAGTTCTGGGGCTTCTCTATTTAGGCCTTTCTTCTTTTATTCCTTTTTGGGTATTTGTTGCTTGATTAATACTCCCCCTCAAACTTAGCTGGAATGAGTGTGGAGACTAAGTTTGATTTTTCAAAAAAAAAATCCTCACAACTACCTCATTAAAAACCTCACAAGTACAAACCCAAGTGGGAAAAACTCCTTGTGAGGAAAAGAGTGTAGTGTCTCTGGAAATGGAGAGGCATGATCAAGGATGAGTGAGATCTATTAGTCCAAGCTTGCTCTGAATGTGGTTGCAAATCTTGAGACTTGTAGATTTGGTGAATATGTCAGCAAGCTGATCTTCGCTTCTTGTATAGCATGGGAGGATTACTCTTTCAATGATCTTCTCTCTAACTTTGTGACAATCCACTTCTATGTGCTTGGTTCGTTCATGGAAGACTGAGTTTGTAGCAATGTGAATTGCTGCTTGATTGTCACAATGCATGGTAATGGGACTTGTGCTCTCAATTCCCAGATCCTTTAGAAGCGCCTTTAGCCATACTAGCTCATTTGTGAGCTTCTTCATTGCTCTATACTCACTTTCAGCGCTGGAGCATGAGACGACCTTTTGCTTCTTAGATTTCCAGGTTACTAAGTTCCCTCCAATAAATGTGCAATAGCCAGTTGTGGATTTTCTATCCATCGTATCTCCAAGGCATAATCCGCATCACAATAGCCCACAACTTCAAGTACTATTATTCTTTCCCATCCAAACACCTTGCCCTGGTGATCCTTTGATGTATCTCAGAATTCTTTCCACCATATTCGAGTGGTGCACCAAGGGCTCTTTCATGTGTTGGCTCACCTGATTCACAGACAAAGCATAGGTCGGGCCTTGTTATGGTTAAGTAAATTAACTTACCTACAAGCCACGCAGTATTAAATGGATCTTCAAATGGTTTGTCAAGTGGATCTTGTCCTTTCTCCCCCTTTCTCCTGACCTTGTAGCCATCTTCCAGAGGTGTCTTGGCCGGTTTAGAACCTAATTTTCCTGTCTCTGTAAGCAAATCGAGTGAATATTTTCTTTAGGATAGAAACAAGCCTTGATCATATTTAAGGCATATCTCTATACCTAGAAAATATTTAAGTTCACCTAGATCTTTTATATCAAATACAGATTTAAGAAAAAGTTTGGTTTCTTGAATACCTGCTTGATCATTGCCGGAAATGATCAAGTCATCTACATATACCAAGACTACAATGATTCCTTGAGCACTTTGAGAAGTAAACAAGGTGTGATCAGCCTCTGATCTTTTAAATCCTTTGGCTGTTAGTGTAAAGCTTAGCTTGTGGTACCAGGCTCTTGGAGATTGCTTCAAGCTAGAATGGCTTTTCTAAGTTTGAAAACTTTGCCATGAGGAATTGAACTTTCAAGACCTGGTGGAGGCTTCATGTACACTTCTTCTTCAAGCTCTCCTTGGAGGAATGCGTTTTTGACATCCATTTGCCATAATTCCCAAGATAGATTGGTTGCCAATGATAAAATCACTCGAACTGTATGGAGCTTAGCCACTGGTGCAAAGGTGTCCGTATAGTCTTCTCCATAAGTTTGAGTAAATCTCCTTGCAACCATTCGAGCTTTATACCTTTCGATTTCTCCATTCTTGTGATACTTGATGGTGAATACCCATTTAGATGTCACACTCTTTTTCCGAAGGTAGATCACTTACAACCCAAGAGTGATTTCTAACCCTAGCTTCTATCTCAAGCATCTATAGCATCCATCCGGACCTTGATTTCTTTTGCTTCTTCATAGGTCTTTGGAATGTAATGCTGCTCTATCTTTACAAGGAATGCTTGATGATCTGATGGCAAGAGGGCAAGAGAACACCTGAGCTTGGATAGGGTGAGCCACAACTTGATCGTTATAATAGACCCTAGTTTGTTTCCAATGGTTCCGGACCAAATCTTTGGCGTGTGCTTCTTCGCAAAGGTTGGTGCTGGTGCCTCTTCTTCCTCATGATATTCATTTTGCTGAATATCAGCTTCAGTGGAGTTTCTTGATTAACTCCCTCTTGTTCATTTACTCCCTTCCGTCATTCTCTTGCTCATTTTGAACAGTTACCCCTTCTTCTTGAATTTGATCTTCTTGATTGTTTGCAGGGGCTGTTTGATCTTCATTCATTTGAGGAAGACCCATGTGACTTAAAATGTGTTGAAGAGAGGCTGCTCGACCCGTTCTAGAGTCAGCCACGTCTTTCACACTTTCCCAGTTCCGACTTCAAAAATAACTTTGATCTTCTAGGAATTTTACATCTCTAGACGTCATGATGCGTTTGGTGCTTGGATCATAGCATATGTACCCTTTTTGAGTAGTGGAGTATCCAATGAACACGCATCTAGTGCTTTTAGCATCTAACTTATTCCTTTGATCCGTTGGCACTAAGACAAAACAAACACTACCAAACACACGTAAGTGATTAATATTTGGTTTGGTTTTGTTTAATACCTCAAATGGTGATAAGTCATCTAAGACTTTTGTTGGAATTCTATTTATGAGGTAGCATGCGGTCATGACAAAGCATCTCCCCAAAATCTCCTTGGCATGTTTTTGTGGAACATCATTATCGTGCTACTTCCATCAGATGCCTATTCTTCCGTTCGGCCACTCCATTTTGTTGTGGATTATAAGTACAGCTCCGTTTGGTGAAGGATGCCATGATTTGCCAAATGAGCCTTGAAAGTGTAGGCTTGTGTATTCCCCTCCATTATCCGATCTTAGCACCTTAATTTTAGCATTGAAATGATTAGTCACATATGTTTGAAAGTTGACAAATGCCTCAAATACTCTATCTTTAGAAGGTAACAATGTGACCCATGTATATTTTGATTTTTCATCTATGAATGTCACAAAGTATTTTAGGTTATCTCTAGATAGGCAAGGTGAGGTCCAAACATCAGAGTGAACTAAATCAAAACAATTCTCATATATTGATAAAGAGTTTTGGAAAACACTTCTACAATGTTTTCCCAAAATACAAGACTCACACTTAGAGTTATCAAATACTACATTGGGCATAATTAATTTTAAAGCTCTAGAATGAGGATGGCCTAATCTAGCATGCCAAAAATCATTTGAACTACTAGCTACATGACAGGAATTAATAAACGGCAAACTAGCAGAGTTGGAGCATCTAGAATGGTTCTTGAGATCTTCTAGAGTATACAACTCTCCCTTAGTGTTCCCTTGCCTAAAACTTCACCAGTTTTAATATCCCCGAAAATGAAACCGTTGAGGTCCAAATATAGCATAAGCATTGAGATCGGTGGTAGCTCTTTTTACCGAGACCAAATTATTGCTAAATGTAGGCATGTAAAAAGCACTAGATTCATTTCCAAAGAGGTTTAAATTTCCTACGCCTTTAATTGGCACTCTAACTCCATTAGCAACTTCAACATGACCAGAGGTGTTTTGAATATTATTTAGTAGATCAGAATCTTTAATCATATGGTGAGAAGCTCCTGAATCTACTAAAAGTGTTTTTGAATAGTTAGAGGCTAGAAAGGTGATACCAGACTCCTTGCAAATTTGCATGGTCTTGATCATTGCCTCTAAGTCTGCTCTGCTCATGGTGATCATGCCATTGTTCTCTGGAAGTAGAGGCTTGATTAGAATGGCCGTTTGGAGCACTTGGGTTCATACTGAGTGCTGTAGTTGGGTGGAGTGGCTGGGGCATAATTTGAAGCGTTTGCTTCATTTGCTTGTTGCCTTGCTCTGAAGTTGGCTCTGAGATGAGGATGAAGGATAAAGCACTCCTCCTTGGTGTGTCCTCTCCCTTGGTTGAATTTTCCAATGTTCTTGCAATGTTCACATTGCTTTATTGTTCCTTTCTTGTTGGAACTGAATGGAGGTTTGTAAAAACCTTTGTTTGCCGTTGGCAACTCTCCTTTGCTGAAGAGATCTAAGGAGCCTTGCTCCTTTTGGATTTGAGAGCAGACATTCTCAAGGCTTGGTAGCTTCTCCTCCCTTAAAATGTACTTTATAAGGTCATTAAATTTCGGATGCAGAGATTGGAGAAGTCCAAATACTCGATCTTGCTCTTTTCTTTCCTCTATAATTTTGAGGTCTTTTGTGCTTGGCCTCAGCATATCCAATTCAGCAAGTAATGATCTATATTTACCAAAGTGTTTGGTAAAATCTTGATCTTCTTGAGTGAGGTTGCTGAGATCTTTCTTTACTTCGAATATTCTTAAAAGATTGGTGATGTCTCCATACACCTTCTTTAGAGTTTCCCAAAGTTCTTGAGCTGTCTCGCAATATGAGTAAGATTCAAATATTGAATCACTCAAGGAGCTGTGGATTATGCTGAGCACCATTTGATCTTTTTGCAGCCACTTTTCGAAGCTTCTTCATCTCCTTCTTGAAACTCTTTTCCTTTTGCTGGTTCAACTTGATTCCACAAGCCGCGTCCGTACAAGTTGGATTTTGTCGATCTTGACCATAGGAGATAGTTCTCTCCTCTTAGGGTGACTCTAATTGCGGTTGGTTTTGTCTCCTCCATGAAAAAAAAATATGACTAACCGTTTGATACTACACTGCCTCAACTTCACTAACTCGTCTAGGATGAATTAATTTCAATCTCAGAGTTGGGAAAATGTTCTTTGAGAAATCTCCAGAAATATACCACTCTAACTTCACACAGCTCGTCTAGGATGAATGTATATCAATCTCAGAGCTTTTGGAGGAAGTTAAAAGGATGTATTTCCAGAAAAACCAAAGAAATTTTCGGAGAAGACAGTGAACAGTACCAAAAACGGACAGAAATTTGAATTTTCGAAAAAAATTCTTTCGATTTGGAGCTCTGTAGAGCTTGTGAATGCTGCGGAAGCTTTGAATATGAAGGAGGAGATGGCGTAAATGCAAAGGAGACAAAGAGGAGGGATGAATCTTGAAGAACTAGTTTCTGCAATTTTCTGGGCTGTGACAATGTCAATTTTAAAAAAAAAAGAAACAGATGAAGAGAATGAGGAAATCAAAAACTTGATCTTGTTTATGGATCAATGCTCTGATACCATGTTAGAATTCAGAGTTTAAATTTGCTAGAAACAAGAATGAGGGTAGCTGAATGAATAATAATAAGATTGAGAATAGAGAGATTTTATTATCTCTTATGAGATTTTATTATCTCAGTAGTAGTAAAGTGATACAATGGATTACATATTTATAGAACTCTAAAACGCAAAAATAACTAGGTGTATCTTGTAGTTCAGAGTCTAATCTATCCGTTGGGAATAGTAATAGAGCCGTTGGAGTTCAAAATAGAGCTGTTGGAGACGAAAACAATTTGGGCGTCAGTTCTGGGCTTCTCTTCTTGGGCCTCTCTTCTTTTATTCCTTGTTGGGTATTTGTTGCTTGATTAATATCCTCATAGGAGTTTCTAATGGTGAAAAGGGGTGTTGTAGCAAGAAGACACATATGGAGGCTTAAACAACACCTATTGATGTAAATATGAAGAATCAATGGTTTCATTCATAAGGCTTTGGCCATTTCCAAGCTGATTAACCTAAAAACGGAGTTATGAACCTTCACGATGCAAATAAGAGTGAATCAAAGTGTGGAAGCGTAGTCAAAGGAGGTGTATCTCTTACAACTGCTTTGAGAAATTCAAGAAAGATGTAGAAGCAAATCAAAGTAAGAAACAATTATCATAGCTTATCCCATAGTTCTGTTAGTTCAAGGAATCCTCATAGGAGTTTCTAATGGTGAAAAGGGGTGTTGTAGCAAGAAGACACATATGGAGGCTTAAACAACACCTATTGATGTAAATATGAAGAATCAATGGTTTCATTCACAAGGATTTGGCCATTTTTAAGCTGATTTACCTAAAAACGGAGTTATGAACATTAAGTTTGCAAATAAAAGTGAATCGAAGTGTTGAAGCGTAGTCAAAGGAGGTGAATCTCTTACAACTGCTTTGAGATGTTCAAGAAAGGTGTAGAAGCAAATCAAAGTAAGAAACAAGAATCATAGCTTATCCCATAGTTCTGTTAGTTCAAGGAATCCTCATAGGAGTTTCTAATTGTGAATAAGGGGTGTTGTAGCAAGAAGACACATATGGAGGCTAAAACAACACCTATTGATGTAAATATGAAGAATCAATGGTTTCATTCACAAGGATTTGGCCATTTTTAAGCTGATTTACCTAAAAACGGAGTTATGAACATTAAGTTTGCAAATAAAAGTGAATCGAAGTGTTGAAGCGTGGTCAAAGGAGGTGAATCTCTTACAACTGCTTTGAGATGTTCAAGAAAGGTGTAGAAGCAAATCAAAGTAAGAAACAAGCATCATAGCTTATCCCATAGTTCTGTTAGTTCAAGGAATCCTCATAGGAGTTTCTAATGGTGAAAAGGGGTGTTGTAGCAAGAAGACACATATGGAGGCTTAAACAACACCTATTGATGTAAATATGAAGAATCAATGGTTTCATTCATAAGGCTTTGGCCATTTCCAAGCTCATTAACCTAAAAACGGAGTTATGAACCTTCACGATGCAAATAATAGTGAATCAAAGTGTGGAAGCGTAGTCAAAGGAGGTGTATCTCTTACAACTGCTTTGAGAAATTCAAGAAAGGTGTAGAAGCAAATCAAAATAAGAAACAATTATCATAGCTTATCCCATAGTTCTGTTAGTTCAAGGAATCCTCATAGGAGTTTCTAATGGTGAAAAGGGGTGTTGTAGCAAGAAGACACATATGGAGGCTTAAACAACACCTATTGATGTAAATATGAAGAATCAATGGTTTCATTCACAAGGATTTGGCCATTTTTAAGCTGATTTACCTAAAAACGGAGTTATGAACATTAAGTTTGCAAATAAAAGTGAATCGAAGTGTTGAAGCGTAGTCAAAGGAGGTGAATCTCTTACAACTGCTTTGAGATGTTCAAGAAAGGTGTAGAAGCAAATCAAAGTAAGAAACAAGCATCATAGCTTATCCCATAGTTCTGTTAGTTCAAGGAATCCTCATAGGAGTTTCTAATTGTGAATAAGGGGTGTTGTAGCAAGAAGACACATATGGAGGCTAAAACAACACCTATTGATGTAAATATGAAGAATCAATGGTTTAATTCACAAGGATTTGGCCATGTTTAAGCTGATTTACCTAAAAACGGAGTTATGAACATTAAGTTTGCAAATAAAAGTGAATCGAAGTGTTGAAGCGTAGTCAAAGGAGGTGAATCTCTTACAACTGCTTTGAGATGTTCAAGAAAGGTGTAGAAGCAAATCAAAGTAAGAAACAAGCATCATAGCTTATCCCATAGTTCTGTTAGTTCAAGGAATCATCATAGGAGTTTCTAATGGTGAAAAGGGGTGTTGTAGCAAGAAGACACATATGGAGGCTTAAACAACACCTATTGATGTAAATATGAAGAATCAATGGTTTCATTCATAAGGCTTTGGCCATTTCCACGCTCATTAACCTAAAAACGGAGTTATGAACCTTCACGATGCAAATAAGAGTGAATCAAAGTGTGGAAGCGTAGTCAAAGGAGGTGTATCTCTTACAACTGCTTTGAGATATTCAAGAAAGGTGTAGAAGCAAATCAAAGTAAGAAACAAGCATCATAGCTTATACCATAGTTCTGTTAGTTCAAGGAATCCTCATAGGAGTTTCTATTGGTGAAAAGGGGTGTTGTAGCAAGAAGACATATATGGAGGCTTAAACAACACCTATTGATGTAAATATGAAGAATCAATGGTTTTATTCACAAGGATTTGGCCATTTTTAAGCTGATTCACCTAAAAACGGAGTTATGAACATTAGGGTTGCAAATAAAAGTGAATGGAAGTGTTGAAGTGTAGTCAAAGGAGGTGATCTCTTACAACTGCTTTGAGATGTTCAAGAATGGTGTAGAAGCAAATCAATGTAAGAGACAAGCATCATAGCTTATCTCATAGTTCTATTAGTTCATGGAATCCTCATAGGAGTTTCTAATGGTGAAAAGGGGTGTTGTAGCAAGAAGACACATATGGAGGCTTAAACAATACCTATTGATGTAAATATGAAGAATCAATGGTTTCATTCATAAGGCTTTGGCCATTTCCAAGCTGATTAACCTAAAAACGGAGTTATGAACCTTCACGATGCAAATAAGAGTGAATCAAAGTGTGGAAGCGTAGTCAAAGGAGGTGTATCTCTTACAACTGCTTTGAGAAATTCAAGAAAGGTGTAGAAGCAAATCAAAGTAAGAAACAATTATCATAGCTTATCCCATAGTTCTGTTAGTTCAAGGAATCCTCATAGGAGTTTCTAATGGTGAAAAGGGGTGTTGTAGCAAGAAGACACATATGGAGGCTTAAACAACACCTATTGATGTAAATATGAAGAATCAATGGTTTCATTCACAAGGATTTGGCCATTTTTAAGCTGATTTACCTAAAAACGGAGTTATGAACATTAAGTTTGCAAATAAAAGTGAATCGAAGTGTTGAAGCGTAGTCAAAGGAGGTGAATCTCTTACAACTGCTTTGAGATGTTCAAGAAAGGTGTAGAAGCAAATCAAAGTAAGAAATAAGCATCATAGCTTATCCCATAGTTCTGTTAGTTCAAGGAATCCTCATAGGAGTTTCTAATTGTGAATAAGGGGTGTTGTAGCAAGAAGACACATATGGAGGCTAAAACAACACCTATTGATGTAAATATGAAGAATCAATGGTTTCATTCACAAGGATTTGGCCATTTTTAAGCTGATTTACCTAAGAACGGAGTTATGAACATTAAGTTTGCAAATAAAAGAGAATCGAAGTGTTGAAGCGTAGTCAAAGGAGGTGAATCTCTTACAACTGCTTTGAGATGTTCAAGAAAGGTGTAGAAGCAAATCAAAATAAGAAACAAGCATCATAGCTTATCCCATAGTTCTGTTAGTTCAAGGAATCATCATAGGAGTTTCTAATGGTGAAAAGGGGTGTTGTAGCAAGAAGACACATATGGAGGCTTAAACAACACCTATTGATGTAAATATGAAGAATCAATTGTTTCATTCATAAGGCTTTGGCCATTTCCAAGCTCATTAACCTAAAAACGGAGTTATGAACCTTCACGATGCAAATAAGAGTGAATCAAAGTGTGGAAGCGTAGTCAAAGGAGGTGTATCTCTTACAACTGCTTTGAGATATTCAAGAAAGGTGTAGAAGCAAATCAAAGTAAGAAACAAGCATCATAGCTTATACCATAGTTCTGTTAGTTCAAGGAATCCTCATAGGAGTTTCTATTGGTGAAAAGGGGTGTTGTAGCAAGAAGACATATATGGAGGCTTAAACAACACCTATTGATGTAAATATGAAGAATCAATGGTTTTATTCACAAGGATTTGGCCATTTTTAAGCTGATTCACCTAAAAACGGAGTTATGAACATTAATGTTGCAAATAAAAATGAATCGAAGTGTTGAAGTGTAGTCAAAGGAGGTGATCTCTTACAACTGCTTTGAGATGTTCAAGAATGGTGTAGAAGCAAATCAATGTAAGAGACAAGCATCATAGCTTATCTCATAGTTCTATTAGTTCAAGGAATCCTCATAGGAGTTTCTAAGGAGCACTTGGGTTCATACCGAGTGCTGTAGTTGGTTGAGTGGCTGGAGCATAATTTGAAGCGTTTGCTTCATTTGCTTGTTGCCTTGCTCTGAAGTTGGCTCTAAGATGAGGATGAAGGATAAAGCACTCCTCCTTGGTGTGTCCTCTCCCTTGGTTGAATTTTCCAATGTTCTTGCAATGTTCACATTGCTTTGTTGTTCCTTTCTTGTTGGAACTGAATGGAGGTTTGTAAAAACCTTTGTTTGCGCTGTAACTCTCCTTCTTGAAGAGATCTAAGGAGCCTTGCTCCTTTTGGATTTGAGAGCAAACATTCTCAAGGCTTTGTAGCTTCTCCTCCCTTAAAATGTACTTTATAAGGTCATTAAATTTCGGATGAAGAGATTGGAGAAGTCCAAATACTCGATCTTGCTCTTTTCTTTCCTCTATAATTTTGAGGTCTTTTGTGCTTGGCCTCAGCATATCCAATTCAGCAAGTAATGATCTATATTTACCAAAGTGTTTGGTAAAATCTTGATCTTCTTGAGTGAGGTTGCTTGAGATCTTTCTTCACTTGAATACTCTTGAAAGATTGGTGATGTCTCCATACACCTTCTTTAGAGTTTTCCAAAGTTCTTGAGCTGTCTCGCTAATATGAGTAAGATTCAAATATTGAATCACTCAAGGAGCTGTGGATTATGCTGAGCACCATTTGATCTTTTTTGCGCCACTTTTCCCGAGCTTCATCTTCTTCTTGAAGCTCTTTTCCTTTTTGCTGGTTCAACTTGATTCCACAAGCCACGTCTGCGTAAGTTGGATTTTGTCGATAGTGACCATAGGAGATAGTTCTCTCCTCTTAGGGTGACTCTAATTGCGGTTGGTTTTGTCTCCTCCATGATAAAGAAAAATATGACTAACCGTTTGATACTACACGCCTTAACTTCACTAACTCGCCTAGGATGAATTAATTTCAATCTCAGAGTTGGGAAAATGTTCTTTGAGAAATCTCCAGAAATAAACCACTCTAACTTCTACACAGCTCGTCTAGGATGAATATATATCAATCTCAGAGCTTTTGGAGGAAGTTAAAAGGATGTATTTCCAGGAAAACCAAAGGAAATTTTTGAGAAGACAAGGGAAACGATCAAAAAACGGACGAAATTTGAATTTTCAAAAAAAATTCTTTTCGATTTGGAGCTCTGTAAAGCTTGTGAATGCTGCTGGAAGCTTTGAATATGAAGGAGGAGATGACGTAAATGCAAAGGAGACAAAGAGGAGGGCTGAATCTTGAAGAACCAGTTTCTGCAAGTTCTGGGCTATGACAATGTCAATTTTGAAAAAAAAAACAGATGAAGAGAATGAGGAAATCAAAAACTTGATCTTGTTTATGGATCAAAGCTCTGATACCATGTTAGAATTCAGAGTTTAAGTTTGTTAGAAACAAGAATAAGAGTAGCTGAATGAATAATAAGAAGATTGAGAATAGAGAGATTTTATTATCTCTTATGAGATTTTATGAACATTAAGTTTGCAAATAAAAGTGAATCGAAGTGTGGAAGTGTAGTCAAAGGAGGTGATCTCTTACAACTGCTTTGAGATGTTCAAGAATGTTGTAGAAGCAAATCAATGTAAGCAACAAGCATCATAGCTTATCCCATAGTTCTGTTAGTTCAAGGAATCCTCATAGGAGTTTCTAATGGTGAAAAGGGGTGTTGTAGCAAGAAGACACATATGGAGGCTTAAAGAACACCTATTAATGTAAATATGAAGAATCAATGGTTTCATTCACAAAGATTTGGCCATTTTTAAGCTGATTCACCTAAAAACGGAGTTATAAACATTAAGGTTGCAAATAAAAGTGAATCGAAGTGTTGAAGTATAGTCAAAGGAGGTGAATCTCTTACAACTGCTTTGAGATGTTCAAGAAAGGTGTAGAAGCAAATCAAAGTAAGAAACAAGCATCATAGCTTATCCCATAGTTCTGTTAGTTCAAGGAATCCTCATAGGAGTTTCTAATGGTGAAAAGGGGTGTTGTAGCAAGAAGACACATATGGAGGCTTAAACAACACCTATTGATGTAAATATGAAGAATCAATGGTTTCATTCACAAGGATTTGGCCATTTTAAGCTGATTTACCTAAAAACGGAGTTATGAACATTAAGTTTGCAAATAAAAGTGAATCGAAGTGTTGAAGCGTAGTCAAAGGAGGTGAATCTCTTACAACTGCTTTGAGATGTTCAAGAAAGGTGTAGAAGCAAATCAAAGTAAGAAACAAGCATCATAGCTTATCCCATAGTTCTGTTAGTTCAAGGAATCCTCATAGGAGTTTCTAATTGTGAATAAGGGGTGTTGTAGCAAGAAGACACATATGGAGGCTAAAACAACACCTATTGATGTAAATATGAAGAATCAATGGTTTCATTCACAAGGATTTGGCCATTTTTAAGCTGATTTACCTAAAAACGGAGTTATGAACATTAAGTTTGCAAATAAAAGTGAATCGAAGTGTTGAAGCGTAGTCAAAGGAGGTGAATCTCTTACAACTGCTTTGAGATGTTCAAGAAAGGTGTAGAAGCAAATCAAAGTAAGAAACAAGCATCATAGCTTATCCCATAGTTCTGTTAGTTCAAGGAATCCTCATAGGAGTTTCTAATTGTGAATAAGGGGTGTTGTAGCAAGAAGACACATATGGAGGCTAAAACAACACCTATTGATGTAAATATGAAGAATCAATGGTTTAATTCACAAGGATTTGGCCATGTTTAAGCTGATTTACCTAAAAACGGAGTTATGAACATTAAGTTTGCAAATAAAAGTGAATCGAAGTGTTGAAGCGTAGTCAAAGGAGGTGAATCTCTTACAACTGCTTTGAGATGTTCAAGAAAGGTGTAGAAGTAAATCAAAGTAAGAAACAAGCATCATAGCTTATCCCATAGTTCTGTTAGTTCAAGGAATCCTCATAGGAGTTTCTAATGGTGAAAAGGGGTGTTGTAGCAAGAAGACACATATGGAGGCTTAAACAACACCTATTGATGTAAATATGAAGAATCAATGGTTTCATTCACAAGGATTTGGCCATTTTTAAGCTGATTCACCTAAAAACGGAGTTATGAACATTAAGGTTGCAAATAAAAGTGAATCGAAGTGTTGAAGTGTAGTCAAAGGAGGTGAATCTCATACAACTGCTTTGAGATGTTCAAGAATGGTGTAGAAGCAAATCAATGTAAGAAACAAGCATCATAGCTTATCTCATAGTTCTGTTAGTTCAAGGAATCCTCATAGGAGTTTCTAATGGTGAAAAGGGGTGTTGTAGCAAGAAGACACATATGGAGGCTTAAACAACACCTATTGATGTAAATATGAAGAATCAATGGTTTCATTCATAAGGCTTTGGCCATTTCCAAGCTGATTAACCTAAAAACGGAGTTATGAACCTTCACGATGCAAATAAGAGTGAATCAAAGTGTGGAAGCGTAGTCAAAGGAGGTGTATCTCTTACAACTGCTTTGAGATATTCAAGAAAGGTGTAGAAGCAAATCAAAGTAAGAAACAAGCATCATAGCTTATCCCATAGTTCTGTTAGTTCAAGGAATCCTCATAGGAGTTTCTAATGGTGAAAAGGGGTGTTGTAGCAAGAAGACACATATGGAGGCTTAAACAACACCTATTGATGTAAATATGAAGAATCAATGGTTTCATTCACAAGGATTTGGCCATTTTTAAGCTGATTTACCTAAAAACGGAGTTATGAACATTAAGTTTGCAAATAAAAGTGAATCGAAGTGTTGAAGCGTAGTCAAAGGAGGTGAATCTCTTACAACTGCTTTGAGATGTTCAAGAAAGGTGTAGAAGCAAATCAAAGTAAGAAACAAGCATCATAGCTTATCCCATAGTTCTGTTAGTTCAAGGAATCCTCAAAGGAGTTTCTAATTGTGAATAAGGGGTGTTGTAGCAAGAAGACACATATGGAGGCTAAAACAACACCTATTGATGTAAATATGAAGAATCAATGGTTTCATTCACAAGGATTTGGCCATTTTTAAGCTGATTTACCTAAAAACGGAGTTATGAACATTAAGTTTGCAAATAAAAGTGAATCGAAGTGTTGAAGCGTAGTCAAAGGAGGTGAATCTCTTACAACTGCTTTGAGATGTTCAAGAAAGGTGTAGAAGCAAATCAAAGTAAGAAACAAGCATCATAGCTTATCCCATAGTTCTGTTAGTTCAAGGAATCCTCATAGGAGTTTCTAATGGTGAAAAGGGGTGTTGTAGCAAGAAGACACATATGGAGGCTTAAACAACACCTATTGATGTAAATATGAAGAATCAATGGTTTCATTCACAAGGATTTGGCCATTTTTAAGCTGATTCACCTAAAAACGGAGTTATGAACATTAAGTTTGCAAATAAAAGTGAATCGAAGTGTTGAAGTGTAGTCAAAGGAGGTGATCTCTTACAACTGCTTTGAGATGTTCAAGAATGGTGTAGAAGCAAATCAATGTAAGAAACAAGCATCATAGCTTATCTCATAGTTCTGTTAGTTCAAGGAATCCTCATAGGAGTTTCTAATGGTGAAAAGGGGTGTTGTAGCAAGAAGACACATATGGAGGCTTAAACAACACCTATTGATGTAAATATGAAGAATCAATGGTTTCATTCATAAGGCTTTGGCCATTTCCAAGCTGATTAACCTAAAAACGGAGTTATGAACATTAAGGTTGCAAATAAAAGTGAATCGAAGTGTTGAAGTGTAGTCAAAGGAGGTGATCTCTTACAACTGCTTTGAGATGTTCAAGAATGGTGTAGAAGCAAATCAATGTAAGAAACAAGCATCATAGCTTATCTCATAGTTCTGTTAGTTCAAGGAATCCTCATAGGAGTTTCTAATGGTGAAAAAGGGTGTTGTAGCAAGAAGACACATATGGAGGCTTAAACAACACCTATTGATGTAAATATGAAGAATCAATGGTTTCATTCATAAGGCTTTGGCCATTTGCAAGCTGATTAACCTAAAAACGGAGTTATGAACCTTCACGATGCAAATAAAAGTGAATCAAAGTGTGGAAGCGTAGTCAAAGGAGGTGTATCTCTTACAACTGCTTTGAGATATTCAAGAAAGGTGTAGAAGCAAATCAAAGTAAGAAACAAGCATCATAGCTTATCCCATAGTTCTGTTAGTTCAAGGAATCCTCATAGGAGTTTCTAATTGTGAATAAGGGGTGTTGTAGCAAGAAGACACATATGGAGGCTAAAACAACACCTATTGATGTAAATATGAAGAATCAATGGTTTCATTCACAAGGATTTGGCCATTTTTAAGCTGATTCACCTAAAAACGGAGTTATGAACATTAAGGTTGCAAATAAAAGTGAATCGAAGTGTTGAAGTGTAGTCAAAGGAGGTGATCTCTTACAACTGCTTTGAGATGTTCAAGAATGGTGTAGAAGCAAATCAATGTAAGAAACAAGCATCATAGCTTATCTCATAGTTCTGTTAGTTCAAGGAATCCTCATAGGAGTTTCTAATGGTAAAAAGGGGTGTTGTAGCAAGAAGACACATATAGAGACTTAAACAACACCTATTGATGTAAATATGAAGAATCAATGGTTTCATTCATAAGGCTTTGGCCATTTCCAAGCTGATTAACCCAAAAACGGAGTTATGACTCTTTAAGATAGAAATGAGAGTGAATCGAAGTGTTGAAGTGTAGTCAAAGGAGGTGATCTCTTACAACTGCTTTGAGATATTCAAGAAAGGTGTAGAAGCAAATCAAAGTAAGAAACAAGCATCATAGCTTATCCCATAGTTCTGTTAGTTCAAGGAATCCTCATAGGAGTTTCTAATGGTGAATTTGGGAGTTGTAGCAAGAAGACACATATGGAGGCTAAAACAACACCTATTGATGTAAATATGAAGAATCAATGGTTTCATTCACAAGGATTTGGCCATTTTTAAGCTGATTTACCTAAAAACGGAGTTATGAACATTAAGTTTGCAAATAAAAGTGAATCGAATTGTTGAGGCGTAGTCAAAGGAGGTGAATCTATTACAACTGCTTTGAGTTGTTCAAGAAAGGTGTAGAAGCAAATCAAAGTAAGAAACAAGCATCATAGCTTATCCCATAGTTCTGTTAGTTCAAGGAATCCTCATAGGAGTTTCTAATGGTGAATAAGGGGTGTTGTAGCAAGAAGACACATATGGAGGCTTTAACAACACCTATTGATGTAAATATGAAGAATCAATGGTTTCATTCACAAGGATTTGGCCATTTTTAAGCTGATTCACCTAAAAACGGAGTTATGAACATTAAGTTTGCAAATAAAAGTGAATCGAAGTGTTGAAGCATAGTCAAAGGAGGTGAATCTCTTACAACTGCTTTGAGATGTTCAAAAAATGTATATAAGCAAATCAAAGTAAGAAACAAGCATCATAGCTTACACCATAGTTCTGTTAGTTCAAAGAATCCTCATAGGAGTTTCTAATGGTGAAAAGGGGTGTTGTAGCAAGAAAAAACATATGGAGGCTTAAACAACACCTACTGATGTAAATATGAAGAATCAATGGTTTCATTCACAAAGATTTGGCCATTTTTAAGCTGATTCACCTAAAAACGGAGTTATGAACATTAAGGTTGCAAATAAAAGTGAATCGAAGTGTTGAAGTGTAGTCAAAGGAGGTGATCTCTTCAACCTGCTTTGAGATGTTTAAGAAAGGTAGAAGCAAATCAAAGTAAGAAACAAGCATCATAGCTTATCCCATAGTTCTGTTAGTTCAAGGAATCCTCATAGGAGTTTCTAATGGTGAAAAGGGGTGTTGTAGCAAGAAGACACATATGGAGGCTTAAACAACACCTATTGATGTAAATATGAAGAATCAATGGTTTCATTCACAAGGATTTGGCCATTTTTAAGCTGATTTACCTAAAAACGGAGTTATGAACATTAAGTTTGCAAATAAAAGTGAATCAAAGTGTTGAAGCGTAGTCAAAGGAGGTGTATCTCTTACAACTGCTTTGAGATGTTCAAGAAAGGTGTAGAAGCAAATCAAAGTAAGAAACAAGCATCATAGCTTATCCCATAGTTCTGTTAGTTCAAGGAATCCTCATAGGAGTTTCTAATGGTGAATTTGGGAGTTGTAGCAAGAAGACACATATGGAGGCTAAAACAACACCTATTGATGTAAATATGAAGAATCAATGGTTTCATTCACAAGGATTTGGCCATTTTTAAGCTGATTTACCTAAAAACGGAGTTATGAACATTAAGTTTGCAAATAAAAGTGAATCGAAGTGTTGAAGCGTAGTCAAAGGAGGTGAATCTCTTACAACTGCTTTGAGATGTTCAAGAAAGGTGTAGAAGCAAATCAAAGTAAGAAACAAGCATCATAGCTTATCCCATAGTTCTGTTAGTTCAAAGAATCCTCATAGGAGTTTCTAATGGTGAAAAGGGGTGTTGTAGCAAGAAGACACATATGGAGGCTTAAACAACACCTATTGATGTAAATATGAAGAATCAATGGTTTCATTCACAAGGATTTGGCCATTTTTAAGCTGATTTACCTAAAAACGGAGTTATGAACATTAAGGTTGCAAATAAAAGTGAATCAAAGTGTTGAAGTGTAGTCAAAGGAGGTGATCTCTTACAACTGCTTTGAGATGTTCAAGAATGGTGTAGAAGCAAATCAATGTAAGAAACAAGCATCATAGCTTATCTCATAGTTCTGTTAGTTCAAGGAATCCTCATAGGAGTTTCTAATGGTAAAAAGGGGTGTTGTAGCAAGAAGACACATATAGAGACTTAAACAACACCTATTGATGTAAATATGAAGAATCAATGGTTTCATTCATAAGGCTTTGGCCATTTCCAAGCTGATTAACCCAAAAACGGAGTTATGAACCTTCACGATGCAAATAAGAGTGAATCAAAGTGTTGAAGTGTAGTCAAAGGAGGTGATCTCTTACAATTGCTTTGAGATGTTCAAGAAAGGTGTAGAAGCAAATCAAAGTAAGAAACAAGCATCATAGCTTATCCCATAGTTCTGTTAGTTCAAGGAATCCTCATAGGAGTTTCTAATTGTGAATAAGGGGTGTTGTAGCAAGAAGACACATATGGAGGCTTAAACAACACCTATTGATGTAAATATGAAGAATCAATGGTTTCATTCACAAGGATTTGGCCATTTTTAAGCTGATTCACCTAAAAACGGAGTTATGAACATTAAGGTTGCAAATAAAAGTGAATCGAAGTGTTGAAGTGTAGTCAAAGGAGGTGATCTCTTACAACTGCTTTGAGATGTTCAAGAATGGTGTAGAAGCAAATCAATGTAAGAAACAAGCATCATAGCTTATCCCATAGTTCTGTTAGTTCAAGGAATCCTCATAGGAGTTTCTAATGGTGAAAAGGGGTGTTGTAGCAAGAAGACACATATGGAGGCTTAAACAACACCTATTGATGTAAATATGAAGAATCAATGGTTTCATTCATAAGGCTTTGGCCATTTCCAAGCTGATTAACCTAAAAACGGAGTTATGAACCTTCACGATGCAAATAAAAGTGAATCAAAGTGTGGAAGCGTAGTCAAAGGAGGTGTATCTCTTACAACTGCTTTGAGATATTCAAGAAAGGTGTAGAAGCAAATCAAAGTAAGAAACAAGCATCATAGCTTATCCCATAGTTCTGTTAGTTCAAGGAATCCTCATAGGAGTTTCTAATGGTGAATAAGGGGTGTTGTAGCAAGAAGACACATATGGAGGCTAAAACAACACCTATTGATGTAAATATGAAGAATCAATGGTTTCATTCACAAGGATTTGGCCATTTTTAAGCTGATTTACCTAAAAACGGAGTTATGAACATTAAGTTTGCAAATAAAAGTGAATCGAAGTGTTGAAGCGTAGTCAAAGGAGGTGAATCTATTACAACTGCTTTGAGATGTTCAAGAAAGGTGTAGAAGCAAATCAAAGTAAGAAACAAGCATCATAGCTTATCCCATAGTTCTGTTAGTTCAAGGAATCCTCATAGGAGTTTCTAATGGTGAATAAGGGGTGTTGTAGCAAGAAGACACATATGGAGGCTTAAACAACACCTATTGATGTAAATATGAAGAATCAATGGTTTCATTCACAAGGATTTGGCCATTTTTAAGCTGATTCACCTAAAAACGGAGTTATGAACATTAAGTTTGCAAATAAAAGTGAATCGAAGTGTTGAAGCGTAGTCAAAGGAGGTGAATCTCTTACAACTGCTTTGAGATGTTCAAGAAAGGTGTAGAAGCAAATCAAAGTAAGAAACAAGCATCATAGCTTATCCCATAGTTCTGTTAGTTCAAGGAATCCTCATAGGAGTTTCTAATGGTGAAAAAGGGTGTTGTAGCAAGAAGACACATATGGAGGCTTAAACAACACCTATTGATGTAAATATGAAGAATCAATGGTTTCATTCACAAGGATTTGGCCATTTTTAAGCTGATTTACCTAAAAACGGAGTTATGAACATTAAGTTTGCAAATAAAAGTGAATCGAAGTGTTGAAGCGTAGTCAAAGGAGGTGAATCTCTTACAACTGCTTTGAGATGTTCAAGAAAGGTGTAGAAGCAAATCAAAGTAAGAAACAAGCATCATAGCTTATCTCATAGTTCTGTTAGTTCAAGGAATCCTCATAGGAGTTTCTAATGGTGAAAAGGGGTGTTGTAGCAAGAAGACACATATGGAGGCTTAAACAACACCTATTGATGTAAATATGAAGAATCAATGGTTTCATTCATAAGGCTTTGGCCATTTCCAAGCTGATTAACCTAAAAACGGAGTTATGAACCTTCACGATGCAAATAAGAGTGAATCAAAGTGTGGAAGCGTAGTCAAAGGAGGTGTATCTCTTACAACTGCTTTGAGATATTCAAGAAAGGTGTAGAAGCAAATCAAAGTAAGAAACAAGCATCATAGCTTATCCCATAGTTCTGTTAGTTCAAGGAATCCTCATAGGAGTTTCTAATGGTGAAAAGGGGTGTTGTAGCAAGAAGACACATATGGAGGCTTAAACAACACCTATTGATGTAAATATGAAGAATCAATGGTTTCATTCACAAGGATTTGGCCATTTTTAAGCTGATTCACCTAAAAACGGAGTTATGAACATTAAGGTTGCAAATAAAAGTGAATCGAAGTGTTGAAGTGTAGTCAAAGGAGGTGAATCTTTTACAACTGCTTTGAGATGTTCAAGAATGGTGTAGAAGCAAATCAATGTAAGAAACAAGCATCATAGCTTATCTCATAGTTCTGTTAGTTCAAGGAATCCTCATAGGAGTTTCTAATGGTGAAAAGGGTGTTGTAGCAAGAAGACACATATGGAGGCTTAAACAACACCTATTGATGTAAATATGAAGAATCAATGGTTTCATTCATATGGATTTGGCCATTTTAAGCTGATTAACCTAAAAACGGAGTTATGAACCTTCAACGATGCAAATAAGAGTGAATCAAAGTGTGAAGCGTGAGTCAAAGGAGGTGTATCTCTTACAACTGCTTTGAGATATTCAAGAAAGGTGTAGAAGCAAATCAAAGTAAGAAACAAGCATCATAGCTTATCCCATAGTTCTGTTAGTTCAAGGAATCCTCATAGGAGTTTCTAATGGTGAAAAGGGGTGTTGTAGCAAGAAGACACATATGGAGGCTTAAACAACACCTATTGATGTAAATATGAAGAATCAATGGTTTCATTCACTAGGATTTGGCCATTTTTAAGCTGATTCACTTAAAAACGGAGTTATGAACATTAAAGTTGCAAATAAAAGTGAATCGAAGTGGTCAGGCGTCGGCAAAGGAGGTGAATCTCTTACAACTGCTTTGAGATGTTCAAGAAAGGTGTAGAAGCAAATCAAAGTAAGAAACAAGCATCATAGCTTATCCCATAGTTCTGTTAGTTCAAGGAATCCTCATAGGAGTTTCTAATGGTGAATAGGGGTGTTGTAGCAAGAAGACACATATGGAGGCTTAAACAACACCTATTGATGTAAATATAAAGAATCAATGGTTTCATTCGCAAGGATTTCGCCATTTTTAAGCTGATTTACCTAAAAACGGAGTTATGAACATTAAGTTTGCAAATAAAAGGGAATCAAATTGTTGAAGCGTAGTCAAAGGAGGTGAATCTATTACAACTGCTTTGAGTTGTTCAAGAAAGGTGTAGAAGCAAATCAAAGTAAGAAACAAGCATCATAGCTTATCCCATAGTTCTGTTAGTTCAAGGAATCCTCATAGGAGTTTCTAATGGTGAATAAGGGGTGTTGTAGCAAGAAGACACATATGGAGGCTTAAACAACACCTATTGATGTAAATATGAAGAATCAATGGTTTCATTCACAAGGATTTGGCCATTTTTAAGCTGATTCACCTAAAAACGGAGTTATGAACATTAAGTTTGCAAATAAAAGTGAATCGAAGTGTTGAAGTGTAGTCAAAGGAGGTGATCTCTTACAACTGCTTTGAGATGTTCAAGAATGGTGTAGAAGCAAATCAATGTAAGAAACAAGCATCATAGCTTATCTCATAGTTCTGTTAGTTCAAGGAATCCTCATAGGAGTTTCTAATGGTGAAAAGGGGTGTTGTAGCAAGAAGACACATATGGAGGCTTAAACAACACCTATTGATGTAAATATGAAGAATCAATGGTTTCATTCATAAGGCTTTGGCCATTTCCAAGCTGATTAACCTAAAAACGGAGTTATGAACCTTCACGATGCAAATAAGAGTGAATCAAAGTGTGGAAGCGTAGTCAAAGGAGGTGAATCTCTTACAACTGCTTTGAGATGTTCAAGAAAGGTGTAGAAGCAAATCAAAGTAAGAAACAAGCATCATAGCTTATCCCATAGTTCTGTTAGTTCAAGGAATCCTCATAGGAGTTTCTAATGGTGAAAAGGGGTGTTGTAGCAAGAAGACACATATGGAGGCTTAAACAACACCTATTGATGTAAATATGAAGAATCAATGGTTTCATTCATAAAGCTTTGGCCATTTTTAAGCTGATTTACCTAAAAACGGAGTTATGAACATTAAGTTTGCAAATAAAAGTGAATCGAAGTGTTGAAGCGTAGTCAAAGGAGGTGAATCTCTTACAACTGCTTTGAGATGTTCAAGAAAGGTGTAGAAGCAAATCAAAGTAAGAAACAAGCATCATAGCTTATCCCATAGTTCTGTTAGTTCAAGGAATCCTCATAGGAGTTTCTAATGGTGAAAAAGAGTGTTGTAGCAAGAAGACACATATGGAGGCTTAAACAACACCTATTGATGTAAATATGAAGAATCAATGGTTTCATTCACAAGGATTTGGCCATTTTTAAGCTGATTCACCTAAAAACGGAGTTATGAACATTAAGGTTGCAAATAAAAGTGAATCAAAGTAAGGAAGTGTAGTCAAAGGAGGTGATCTCTTACAACTGCTTTGAGATGTTCAAGAATGGTGTAGAAGCAAATCAATGTAAGAAACAAGCATCATAGCTTATCTCATAGTTCTGTTAGTTCAAGGAATCCTCATAGGAGTTTCTAATGGTAAAAAGGGGTGTTGTAGCAAGAAGACACATATGGAGGCTTAAACAACACCTATTGATGTAAATATGAAGAATCAATGGTTTCATTCATAAGGCTTTGGCCATTTCCAAGCTGATTAACCTAAAAACGGAGTTATGAACCTTCACGATGCAAATAAGAGTGAATCAAAGTGTGGAAGCGTAGTCAAAGGAGGTGTATCTCTTACAACTGCTTTGAGATATTCAAGAAAGGTGTAGAAGCAAATCAAAGTAAGAAACAAGCATCATAGCTTATCCCATAGTTCTGTTAGTTCAAGGAATCCTCATAGGAGTTTCTAATTGTGAATAAGGGGTGTTGTAGCAAGAAGACACATATGGAGGCTAAAACAACACCTATTGATGTAAATATGAAGAATCAATGGTTTCATTCACAAGGATTTGGCCATTTTTAAGCTGATTCACCTAAAAACGGAGTTATGAACATTAAGGTTGCAAATAAAAGTGAATCGAAGTGTTGAAGTGTAGTCAAAGGAGGTGATGTATTACAACTGCTTTGAGATGTTCAAGAATGGTGTAGAAGCAAATCAATGTAAGAAACAAGCATCATAGCTTATCTCATAGTTCTGTTAGTTCAAGGAATCCTCATAGGAGTTTCTAATGGTAAAAAGGGTGTTGTAGCAAGAAGACACATATGGAGGCTTAAACAACACCTATTGATGTAAATATGAAGAATCAATGGTTTCATTCACAAGGATTTGGCCATTTTTAAGCTGATTTACCTAAAAACGGAGTTATGAACCTTCACGATGCAAATAAGAGTGAATCAAAGTGTGGAAGCGTAGTCAAAGGAGGTGTATCTCTTACAACTGCTTTGAGATATTCAAGAAAAGTGTAGAAGCAAATCAAAGTAAGAAACAAGCATCATAGCTTATCCCATAGTTCTGTTAGTTCAAGGAATCCTCATAGGAGTTTATAATTGTGAATAAGGGGTGTTGTAGCAAGAAGACACATATGGAGGCTTAAACAACACCTATTGATGTAAATATGAAGAATCAATGGTTTCATTCACAAGGATTTGGCCATTTTTAAGCTGATTTACCTAAAAACGGAGTTATGAACATTAAGTTTGCAAATAAAAGTGAATCAAAGTGTTGAAGTGTAGTCAAAGGAGGTGATCTCTTACAACTGCTTTGAGATGTTCAAGAATGGTGTAGAAGCAAATCAATGTAAGAAACAAGCATCATAGCTTATCTCATAGTTCTGTTAGTTCAAGGAATCCTCATAGGAGTTTCTAATGGTGAAAAGGGGTGTTGTAGCAAGAAGACACATATGGAGGCTTAAACAACACCTATTGATGTAAATATGAAGAATCAATGGTTTCCTTCACAAAGATTTGGCCATTTTTAAGCTGATTCACCTAAAAACGGAGTTATGAACATTAAGGTTGCAAATAAAAGTGAATCGAAGTATTGAAGTGTAGTCAAAGGAGGTGATCTCTTATAACTGCTTTGAGATGTTCAAGAATGGTGTAGAAGCAAATCAAAGTAAGAAACAAGCATTATAGTTTATCCCATAGTTCTGTTAGTTTTAGGAATCTCATAGGAGTTTCTAATGGTGAATAAGGGGTGTTGTAGCAAGAAGACACATATGGAGGCTTAAACAACACCTATTGATGTAAATATTAAGAATCAATGGTTTCATTCACAAGGATTTGGCCATTTTTAAGCTGATTCACCTAAAAA
>CM051391.1:583941-624608 GCA_028015245.1 Cardamine occulta | reverse complement strand
TTTCGTCTCCAACAGCTCTATTTTGAACTCCAACGGCTCTATTACTATTCCCAACGGATAGATTAGACTCTGAACTACAAGATACACCTAGTTATTTTTGCGTTTAAGAGTTCTATAAATATGTAATCCATTGTAACACTTTACAACTCTGAGATAATAAAATCTCATAAGAGATAATAAAAACTCTCTATTCTCAATCTTCTTTTTATTATTCATTCAGCTACTCTCATTCTAGTTTCTAACAAACTTAAACTCTGAATTCTAACATGGTATCCGAGCATTGATCCATAAACAAGATCAAGTTTTTGATTTCCTCATTCTCTTCATCTGTTTCTTTTTTTTTCAAAATGACATTATTTGACCCGAGAAAATTTCGAAACTAGTTCTTCAAGATTCAGCCCTCCTCTTTGTCTCCTTTGCATTTACGTCATCTCCTCCTTCATATTCAAAGCTTCCAGAGCATTCACAAGCTCTACAGAGCTCCAAATCGAAAAAAATTTTTTTCGAAAATTCAAATTCCGTCCTGTTTTAGTCTTCATTCCTTGTCTTCTCCAAAAAATTTCTTTGGTTTTCCTGGAAATACATCCTTTTAACTTCCTCCAAAAGCTCTGAGATTGATATATATTCATCCTAGCGAGCTGTGTGAAGTTAGAGTGGTTTATTTCTGGTGATTTCTCAAAGAACATTTTCCTAACTCTGAGATTGAAATTAATTCATCCTGAGACGAGTTAGTGAAGTTAAGGCAGCATGTAATATCAAACGGTTAATCATTTTTTTTTTATCATGGAGGAGACAAAACCAACCTCAATTAGAGTCACCCTAAGAGGAGAGAACTATCTCCTATGGTCACGATCGACAAAATCCAACTTTGCAGGACTGGCTTGTGGAATCAGAGTTGAACCAGCAAAAGGAAAAGAAGCTTCAAGAAGGAGATGAAGAAGCTAGGAAAAAGTGGCTGCAAAAAGATCAAATGGTGCTCAGCATAATCCACAGCTCCTTGAGTGATTCAATATTTGAATCTTACTCATATTGTGAGATAGCTCAAGAACTTTGGAAAACTCTAAAGAAGGTGTATGGAGACATCACCAATCTTTCAAGAGTATTCGAAGTGAAGAAAAAGATCTCAACAACCTCACTCCAAGAAGATCAAGATTTTACCAAACACTTTGGTAAATATAGATCATTACTTGCTGAACTGGATATGCTTGAGGCCAAGCACAAAAGACCTCAAAATTATAGAGGAAAGAAAAAGAGCAAGATCGAGTATTTGGACTTCTCCAATCTCTCCATCCCGAAATTTAATGACCTTATAAAGTACATTTTAAGGGAGGAGAAGCTACCAAGCCTTGAGAATGTCTGCTCTCAAATCCAAAAGGAGCAAGGCTCCTTAGATCTCTTCACAAAGGAGAGTTGCCAACGCAAACAAAGGGTTTTACAAACCTCCATTTAGTTCCAACAAGAAAGGAACAACAAAGCAATGTGAACATTGCAAGAACATTGGCAAATTCAACCAAGGGAGAGGACACACCAAGGAGGAGTGCTTTATCCTTCATCCTCATCTCAGAGCCAACTTCAGAGCAAGGCAACAAGCAAATGAAGCAAACGCTTCACATTATGCTCCAACCACTCAACCAACTACAGCACTCGTTATGAACCCAAGTGCTCCAAACAGCCATTCTAATCAAGCCTCTACTTGAGAGAACAACGGCATGATCACCATGAGCAGAGCAGACTTAGAGGCAATGATCAAGACCATGCAAATTTGCAAGGAGTCTGGTATCACCGTTCTAGCCTCTAACCATTCAAAAAACACTTTTAGTAGATTCAGGAGCTTCTCACCATATGATTAAAGATTCTGATCTACTAAATAATATTCAAAACACCTCTGGTCATGTTGAAGTTGCTAATGGAGTTAGAGTACCAATTAAAAGGCGTAGGAAATTTAAACCTGTTTGGAAATGAATCTAGTGCTTTTTACATGCCTACAGTTAGCAGTAATTTGGTCTCGGTAAAAAGAGCTACCACCGATCTCAATGCTTATGCTATATTTTGACCTCACAGCTTTCATTTTCGAGGATATTAAAACTGGTGAAGTTTTAGGCAAGGGAACACTAAGGGAGAGTTGTATACTCTAGAAGATCTCAAGAACCATTCTAGATGCTCCAACTCTGCTGTTTTGCCGTTTATTAATTCCTGTCATGTAGCTAGTAGTTCAAATGATTTATGGCATGCTAGATTAGGCCATCCTCATTCTAGAGCTTTAAAATTAATTATGCCCAATGTAGTATTTGATAATTCTAAGTGTGAGTCTTGTATTATGGGAAAACATTGCAGAAGTGTTTTCCAAAACTCCTTATCAATATATGAGAATTGTTTTGATTTAGTTCACTCTGATGTTTGGACCTCACCTTGCCTATCTAGAGATAACCTAAAATACTTTGTGACATTCATAGATGAAAAAGCAAAATATACATGGGTCACATTGTTACCCTCGAAAGATAGAGTATTTGAGGCATTTGTCAACTTTCAAACATATGTGACTAATCATTTCAATGCTAAAATTAAGGTGCTAAGATCGGATAATGGAGGGGAATACACAAGCCACACTTTCAAGGCTCATTTGGCAAATCATGGCATCCTTCACCAAACGAGCTGTCCTTATACTCCACAACAAAATAGAGTGGCCGAAAGGAAGAATAGGCATCTGATGGAAGTAGCAAGATCAATGATGTTCTACAAAAACATGCCAAGGAGATTTTGGGGAGATGCTGTCATGACTGCATGCTACCTCACTAATAGAATTCCAACAAAAGTCTTAGATGACTTATCACCATTTGAGGTATTAAACAAAACCAAACCAAATATTAATCACTTACGTGTGTTTGGTAATGTTTGTTTTGTCTTAGTGCCAAGGGATCAAAGGAATAAGTTAGATGCTAAAAGCACTAGAAGCGTGTTCATTCGATACTCCACTACTCAAAAAGGATGCAGACGCTATGATCCAAGCACCAAACGCATCATGGCGTCTAGAGATGTAAAATTCCTAGAAGATCAAAGTTATTTTGAGAAGTCGGGCTGGGAAAGTGTGAAAGACTTGGCTGACTCTACAACAGATCGAGCAGCCCTCTCTTCAACACATTTTAAGTCACATGGGTCTTCCTCAAATGAATGAAGATCAAACAGCCCCTGCAAATCATCAAGAAGATCCAATTCAAGCAGAAGGGGTAAATGTTCAAAATGCGCAAGAGAATGGCGAAGGAGTCAATGCACAAGGGGGAGTTAAGCAAGAAACTCCACGAGAAGCTGATATTCAGCAAAAGGAATAGCATGAGGAAGAAGAGGCACCAGCACCAACCTTACGAAGAAGCCTACGCCAAAGATTTGGTCAGACCATTGGAAACAAACTAGGGTCTATTATAACCATCAAGTTGTGGCTCACCCTATCCAAGCTCGGTGTTCTCTTGCCCTCTTGCCATCAGATCATCAAGCATTCCTTGGAAAGATAGAGCAGCATTACATTCCAAAGACCTATGAAGAAGCAAAAAGAAATCAAGGTCCGGATGGATGCTATAGATGCTTGAGATAGAAGCAATGGTTAGAAATCACACTTGGGATGTAAGTGATCTGCCTTCGGGAAAAAGAGCTGTGACATCTAAATGGGTATTCACCATCAAGCATCACAACAATGGAGAAATCGAAAGGTATAAAGCTCGAATGGTTGCAAGGGATTTACTCAAACTTATGGAGAAGCCTATACGGACACCTTTGCACCAGTGGCTAAGCTCCATACAGTTCGAGTGATTTTATCATTGGCAACCAATCTATCTTGGGAATTATGGCAAATGGATGTCAAAAACGCATTCCTCCAAGGAGAGCTTGAAGAAGAAGTGTACATGAAGCCTCCACCAGGTCTTGAAAGTTCAATTCCTCATGGCAAAGTTTTCAAACTTAGAAAAGCCATTTACGACTTGAAGCAATCCCCAAGAGCCGGGTACCTCGCGCTAAGCTTTACACTAACAGCCAAAGGATTTAAAAGATCGAGAGGCTGATCACACCTTGTTTACTTCTCAAAGTGCTCAAGGAATCATTGTAGTCTTGGTATATGTAGATGACTTGATCATTTCCGGCAATGATCAAGCAGGTATTCAAGAAACCAAACTTTTTCTTAAATCTGTATTTGATATAAAAGATCTAGGTGAACTTAAATATTTTCTAGGTATAGAGATATGCCGCTCTCCGGAAGGCTTGTTTCTATCCCAAAGAAAATATTCACTCTCGATTCTTACAGAGACAGGAAAATTAGGTTCTAAACCCGCCAAGACACCTCTGGAAGATGGCTACAAGGTCGAGGAGAAAGGGGGAGAAAGGACAAGATCCACTTGACAAACCATTTGAAGATCCAAGCTCAATGACTTGTAGGTAAGTTAATTTACTTAACCATAACAAGGCCCTGACCTATGCTTTCTTTGTGAATCAGGTGAGCCAACACATGAAAGAGCCCTTGGTGCACCACTGGAATATGGTGGAAAGAATTCTGAGATACATCAAAAGGATCACCGAGGGCAAGGTGTTTGGATGGGAAAGAATAATAATCTTGAAGTTGTGGGGCTATTGTGATGCGGATTATCTTTGGAGATACGATGGATAGAAAATCCACAACTGGCTATTGCACATTTATTGGAGGAACTTAGTAACCTGGAAATCTAAGAAGCAAAATGTCGTCTCATGCTCCAGTAGCTGAAAGTGAGTATAGAGCAATGAAGAAGCTCACAAATGAGCTAGTATGGCTAAAAGCGCTTCTAAAGGATCTGGGAATTGAGAGCACAAGTCCCATTACCATGCATTGTGACAATTAAGCAGCAATTCACATTGCTACAAACTCAGTCTTCCATGAACAGACCAAGCACATAGAAGTGGATTGTCACAAAGTTAGAGAGAAGATCATTGAAGGAGTAATCCTCCCATGCTTTACCTAGAAGCGAAGATCACCTTGCGACATATTCACCAAATCTACAAGTCTCAAGATTTGCAACCACATTCAGAGCAAGCTTGGACTAATAGATCTCACTCATCCTTGATCATGCCTCTCCATTTCCAGAGACACTACACTCCTTTTCCTCACAAGGAGTTTTTCCCAGCTGGGTTTGTACTTGTGGGGTTTTTTAATGAGGTAGTTGTGAGGATTTGTTTCTGGAAAATCAAACTTAGTCTCCACACTCATTCCGGCTAAGTTTGAGGGGGAGTATTAATCAAGCAACAAATACCCAACAAGGAATAAAAGAAGAAAGGCCTCAATAGAGAAGCCCAGAACTGACGCCCAAATTGTTTTCGTCTCCAACAGCTCTATTTTGAACTCCAACGGCTCTATTACTATTCCCAACGGATAGATTAGACTCTGAACTACAAGATACACCTACTTATTTTTGCGTTTAAGAGTTCTATAAATATGTAATCCATTGTAACACTTTACAACTACTGAGATAATAAAATCTCATAAGAGATAATAAAATCTCTCTATTCTTAATCTTCTTATTATTCATTCAGCTACTCTCATTCTAGTTTCTAACAAACTTAAACTCTGAATTCTAACAATATGGAGGCTAAAAAAACACCTATTGATGTAAATATGAAGAATCAATGGTTTCATTCACAAGGATTTGGCCATTTTTAAGCTGATTTACCTAAAAACGGAGTTATGAACATTAAGTTTGCAAATAAAAGTGAATCGAAGTGTTGAAGCGTAGTTAAAGGAGGTGAATCTCTTACAACTGCTTTTAGATGTTCAAGAAAGGTGTAGAAGCAAATCAAAGTAAGAAACAAGCATCATAGCTTATCCCATAGTTCTGTTAGTTCAAGGAATCCTCATAGGAGTTTCTAATGGTGAAAAGGGGTGTTGTAGCAAGAAGACACATATGGAGGCTTAAAGAACACCTATTAATGTAAATATGAAGAATCAATGGTTTCATTCACAAAGATTTGGCCATTTTTAAGCTGATTCACCTAAAAACGGAGTTATAAACATTAAGGTTCCAAATAAAAGTGAATCGAAGTGTTGAAGTGTAGTCAAAAGAGGTGATCTCTTACAACTGCTTTGAGATGTTCAAGAATGGTGTAGAAGCAAATCAATGTAAGAAACAAGCATCATAGCTTATCTCATAGTTCTGTTAGTTCAAGGAATCCTCATAGGAGTTTCTAATGGTGAAAAAGGGTGTTGTAGCAAGAAGACACATATGGAGGCTTAAACAACACCTATTGATGTAAATATGAAGAATCAATGGTTTCATTCATAAGGCTTTGGCCATTTCCAAGCTGATTAACTTAAAAAGGTTATAACCTTCACCAATAGGAGTTTCTAATGGTGAAAAGGGGTGTTGTAGCAAGAAGACACATATGGAAGCTAAAACAACACCTATTGATGTAAATATGAAGAATCAATGGTTTCATTCACAAGGATTTGGCCATTTTTAAGCTGATTTACCTAAAAACGGAGTTATGAACATTAAGTTTGCAAATAAAAGTGAATCGAAGTGTTGAAGCATAGTCAAAGGAGGTGAATCTCTTACAACTGCTTTGAGATGTTCAAGAAAGGTGTAGAAGCAAATCAAAGTAAGAAACAAGCATCATAGCTTATCCCATAGTTCTGTTAGTTCAAGGAGTCCTCATAGGAGTTTCTAATGGTGAAAAGGGGTGTTGTAGCAAAAAGACACATATGGAGGCTTAAACAACACCTATTGATGTAAATATGAAGAATCAATGGTTTCATTCACAAGGATTTGGCCATTTTTAAGCTGATTCACCTAAAAACGGAGTTATGAACATTAAGGTTGCAAATAAAAGTGAATCGAAGTGTTGAAGTGTAGTCAAAAGAGGTGATCTCTTACAACTGCTTTGAGATGTTCAAGAATGGTGTAGAAGCAAATCAATGTAAGAAACAAGCATCATAGCTTATCTCATCGTTCTGTTAGTTCAAGGAATCCTCATAGGAGTTTCTAATGGTGAAAAGGGGTGTTGTAGCAAGAAGACACATATGGAGGCTTAAACAACACCTATTGATGTAAATATGAAGAATCAATGGTTTCATTCATAAGGCTTTGGCCATTTCCAAGCTGATTAACCTAAAAACGGAGTTATGAACTTTCACCATTAGGAGTTTCTAATGGTGAAAAGGGGTGTTGTAGCAAGAAGACACATATGGAGGCTTAAACAACACCTATTGATGTAAATATGAAGAATCAATGGTTTCATTCACAAGGATTTGGCCATTTTTAAGCTGATTTACCTAAAAACAGAGTTATGAACATTAAGTTTGCAAATAAAAGTGAATCGAAGTGTTGAAGCGTAGTCAAAGGAGGTGAATCTCTTACAACTGCTTTGAGATGTTCAAGAAAGGTGTAGAAGCAAATCAAAGTAAGAAACAAGCATCATAGCTTATCCCATAGTTCTGTTAGTTCAAGGAATCCTCATAGGAGTTTCTAATGGTGAATAAGGGGTCTTGTAGCAAGAAGACATATATGGAGGCTAAAACAACACCTATTGATGTAAATATGAAGAATCAATGGTTTCATTCACAAGGATTTGGCCATTTTTAAGCTGATTTACCTAAAAACGGAGTTATGAACATTAAGTTTGCAAATAAAAGTGAATCGAAGTGTTGAAGCGTAGTCAAAGGAGGTGAATCTCTTACAACTGCTTTGAGATGTTCAAGAAAGGTGTAAGAAAATACCAAAGTAAGAAACAAGCATCATAGCTTATCCAATAGTTCTGTTAGTTCAAGGAATCCTCATAGGAGTTTCTAATGATGAATAAGGGGTGTTGTAGCAAGAAGACACATATGGAGGCTAAAACAACACCTATTGATGTAAATATGAAGAATCAATGGTTTCATTCACAAGGATTTGGCCATTTTTAAGCTGATTTACCTAAAAACAGAGTTATGAACATTAAGTTTGCAAATAAAAGTGAATCGAAGTGTTGAAGCGTAGTCAAAGGAGGTGAATCTCTTACAACTGCTTTGAGATGTTCAAGAAAGGTGTAGAAGCAAATCAAAGTAAGAAACAAGCATCATAACTTATCCCATAGTTCTGTTAGTTCAAGGAATCCTCATAGGAGTTTCTAATGGTGAAAAGGGGTGTTGTAGCAAGAAGACACATATGGAGGCTTAAAGAACACCTATTAATGTAAATATGAAGAATCAATGGTTTCATTCACAAAGATTTGGCCATTTTTAAGCTGATTCACCTAAAAACGGAGTTATGAACATTAAGGTTGCAAATAAAAGTGAATCGAAGTGTTGAAGTGTAGTCAAAGGAGGTGATCTCTTACAACTGCTTTGAGATGTTCAAGAATGGTGTAGAAGCAAATCAATGTAAGAAACAAGCATCATAGCTTATCTCATAGTTCTGTTAGTTCAAGGAATCCTCATAGGAGTTTCTAATGGTGAAAAAGGGTGTTGTAGCAAGAAGACACATATGGAGGCTTAAACAACACCTATTGATGTAAATATGAAGAATCAATGGTTTCATTCATAAAGCTTTGGCCATTTCCAAGCTGATTAACCTAAAAACGGAGTTATGAACCTTCACCATTAGGAGTTTATAATGGTGAAAAGAAAGATGTTGTAGCAAGAAGACACATATGGATGCTTAAACAACACTTATTGATGTAAATATGAAGAATCAATGGTTTCATTCACAAGGATTTGGCCATTTTAAGCGCTGATTTACCTAAAAGCAGAGTTATGAACATTAAGTTTGCAAATAAAAGTGAATCGAAGTGTTGAAGTAGTCAAAAGGAGGTGAATCTTTTACTTAACTGCTTTGAGATGTTCAAGAAAGGTGTAGAAGCAAATCAAAGTAAGGAACAAGCATCATAGCTTATCCCATAGTTCTGTTAGTTCAAGGAATCCTCATAGGAGTTTCTAATGGTGAATAAGGGGTCTTGTAGCAAGAAGACATATATGGAGGCTAAAACAACACCTATTGATGTAAATATGAAGAATCAATGGTTTCATTCACAAGGATTTGGCCATTTTTAAGCTGATTTACCTAAAAACGGAGTTATGAACATTAAGTTTGCAAATAAAAGTGAATCGAAGTGTTGAAGCGTAGTCAAAGGAGGTGAATCTCTTACAACTGCTTTGAGATGTTCAAGAAAGGTGTAGAAGCAAATCAAAGTAAGAAACAAGCATCATAGCTTATCCCATAGTTCTGTTAGTTCAAAGAATCCTCATAGGAGTTTCTAATGGTGAAAAGGGGTGTTGTAGCAAGAAGACACATATGGAGGCTTAAACAACACCTATTGATGTAAATATGAAGAATCAATGGTTTCATTCACAAAGATTAGGCCATTTTTAAGCTGATTTACCTAAAAACGGAGTTATGAACATTAAGTTTGCAAATAAAAGTGAATCGAAGTGTTGAAGCGTAGTCAAAGGAGGTGAATTTCTTACAACTGCTTTGAGATCTTCAAGAAAGGTGTAGAAGCAAATCAAAGTAAGAAACAAGCATCATAGCTTATCCCATAGTTCTGTTAGTTCAAGGAATCCTCATAGGAGTTTCTAATGGTGAAAAGGGGTGTTGTAGCAAGAAGACACATATGGAGGCTTAAACAACACCTATTGATGTAAATATGAAGAATCAATGGTTTCATTCATAAGGCTTTGGCCATTTCCAAGCTGATTAACCTAAAAACGGAGTTATGAACTTTCACCATTAGGAGTTTCTAATGGTGAAAAGGGGTGTTGTAGCAAGAAGACACATATGGAGGCTTAAACAACACCTATTGATGTAAATATGAAGAATCAATGGTTTCATTCACAAGGATTTGGCCATTTCCAAGCTGATTAACCTAAAAACGGAGTTATGAACATTAAGTTTGCAAATAAAAGTGAATCGAAGTGTTGAAGCGTAGTCAAAGGAGGTGAATCTCTTACAACTGCTTTGAGATGTTCAAGAAAGGTGTAGAAGCAAATCAAAGTAAGAAACAAGCATCATAGCTTATCCCATAGTTCTGTTTAGTTCAAGGAATCCTCATAGGAGTTTCTAATGGTGAATAAGGGGTCTTGTAGCAAGAAGACACATATGGAGGCTAAAAAACACCTATTGATGTAAATATGAAGAATCAATGGTTTTCATTCACAAGGATTTGGCCATTTTTAAGCTGATTTACCTAAAAACGGAGTTATGAACATTAAGTTTGCAAATAAAAGTGAATCGAAGTGTTGAAGCGTAGTCAAAGGAGGTGAATCTCTTACAACTGCTTTGAGATGTTCAAGAAAGGTGTAGAAGCAAACCAAAGTAAGAAACAAGCATCATAGCTTATCCAATAGTTCTGTTAGTTCAAGGAATCCTCATAGGAGTTTCTAATGGTGAATAAGGGGTGTTGTAGCAAGAAGACACATATGGAGGCTAAAACAACACCTATTGATGTAAATATGAAGAATCAATGGTTTCATTCACAAGGATTTGGCCATTTTTAAGCTGATTTACCTAAAAACGGAGTTATGAACATTAAGTTTGCAAATAAAAGTGAATCGAAATGTTGAAGCGTAGTCAAAGGAGGTGAATCTCTTACAACTGCTTTGAGATGTTCAAGAAAGGTGTAGAAGCAAACCAAAGTAAGAAACAAGCATCATAGCTTATCCAATAGTTCTGTTAGTTCAAGGAATCCTCATAGGAGTTTCTAATGGTGAATAAGGGGTGTTGTAGCAAGAAGACACATATGGAGGCTAAAACAACACCTATTGATGTAAATATGAAGAATCAATGGTTTAATTCACAAGGATTTGGCCATTTTTAAGCTGATTTACCTAAAACGGAGTTATGAACATTAAGTTTGCAAATAAAAGTGAATCGAAGTGTTGAAGCGTAGTCAAAGGAGGTGAATCTCTTACAACTGCTTTGAGATGTTCAAGAAAGGTGTAGAAGCAAATCAAAGTAAGAAACAAGCATCATAGCTTATCCCATAGTTCTGTTAGTTCAAGGAATCCTCATAGGAGTTTCTAATGGTGAAAAGGGGTGTTGTAGCAAGAAGACACATATGGAGGCTTAAAGAACACCTATTAATGTAAATATGAAGAATCAATGGTTTCATTCACAAAGATTTGGCCATTTTTAAGCTGATTCACCTAAAAACGGAGTTATGAACATTAAGGTTGCAAATAAAAGTGAATCGAAGTGTTGAAGTGTAGTCAAAGGAGGTGATCTCTTACAACTGCTTTGAGATGTTCAAGAATGGTGTAGAAGCAAATCAATGTAAGAAACAAGCATCATAGCTTATCTCATAGTTCTGTTAGTTCAAGGAATCCTCATAGGAGTTTCTAATGGTGAAAAGGGGTGTTGTAGCAAGAAGACACATATGGAGGCTTAAACAACACCTATTGATGTAAATATGAAGAATCAATGGTTTCATTCATAAGGCTTTGGCCATTTCCAAGCTGATTAACCTAAAAACGGAGTTATGAACCTTCACCATTAGGAGTTTCTAATGGTGAAAAGGGGTGTTGTAGCAAGAAGACACATATGGAGGCTTAAACAACACCTATTGATGTAAATATGAAGAATCAATGGTTTCATTCACAAGGATTTGGCCATTTTTAAGCTGATTTACCTAAAAACAGAGTTATGAACATTAAGTTTGCAAATAAAAGTGAATCGAAGTGTTGAAGCGTAGTCAAAGGAGGTGAATCTCTTACAACTGCTTTGAGATGTTCAAGAAAGGTGTAGAAGCAAATCAAAGTAAGAAACAAGCATCATAGCTTATCCCATAGTTCTGTTAGTTCAAGGAATCCTCATAGGAGTTTCTAATGGTGAAAAGGGGTGTTGTATCAAGAAGACACATATGGAGGCTTAAAGAACACCTATTAATGTAAATATGAAGAATTAATGGTTTCATTCACAAAGATTTGGCCATTTTTAAGCTGATTCACCTAAAAACGGAGTTATGAACATTAAGGTTGCAAATAAAAGTGAATCGAAGTGTTGAAGTGTAGTCAAAAGAGGTGATCTCTTACAACTGCTTTGAGATGTTCAAGAATGGTGTAGAAGCAAATCAATGTAAAAAACAAGCATCATAGCTTATCTCATAGTTCTGTTAGTTCAAGGAATCCTCATAGGAGTTTCTAATGGTGAAAAGGGGTGTTGTAGCAAGAAGACACATATGGAGGCTTAAACAACACCTATTGATGTAAATATGAAGAATCAATGGTTTCATTCATAAGGCTTTGGCCATTTCCAAGCTGATTAACCTAAAAACGGAGTTATGAACCCTCACCATTAGGAGTTTCTAATGGTGAAAAGGGGTGTTGTAGCAAGAAGACACATATGGAGGCTTAAACAACACCTATTGATGTAAATATGAAGAATCAATGGTTTCATTCACAAGGATTTGGCCATTTTTAAGCTGATTTACCTAAAAACGGAGTTATGAACATTAAGTTTGCAAATAAAAGTGAATCGAAGTGTTGAAGCGTAGTCAAAGGAGGTGAATCTCTTACAACTGCTTTGAGATGTTCAAGAAAGGTGTAGAAGCAAATCAAAGTAAGAAACAAGCATCATAGCTTATCCCATAGTTCTGTTAGTTCAAGGAATCCTCATAGGAGTTTCTAATTGTGAATAAGGGGTGTTGTAGCAAGAAGACACATATGGAGGCTAAAACAACACCTATTGATGTAAATATGAAGAATCAATGGTTTCATTCACAAGGATTTGGCCATTTTAAGCTGATTTACCTAAAAACGGAGTTATGAACATTAAGTTTGCAAATAAAAGTGAATCGAAGTGTTGAAGCGTAGTCAAAGGAGGTGAATCTCTTACAACTGCTTTGAGATGTTCAAGAAAGGTGTAGAAGCAAATCAAAGTAAGAAACAAGCATCATAGCTTATCCCATAGTTCTGTTAGTTCAAGGAATCCTCATAAGAGTTTCTAATGGTGAAAAGGGGTGTTGTAGCAAGAAGACACATATGGAGGCTTAAACAACACCTATTGATGTAAATATGAAGAATCAATGGTTTCATTCACAAAGATTTGGGCTTTTGCGAGCTGAGTGACCTAAACACGGAGTTATCACGACTAAGTTTGCAAATAAAAGTGAATCGAAGTGTTGAAGCGTAGTCAATGGAGGTGAATCTCTTACAACTGCTTTGAGATGTTCAAGAAAGGTGTAGAAGCAAATCAAAGTAAGAAACAAGCATCATAGCTTATCCCATAGTTCCGTTAGTTCAAGGAATCCTCATAGGAGTTTCTAATGGTGAAAAGGGGTGTTGCAGCAAGAAGACATATATGGAGGCTTAAACAACACCTATTAATGTAAATATGAAGAATCACTGGATACATTGACAAAGAACTGGCCATTTTTAAGCTGATTCCCCTAAAAACGGAGTTATGAACATTAAGGTTGCAAATAAAAGTGAATCGAAGTGTTGAAGTGTAGTCAAAGGAGGTGATCTCTTACAACTGCTTTGAGATGTTCAAGAATGGTGTAGAAGCAAATAAATGTAAGAAACAAGCATCATAGCTTATCTCATAGTTCTGTTAGTTCAAGGAATCCTCATAGGAGTTTCTAATGGTGAAAAGGGGTGTTGTAGCAAGAAGACACATATGGAGGCTTAAACAACACCTATTGATGTAAATATGAAGAATCAATGGTTTCATTCATAAGGCTTTGGCCATTTCCAAGCTGATTAACCTAAAAACGGAGTTATGAACCCTCACCATTAGGAGTTTCTAATGGTGAAAAGGGGTGTTGTAGCAAGAAGACACATATGGAGGCTTAAACAACACCTATTGATGTAAATATGAAGAATCAATGGTTTCATTCACAAGGATTTGGCCATTTTTAAGCTGATTTACCTAAAAACAGAGTTATGAACATTAAGTTTGCAAATAAAAGTGAATCGAAGTGTTGAAGCGTAGTCAAAGGAGGTGAATCTCTTACAACTGCTTTGAGATGTTCAAGAAAGGTGTAGAAGCAAATCAAAGTAAGAAACAAGCATCATAGCTTATCCCATAGTTCTGTTAGTTCAAGGAATCCTCATAGGAGTTTCTAATGGTGAATAAGGGGTGTTGTAGCAAGAAGACACATATGGAGGCTAAAACAACACCTATTGATGTAAATATGAAGAATCAATGGTTTCATTCACAAGGATTTGGCCATTTTTAAGCTGATTTACCTAAAAACGGAGTTATGAACATTAAGTTTGCAAATAAAAGTGAATCGAAGTGTTGAAGCGTAGTCAAAGGAGGTGAATCTCTTACAACTGCTTTGAGATGTTCAAGAAAGGTGTAGAAACAAATCAAAGTAAGAAACAAGCATCATAGCTTATCCCATAGTTCTGTTAGTTCAAGGAATCCTCATAGGAGTTTCTAATGGTGAAAAGGGGTGTTGTAGCAAGAAGACACATATGGAGGCTTAAACAACACCTATTGATGTAAATATGAAGAATCAATGGTTTCATTCACAAAGATTTGGCCATTTTTAAGCTGATTTACCTAAAAACGGAGTTATGAACATTAAGTTTGCAAATAAAAGTGAATCGAAGTGTTGAAGCGTAGTCAAAGGAGGTGAATTTCTTACAACTGCTTTGAGATCTTCAAGAAAGGTGTAGAAGCAAATCAAAGTAAGAAACAAGCATCATAGCTTATCCCATAGTTCTGTTAGTTCAAGGAATCCTCATAGGAGTTTCTAATGGTGAAAAGGGGTGTTGTAGCAAGAAGACACATATGGAGGCTTAAACAACACCTATTGATGTAAATATGAAGAATCAATGGTTTCATTCATAAGGCTTTGGCCATTTCCAAGCTGATTAACCTAAAAACGGAGTTATGAACTTTCACCATTAGGAGTTTCTAATGGTGAAAAGGGGTGTTGTAGCAAGAAGACACATATGGAGGCTTAAACAACACCTATTGATGTAAATATGAAGAATCAATGGTTTCATTCACAAGGATTTGGCCATTTTTAAGCTGATTTACCTAAAAACAGAGTTATGAACATTAAGTTTGCAAATAAAAGTGAATCGAAGTGTTGAAGCGTAGTCAAAGGAGGTGAATCTCTTACAACTGCTTTGAGATGTTCAAGAAAGGTGTAGAAGCAAATCAAAGTAAGAAACAAGCATCATAGCTTATCCCATAGTTCTGTTAGTTCAAGGAATCCTCATAGGAGTTTCTAATGGTGAATAAGGGGTCTTGTAGCAAGAAGACATATATGGAGGCTAAAAAAACACCTATTGATGTAAATATGAAGAATCAATGGTTTCATTCACAAGGATTTGGCCATTTTTAAGCTGATTTACCTAAAAACGGAGTTATGAACATTAAGTTTGCAAATAAAAGTGAATCGAAGTGTTGAAGCGTAGTCAAAGGAGGTGAATCTCTTACAACTGCTTTGAGATGTTCAAGAAAGGTGTAGAAGCAAACCAAAGTAAGAAACAACCATCATAGCTTATCCAATAGTTCTGTTAGTTCAAGGAATCCTCATAGGAGTTTCTAATGGTGAATAAGGGGTGTTGTAGCAAGAAGACACATATGGAGGCTAAAACAACACCTATTGATGTAAATATGAAGAATCAATGGTTTCATTCACAAGGATTTGGCCATTTTTAAGCTGATTTACCTAAAAACGGAGTTATGAACATTAAGTTTGCAAATAAAAGTGAATCGAAATGTTGAAGCGTAGTCAAAGGAGGTGAATCTCTTACAACTGCTTTGAGATGTTCAAGAAAGGTGTAGAAGCAAACCAAAGTAAGAAACAAGCATCATAGCTTATCCAATAGTTCTGTTAGTTTAAGGAATCCTCATAGGAGTTTCTAATGGTGAATAAGGGGTGTTGTAGCAAGAAGACACATATGGAGGCTAAAACAACACCTATTGATGTAAATATGAAGAATCAATGGTTTCATTCACAAGGATTTGGCCATTTTTAAGCTGATTTACCTAAAAACGGAGTTATGAACATTAAGTTTGCAAATAAAAGTGAATCGAAGTGTTGAAGCGTAGTCAAAGGAGGTGAATCTCTTACAACTGCTTTGAGATGTTCAAGAAAGGTGTAGAAGCAAATCAAAGTAAGAAACAAGCATCATAGCTTATCCCATAGTTCTGTTAGTTCAAGGAATCCTCATAGGAGTTTCTAATGGTGAAAAGGGGTGTTGTAGCAAGAAGACACATATGGAGGCTTAAAGAACACCTATTAATGTAAATATGAAGAATCAATGGTTTCATTCACAAAGATTTGGCCATTTTTAAGCTGATTCACCTAAAAACGGAGTTATGAACATTAAGGTTGCAAATAAAAGTGAATCGAAGTGTTGAAGTGTAGTCAAAAGGAGGTGATCTCTTACAACTGCTTTGAGATGTTCAAGAATGGTGTAGAAGCAAATCAATGTAAGAAACAAGCATCATAGCTTATCTCATAGTTCTGTTAGTTCAAGGAATCCTCATAGGAGTTTCTAATGGTGAAAAGGGGTGTTGTAGCAAGAAGACACATATGGAGGCTTAAACAACACCTATTGATGTAAATATGAAGAATCAATGGTTTCATTCATAAGGCTTTGGCCATTTCCAAGCTGATTAACCTAAAAACGGAGTTATGAACCCTCACCATTAGGGAGTTTCTATAATGGTGAAAAGGAGAGTGTTAGTAGCAAGAAGACACATATGGAGGATGAAACACCATCCACTGATAAGAATATGAAGAATCAACGGTTTAATTCACAAGGATTTGGCCATTTTTAAGCTGATTTACCTAAAAAAAGAGTTATGAACATTAAGTTTGCAAATAAAAGTGAATCGAAGTGTTGAAGCGTAGTCAAAGGAGGTGAATCTCTTACAACTGCTTTGAGATGTTCAAGAAAGGTGTAGAAGCAAATCAAAGTAAGAAACAAGCATCATAGCTTATCCCATAGTTCTGTTAGTTCAAGGAATCCTCATAGGAGTTTCTAATGGTGAATAAGGGGTCTTGTAGCAAGAAGACATATATGGAGGCTAAAACAACACCTATTGATGTAAATATGAAGAATCAATGGTTTCATTCACAAGGATTTGGCCATTTTTAAGCTGATTTACCTAAAAACGGAGTTATGAACATTAAGTTTGCAAATAAAAGTGAATCGAAGTGTTGAAGCGTAGTCAAAGGAGGTGAATCTCTTACAACTGCTTTGAGATGTTCAAGAAAGGTGTAGAAGCAAATCAAAGTAAGAAACAAGCATCATAGCTTATCCCATAGTTCTGTTAGTTCAAGGAATCCTCATAAGAGTTTCTAATGGTGAAAAGGGGTGTTGTAGCAAGAAGACACATATGGAGGCTTAAACAACACCTATTGATGTAAATATGAAGAATCAATGGTTTCATTCACAAAGATTTGGCCATTTTTAAGCTGATTTACCTAAAAACGGAGTTATGAACATTAAGTTTGCAAATAAAAGTGAATCGAAGTGTTGAAGCGTAGTCAAAGGAGGTGAATTTCTTACAACTGCTTTGAGATCTTCAAGAAAGGTGTAGAAGCAAATCAAAGTAAGAAACAAGCATCATAGCTTATCCCATAGTTCTGTTAGTTCAAGGAATCCTCATAGGAGTTTCTAATGGTGAAAAGGGGTGTTGTAGCAAGAAGACACATATGGAGGCTTAAAGAACACCTATTAATGTAAATATGAAGAATCAATGGTTTCATTCACAAAGATTTGGCCATTTTTAAGCTGATTCACCTAAAAACGGAGTTATGAACATTAAGGTTGCAAATAAAAGTGAATCGAAGTGTTGAAGTGTAGTCAAAGGAGGTGATCTCTTACAACTGCTTTGAGATGTTCAAGAATGGTGTAGAAGCAAATCAAAGTATAAAAACAAGCATCATAGCTTATCTCATAGTTCTGTTAGTTCAAGGAATCCTCATAGGAGTTTCTAATGGTGAAAAGGGGTGTTGTAGCAAGAAGACACATATGGAGGCTTAAACAACACCTATTGATGTAAATATGAAGAATCAATGGTTTCATTCATAAAGCTTTGGCCATTTCCAAGCTGATTAACCTAAAAACGGAGTTATGAACCTTCACCATTAGGAGTTTCTAATGGTGAAAAGGGTGTTGTAGTAAGAAGACACAGATGGGGGCTTAAACACCACATATTGATGTAAATATGGAGAATCTATGGATTCAATCACAAGGGTTTGGCCATTTTTAAGCTGATTTACCTAAAAACGGAGTTATGAACATTAAGTTTGCAAATAAAAGTGAATCGAAGTGTTGAAGCGTAGTCAAAGGAGGTGAATCTCTTACAACTGCTTTGAGATGTTCAAGAAAGGTGTAGAAGCAAATCAAAGTAAGAAACAAGCATCATAGCTTATCCCATAGTTCTGTTAGTTCAAGGAATCCTCATAGGAGTTTCTAATGGTGAATAAGGGGTCTTGTAGCAAGAAGACATATATGGAGGCTAAAACAACACGTATGGATGTGAGCATGAAGAATCAGTGGTTTCATTCCGAAGGTTTCGGCAATCTTTAAGCTGATTTACCTAAAAACGGAGTTATGAACATTAAGTTTGCAAATAAAAGTGAATCGAAGTGTTGAAGCGTAGCCAAAGGAGGTGAATCTCTTACAACTGCTTTGAGATGTTCAAGAAAGGTGTAGAAGCAAATCAACGTAAGAAACAAGCATCATAGCTTATCCCATAGTTCTGTTAGTTCAAGGAATCCTCATAAGAGTTTCTAATGGTGAAAAGGGGTGTTGTAGCAAGAAGACACATATGGAGGCTTAAACAACACCTATTGATGTAAATATGAAGAATCAATGGTTTCATTCACAAAGATTCTGCCATTTTTAAGCTGATTTACCTAAAAACGGAGTTATGAACATTAAGTTTGCAAATAAAAGTGAATCGAAGTGTTGAAGCGTAGTCAAAGGAGGTGAATTTCTTACAACTGCTTTGAGATCTTCAAGAAAGGTGTAGAAGCAAATCAAAGTAAGAAACAAGCATCATAGCTTATCCCATAGTTCTGTTAGTTCAAGGAATCCTCATAGGAGTTTCTAATGGTGAAAAGGGGTGTTGTAGCAAGAAGACACATATGGAGGCTTAAACAACACCTATTGATGTAAATATGAAGAATCAATGGTTTCATTCATAAAGGGTTTTGGCCATTTCCAAGCTGATTAACCTAAAAACGGTGTTATGAACTTTCACCATTAGGAGTTTCTAATGGTGAAAAGGGGTGTTGTAGCAAGAAGACACATATGGAGGCTTAAAAACTTTATGATGTAAATATGCAGAATCAATGGTTTTCTTAACAAGGATTTGGCCATTTTTAAGCTGATTTACCTAAAAACGGAGTTATGAACATTAAGTTTGCAAATAAAAGTGAATCGAAGTGTTGAAGCGTAGTCAAAGGAGGTGAATCTCTTACAACTGCTTTGAGATGTTCAAGAAAGGTGTAGAAATAAATCAAAGTAAGAAACAAGCATCATAGCTTATCCCATAGTTCTGTTAGTTCAAGGAATCCTCATAGGAGTTTCTAATGGTGAATAAGGGGTCTTGTAGCAAGAAGACATATATGGAGGCTAAAAAACACGTATTGTTGTGAATATGAAGAATCAATGGTTTCATTGATATGGATTTGGCCATTTTTAGCTTATATTCCTAAAAACGGAGTTATGAACATTAAGTTTGCAAATAAAAGTGAATCGAAGTGTTGAAGCGTAGTCAAAGGAGGTGAATCTCTTACAACTGCTTCGAGATGTTCAAGAAAGGTGTAGAAACAAATCAAAGTAAGAAACAAGCATCATAGCTTATCCCATAGTTCTGTTAGTTCAAGGAATCCTCATAGGAGTTTCTAATTGTGAATAAGGGGTGTTGTAGCAAGAAGACACATATGGAGGCTAAAACAACACCTATTGATGTAAATATGAAGAATCAATGGTTTCATTCACAAGGATTTGGCCATTTTTAAGCTGATTTACCTAAAAACGGAGTTATGAACATTAAGTTTGCAAATAAAAGTGAATCGAAATGTTGAAGCGTAGTCAAAGGAGGTGAATCTCTTACAACTGCTTTGAGATGTTCAAGAAAGGTGTAGAAGCAAATCAAAGTAAGAAACAAGCATCATAGCTTATCCCATAGTTCTGTTAGTTCAAGGAATCCTCATAGGAGTTTCTAATGGTGAAAAGGGGTGTTGTAGCAAGAAGACACATATGGAGGCTTAAACAACACCTATTGATGTAAATATGAAGAATCAATGGTTTCATTCACAAAGATTTGGCCATTTTTAAGCTGATTCACCTAAAAACGGAGTTATGAACATTAAGGTTGCAAATAAAAGTGAATCGAAGTGTTGAAGTGTAGTCAAAAGAGGTGATCTCTTACAACTGCTTTGAGATGTTCAAGAATGGTGTAGAAGCAAATCAATGTAAGAAACAAGCATCATAGCTTATCTCATAGTTCTGTTAGTTCAAGGAATCCTCATAGGAGTTTCTAATGGTGAAAAGGGGTGTTGTAGCAAGAAGACACATATGGAGGCTTAAACAACACCTATTGATGTAAATATGAAGAATCAATGGTTTCATTCATAAGGCTTTGGCCATTTCCAAGCTGATTAACCTAAAAGCGAAGTTATAGACCCTCACCATTAGGAGTTTCTAATGGTGAAAAGGGTGTTGTATCAAGAAGACACATATGGAGGCTTAAACAACACCTATTGATGTAAATATGAAGAATCAATGGTTTTCATTCACAAGGATTTGGCCATTTTAAGGTGATTTACCTAAAAACGGAGTTATGAACATTAAGTTTGCAAATAAAAGTGAATCGAAGTGTTGAAGCGTAGTCAAAGGAGGTGAATCTCTTACAACTGCTTTGAGATGTTCAAGAAAGGTGTAGAAGCAAATCAAAGTAAGAAACAAGCATCATAGCTTATCCCATAGTTCTGTTAGTTCAAGGAATCCTCATAGGAGTTTCTAATGGTGAATAAGGGGTCTTGTAGCAAGAAGACACATATGGAGGCTAAAACAACACCTATTGATGTAAATATGAAGAATCAATGGTTTCATTCACAAGGATTTGGCCATTTTTAAGCTGATTTACCTAAAAACGGAGTTATGAACATTAAGTTTGCAAATAAAAGTGAATCGAAGTGTTGAAGCGTAGTCAAAGGAGGTGAATCTCTTACAACTGCTTTGAGATGTTCAAGAAAGGTGTAGAAGCAAATCAAAGTAAGAAACAAGCATCATAGCTTATCCCATAGTTCTGTTAGTTCAAGGAATCCTCATAGGAGTTTCTAATGGTGAAAAGGGGTGTTGTAGCAAGAAGACACATATGGAGGCTTAAACAACACCTATTGATGTAAATATAAAGAATCAATGGTTTCATTCACAATGATTTGGCCATTTTTAAGCTGATTTACCTAAAAACGGAGTTATGAACATTAAGTTTGCAAATAAAAGTGAATCAAAGTGTGGAAGCGTAGTCAAAAGAGGTGTATCTCTTACAACTGCTTTGAGATATTCAAGAAAGGTGTAGAAGCAAATCAAAGTAAGAAACAAGCATCATAACTTATCCCATAGTTCTGTTAGTTCAAGGACTCCTCATAGGAGTTTCTAATGGTGAAAAGGGGTGTTGTAGCAAGATGACACATATGGAGGCTTAAACAACACCTATTGATGTAAATATGAAGAATCAATGGTTTCATTCACAAGGATTTGGCCATTTTTAAGCTGATTTACCTAAAAACGGAGTTATGAACTTTCACCATTAGGAGTTTCTAATTGTGAAAAAGGGTGTTGTAGCAAGAAGACACATATGGAGGCTTAAACAACACCTATTGATGTAAATATGAAGAATCAATGGTTTCATTCACAAGGATTTGGCCATTTTTAAGCTGATTTACCTAAAAACGGAGTTATGAACATTAAGTTTGCAAATAAAAGTGAATCGAAGTGTTGAAGCGTAGTCAAAGGAGGTGAATCTCTTACAACTGCTTTGAGATGTTCAAGAAAGGTGTAGAAGCAAATCAAAGTAAGAAACAAGCATCATAGCTTATCCCATAGTTCTGTTAGTTCAAGGAATCCTCATAGGAGTTTCTAATGGTGAAAAGGGGTGTTGTAGCAAGAAGACACATATGGAGGCTAAAAAACACTATTTATGTGAATATGAAGAATCAATGGTTTCATTGACAAGGATTTGGCCATTTTCAAGCTGATTTACCTAAAAACGGAGTTATGAACATTAAGTTTGCAAATAAAAGTGAATCGAAGTGTTGAAGCGTAGTCAAAGGAGGTGAATCTCTTACAACTGCTTTGAGATGTTCAAGAAAGGTGTAGAAACAAATCAAAGTAAGAAACAAGCATCATAGCTTATCCCATAGTTCTGTTAGTTCAAGGAATCCTCATAGGAGTTTCTAATTGTGAATAAGGGGTGTTGTAGCAAGAAGACACATATGGAGGCTAAAACAACCCCTATTGATGTAAATATGAAGAATCAATGGTTTCATTCACAAGGATTTGGCCATTTTTAAGCTGATTTACCTAAAAACGGAGTTATGAACATTAAGTTTGCAAATAAAAGTGAATCGAAGTGTTGAAGCGTAGTCAAAGGAGGTGAATCTCTTACAACTGCTTTGAGATGTCCAAGAAAGGCGTAGAAGCAAATCAAAGTAAGAAACAAGCATCATAGCTTATCCATAGTTCTGTTAGTTCAAGGAATCCTCATAGGAGTTTCTAATGGTGAATAAGGGGTCTTGTAGCAAGAACACACATATGGAGGCTAAAACAACACCTATTGATGTAAATATGAAGAATCAATGGTTTCATTCACAAGGATTTGGCCATTTTAAGCTGATTTACCTAAAAACGGAGTTATGAACATTAAGTTTGCAAATAAAAGTGAATCGAAGTGTTGAAGCGTAGTCAAAGGAGGTGAATCTCTTACAACTGCTTTGAGATGTTCAAGAAAGGTGTAGAAGCAAATCAAAGTAAGAAACAAGCATCATAGCTTATCCCATAGTTCTGTTAGTTCAAGGAATCCTCATAGGAGTTTCTAATGGTGAAAAGGGGTGTTGTAGCAAGAAGACACATATGGAGGCTTAAACAACACCTATTGATGTAAATATGAAGAATCAATGGTTTCATTCACAAAGATTTGGCCATTTTTAAGCTGATTCACCTAAAAACGGAGTTATGAACATTAAGGTTGCAAATAAAAGTGAATCGAAGTGTTGAAGTGTAGTCAAAGGAGGTGATCTCTTACAACTGCTTTGAGATGTTCAAGAATGGTGTAGAAGCAAATCAAAGTAAGAAACAAGCATCATAGCTTATCTCATAGTTCTGTTAGTTCAAGGAATCCTCATAGGAGTTTCTAATGGTGAAAAGGGGTGTTGTAGCAAGAAGACACATATGGAGGCTTAAACAACACCTATTGATGTAAATATGAAGAATCAATGGTTTCATTCATAAGGCTTTGGCCATTTCCAAGCTGATTAACCTAAAAACGGAGTTATGAACCCTCACCATTAGGAGTTTCTAATGGTGAAAAGGGGTGTTGTAGCAAGAAGACACATATGGAGGCTTAAACAACACCTATTGATGTAAATATGAAGAATCAATGGTTTCATTCACAAGGATTTGGCCATTTTTAAGCTGATTTACCTAAAAACGGAGTTATGAACATTAAGTTTGCAAATAAAAGTGAATCGAAGTGTTGAAGCGTAGTCAAAGGAGGTGAATCTCTTACAACTGCTTTGAGATGTTCAAGAAAGGTGTAGAAGCAAATCAAAGTAAGAAACAAGCATCATAGCTTATCCCATAGTTCTGTTAGTTCAAGGAATCCTCATAGGAGTTTCTAATTGTGAATAAGGGGTGTTGTAGCAAGAAGACACATATGGAGGCTAAAACAACACCTATTGATGTAAATATGAAGAATCAATGGTTTCATTCACAAGGATTTGGCCATTTTTAAGCTGATTTACCTAAAAACGGAGATATGAACATTAAGTTTGCAAATAAAAGTGAATCGAAGTGTTGAAGCATAGCCAAAGGAGGTGAATCTCTTACAACTGCTTTGAGATGTTCAAGAAAGGTGTAGAAGCAAATCAAAGTAAGAAACAAGCATCATAGCTTATCCCATAGTTCTGTTAGTTCAAGGAATCCTCATAAGAGTTTCTAATGTTGAAAAGGGGTGTTGTAGCAAGAAGACACATATGGAGGCTTAAACAACACCTATTGATGTAAATATGAAGAATCAATGGTTTCATTCACAAAGATTAGGCCATTTTTAAGCTGATTTACCTAAAAACGGAGTTATGAACATTAAGTTTGCAAATAAAAGTGAATCGAAGTGTTGAAGTGTAGTCAAAGGAGGTGAATCTCTTACAACTGCTTTGAGATGTTCAAGAAAGGTGTAGAAGCAAATCAAAGTAAGAAACAAGCATCATAGCTTATCCCATAGTTCTGTTAGTTCAAGGAATCCTCATAGGAGTTTCTAATGGTGAAAAGGGGTGTTGTAGCAAGAAGACACATATGGAGGCTTAAACAACACCTATTGATGTAAATATGAAGAATCAATGGTTTCATTCACAAGGATTTGGCCATTTTTAAGCTGATTTACCTAAAAACGGAGTTATGAACATTAAGTTTGCAAATAAAAGTGAATCGAAGTGTTGAAGCGTAGTCAAAGGAGGTGAATCTCTTACAACTGCTTTGAGATGTTCAAGAAAGGTGTAGAAGCAAATCAAAGTAAGAAACAAGCATCATAGCTTATCCCATAGTTCTGTTAGTTCAAGGAATCCTCATAGGAGTTTCTAATGGTGAATAAGGGGTGTTGTAGCAAGAAGACACATATGGAGGCTTAAACAACACCTATTGATGTAAATATGAAGAATCAATGGTTTCATTCATAAGGGTTTGGCCATTTCAGTGATTATTCTAAGAGTTATGAACTTTCACCATTAGGAGTTTCTAATGGTGAAAAGGTGTTTAGAAGAAGAACATATGGAGCTTAAACACCTATTGATGTAAATATGAAGAATCAATGTTTCATTCACAAGGATTTGGCCATTATAATCTGATTTACCTAAAAACAGAGTTATGAACATTAAGTTTGCAAATAAAAGTGAATCGAAGTGTTGAAGCGTAGTCAAAGGAGGTGAATCTCTTACAACTGCTTTGAGATGTTCAAGAAAGGTGTAGAAGCAAATCAAAGTAAGAAACAAGCATCATAGCTTATCCCATAGTTCTGTTAGTTCAAGGAATCCTCATAGGAGTTTCTAATGGTGAATAAGGGGTCTTGTAGCAAGAAGACATATATGGAGGCTAAAAAAACACCTATTGATGTAAATATGAAGAATCAATGGTTTCATTCACAAGGATTTGGCCATTTTTAAGCTGATTTACCTAAAAACGGAGTTATGAACATTAAGTTTGCAAATAAAAGTGAATCGAAGTGTTGAAGCGTAGTCAAAGGAGGTGAATCTCTTACAACTGCTTTGAGATGTTCAAGAAAGGTGTAGAAGCAAACCAAAGTAAGAAACAAGCATCATAGCTTATCCAATAGTTCTGTTAGTTCAAGGAATCCTCATAGGAGTTTCTAATGGTGAATAAGGGGTGTTGTAGCAAGAAGACACATATGGAGGCTAAAACAACACCTATTGATGTAAATATGAAGAATCAATGGTTTCATTCATAAGGCTTTGGCCATTTCCAAGCTGATTAACCTAAAAACGGAGTTATGAACCCTCACCATTAGGAGTTTCTAATGGTGAAAAGGGGTGTTGTAGCAAGAAGACACATATGGAGGCTTAAACAACACCTATTGATGTAAATATGAAGAATCAATGGTTTCATTCACAAGGATTTGGCCATTTTTAAGCTGATTTACCTAAAAACGGAGTTATGAACATTAAGTTTGCAAATAAAAGTGAATCGAAGTGTTGAAGCGTAGTCAAAGGAGGTGAATCTCTTACAACTGCTTTGAGATGTTCAAGAAAGGTGTAGAAGCAAATCAAAGTAAGAAACAAGCATCATAGCTTATCCCATAGTTCTGTTAGTTCAAGGAATCCTCATAGGAGTTTCTAATTGTGAATAAGGGGTGTTGTAGCAAGAAGACACATATGGAGGCTAAAACAACACCTATTGATGTAAATATGAAGAATCAATGGTTTCATTCACAAGGATTTGGCCATTTTTAAGCTGATTTACCTAAAAACGGAGTTATGAACATTAAGTTTGCAAATAAAAGTGAATCGAAGTGTTGAAGCGTAGTCAAAGGAGGTGAATCTCTTACAACTGCTTTGAGATGTTCAAGAAAGGTGTAGAAGCAAATCAAAGTAAGAAACAAGCATCATAGCTTATCCCATAGTTCTGTTAGTTCAAGGAATCCTCATAGGAGTTTCTAATGGTGAAAAGGGGTGTTGTAGCAAGAAGACACATATGGAGGCTTAAACAACACCTATTGATGTAAATATGAAGAATCAATGGTTTCATTCACAAAGATTAGGCCATTTTTAAGCTGATTTACCTAAAAACGGAGTTATGAACATTAAGTTTGCAAATAAAAGTGAATCGAAGTGTTGAAGCGTAGTCAAAGGAGGTGAATTTCTTACAACTGCTTTGAGATCTTCAAGAAAGGTGTAGAAGCAAATCAAAGTAAGAAACAAGCATCATAGCTTATCCCATAGTTCCGTTCGTTCACGGAATCATCATAGGAGTTTCTAATGGAGAAAAGGGGCGTTGTAGCAAGAAGACACATATGGAGGCTTACACCACACCTATTGATGTAAATATGAAGAATCAATGAGTTCATTCATAAGGCATTGGCCATTTTCAAGCTGAGAAACCTAAAAGCGAGGTTATGAACTTTCACCATTAGGAGTTTCTAATGGTGAAAAGGGTGTTGTAGCACGAAGACACATACGGGGTCTTAAACAACACCTATTGATGTAAATATGAAGAATCAATGGTTTCATTCACAAGGATTTGGCCATTTTTAAGCTGATTTACCTAAAAACGGAGTTATGAACATTAAGTTTGCAAATAAAAGTGAATCGAAGTGTTGAAGCGTAGTCAAAGGAGGTGAATCTCTTACAACTGCTTTGAGATGTTCAAGAAAGGTGTAGAAGCAAATCAAAGTAAGAAACAAGCATCATAACTTATCCCATAGTTCTGTTAGTTCAAGGAATCCTCATAGGAGTTTCTAATGGTGAATAAGGGGTGTTGTAGCAAGAAGACACATATGGAGGCTTAAACAACACCTATTGATGTAAATATGAAGAATCAATGGTTTCATTCACAAGGATTTGGCCATTTTTAAGCTGATTTACCTAAAAACGGAGTTATGAACATTAAGTTTGCAAATAAAAGTGAATCGAAGTGTTGAAGCGTAGTCAAAGGAGGTGAATCTCTTACAACTGCTTTGAGATGTTCAAGAAAGGTGTAGAAGCAAATCAAAGTAAGAAACAAGCATCATAGCTTATCCCATAGTTCTGTTAGTTCAAGGAATCCTCATAGGAGTTTCTAATTGTGAATAAGGGGTGTAGTAGCAAGAAGACACATATGGAGGCTAAAACAACACCTATTGATGTAAATATGAAGAATCAATGGTTTCATTCACAAGGATTTGGCCATTTTTAAGCTGATTTACCTAAAAACGGAGTTATGAACATTAAGTTTGCAAATAAAAGTGAATCGAAGTGTTGAAGCGTAGTCAAAGGAGGTGAATCTCTTACAACTGCTTTGAGATGTTCAAGAAAGGTGTAGAAGCAAATCAAAGTAAGAAACAAGCATCATAGCTTATCCCATAGTTCTGTTAGTTCAAGGAATCCTCATAGGAGTTTCTAATGGTGAAAAGGGGTGTTGTAGCAAGAAGACATCTATGGTGGCTAAAACAACACCTATTGATGTAAATATGAAGTATCAATGGTTTCATTCACAGGGATTTGGCTATTTTTAAGCTGATTCACGTAAAAGCGGAGTTATGAACATTAAAGGTTGCAAATAAAAGTCAATCGAAGTGTTGAAGTGTAGTCAAAAGAGGTGATCTCTTACAACTGCTTTGAGATGTTCAAGAATGGTGTAGAAGCAAATCAATGTAAAAAACAAGCATCATAGCTTATCTCATAGTTCTGTTAGTTCAAGGAATCCTCATAGGAGTTTCTAATGGTGAAAAGGGGTTTTGTAGCAAGAAGACACATATGGAGGCTTAAACAACACCTATTGATGTAAATATGAAGAATCAATGGTTTTATTCATAAGGCTTTGGCCATTTCCAAGCTGATTAACCTAAAAACGGAGTTATGAACCTTCACCATTAGGAGTTTCTAATGGTGAAAAGGGGTGTTGTAGCAAGAAGACACATATGGAGGCTTAAACAACACCTATTGATGTAAATATGAAGAATCAATGGTTTCATTCACAAGGATTTGGCCATTTTTAAGCTGATTTACCTAAAAACAGAGTTATGAACATTAAGTTTGCAAATAAAAGTGAATCGAAGTGTTGAAGCGTAGTCAAAGGAGGTGAATCTCTTACAACTGCTTTGAGATGTTCAAGAAAGGTGTAGAAGCAAATCAAAGTAAGAAACAAGCATCATAGCTTATCCCATAGTTCTGTTAGTTCAAGGAATCCTCATAGGAGTTTCTAATTGTGAATAAGGGGTGTTGTAGCAAGAAGACACATATGGAAGCTAAAACAACACCTATTGATGTAAATATGAAGAATCAATGGTTTCATTCACAAGGATTTGGCCATTTTTAAGCTGATTTACCTAAATCGGAGTTATGAACATTAAGTTTGCAAATAAAAGTGAATCGAAGTGTTGAAGCGTAGTCAAAGGAGGTGAATCTCTTACAACTGCTTTGAGATGTTCAAGAAAGGTGTAGAAGCAAATCAAAGTCAGAAACAAGCATTATAGCTTTTCCCATAGTTCCGTTAGTTCAAGGAATCCTCATAAGAGTTTCTAATGGTGAAAAGGGGTGTTGTAGCAAGAAGACACATATGGAGGCTTAAACAACACCTATTGATGTAAATATGAAGAATCAATGGTTTCATTCACAAAGATTTGGCCATTTCCAAACTGATTAACCTAAAAACAGAGTTATGAACCTTCACGATGCAAATAATAGTGAATCAAAGTGTGGAAGCGTAGTCAAAGGAGGTGTATCTCTTACAACTGCTTTGAGATATTCAAGAAAGGTGTAGAAGCAAATCAAAGTAAGAAACAAGCATCATAGCTTATCCCATAGTTCTGTTAGTTCAAGGAATCCTCATAGGAGTTTCTAATGGTGAAAAGGGGTGTTGTAGCAAGAAGACACATATGGAGGCTTAAACAACACCTATTGATGTAAATATGAAGAATCAATGGTTTCATTCATAAGGCTTTGGCCATTTCCAAGCTGATTAACCTAAAAACAGAGTTATGAACCTTCACGATGCAAATAAGAGTGAATCAAAGTGTGGAAGCGTAGTCAAAGGAGGTGTATCTCTTACAACTGCTTTGAGATATTCAAGAAAGGTGTAGAAGCAAATCAAAGTAAGAAACAAGCATCATAGCTTATCCCATAGTTCTGTTAGTTCAAGGAATCCTCATAGGAGTTTCTAATGGTGAAAAGGGGTGTTGTAGCAAGAAGACACATATGGAGGCTTAAACAACACCTATTGATGTAAATATGAAGAATCAATGGTTTCATTCATAAGGCTTTGGCCATTTCCAAGCTGATTAACCTAAAAACGGAGTTATGAACCTTCACGATGCAAATAAAGGTGAATCAAAGTGTGGAAGCGTAGTCAAAGGAGGTGTATCTCTTACAACTGCTTTGAGATATTCAAGAAAGGTGTAGAAGCAAATCAAAGTAAGAAACAAGCATCATAGCTTATCCCATAGTTCTGTTAGTTCAAGGAATCCTCATAGGAGTTTCTAATGGTGAATAAGGGGTCTTGTAGCAAGAAGACATATATGGAGGCTAAAACAACACCTATTGATGTAAATATGAAGAATCAATGGTTTCATTCACAAGGATTTGGCCATTTTAAGCTGATCTACCTAAAGACGGAGTTATTAACATTAAGTTTGCAAATAAAAGTGAATCGAAGTGTTGAAGCGTAGCCAAAGGAGGTGAATCTCTTACAACTGCTTTGAGATGTTCAAGAAAGGTGTGGAAGCAAATCAAAGTAAGAAACAAGCATCATAACTTATCCCATAGTTCTGTTAGTTCAAGGAATCCTCATAGGAGTTTCTAATGGTGAAAAGGGGTGTTGTAGGAAGAAGACACATATGGAGGCTTAAACAACACCTATTGATGTAAATATGAAGAATCAATGGTTTCATTCACAAAGATTTGGCCATTTTTAAGCTGATTTACCTAAAAACGGAGTTATGAACATTAAGTTTGCAAATAAAAGTGAATCGAAGTGTTGAAGCGTAGTCAAAGGAGGTGAATCTCTTACAACTGCTTTGAGATGTTCAAGAAAGGTGTAGAAGCAAATCAAAGTAAGAAACAAGCATCATAGCTTATCCCATAGTTCTGTTAGTTCAAGGAATCCTCATAGGAGTTTCTAATGGTGAAAAGGGGTGTTGTAGCAAGAAGACACATATGGAGGCTTAAACAACACCTATTGATGTAAATATGAAGAATCAATGGTTTCATTCACAAGGTTTTCGCCATTTTCAAGCTGATAGACCTAAAAACGGAGTTATGAACCTTCACGATGCAAATAAGAGTGAATCAAAGTTTGGAAGCGTAGTCAAAGGAGGTGTATCTCTTACAACTGCTTTGAGATATTCAAGAAAGGTGTAGAAGCAAATCAAAGTAACAAACAAGCATCATATCTTATCCCATAGTTCTGTTAGTTCAAGAAATCCTCATAGGAGTTTCTAATGGTGAAAAGGGGTGTTGTAGCAAGAAGGCACATATGGAGGCTTAAACAACACCTATTGATGTAAATATGAAGAATCAATGGTTTCATTCATAAGGCTTTGGCCATTTCCAAGCTGATTAACCTAAAAACAGAGTTATGAACCTTCACGATGCAAATAAGAGTGAATCAAAGTGTGGAAGCGTAGTCAAAGGAGGTGTATCTCATACAACTGCTTTGAGATATTCAAGAAAGGTGTAGAAGCAAATCAAAGTAAGAAACAAGCATCATAGCTTATCTTATAGTTCTGTTAGTTCAAGGAATCCTCATAGGAGTTTCTAATGGTGAAAAGGGGTGTTGTAGCAAGAAGACACATATGGAGGCTTAAACAACACCTATTGATGTAAATATGAAGAATCAATGGTTTCATTCACAAGGATTTGGCCATTTTTAAGCTGATTTACCTAAAACGGAGTTATGAACATTAAGTTTGCAAATAAAAGTGAATCGAAGTGTTGAAGCGTAGTCAAAGGAGGTGAATCTCTTACAACTGCTTTGAGATGTTCAAGAAAGGTGTAGAAGTAAATCAAAGTAAGAAACAAGCATCATAGCTTATCCCATAGTTCTGTTAGTTCAAGGAATCCTCATAGGAGTTTCTAATGGTGAATAAGGGGTCTTGTGGCAAAAAAAGTTATAAGGAGGCTAAAACGACACATATTGTAGTTAATATGAAGAGGCAATGGTTTCATTCACAAGGATTTGGCCATTTTAAGCTGATTTACCTAAAAGCGGAGTTATGAACATTAAGTTTGCAAATAAAAGTGAATCGAAGTGTTGAAGCGTAGTCAAAGGAGGCGAATCTCTTACAACTGCTTTGAGATGTTCAAGAAAGGTGTAGAAGCAAATCAAAGTAAGAAACAAGCATCATAGCTTATCCCATAGTTCTGTTAGTTCAAAGAAGGAATCCTCATAGGAGTTTCTAATGGTGAAAAGGGGTGTTGTAGCAAGAAGACACATATGGAGGCTTAAACAACACCTATTGATGTAAATATGAAGAATCAATGGTTTCATTCACAAGGATTTGGCCATTTTTAAGCTGATTTACCTAAAAATGGAGTTATGAACATTAAGTTTGCAAATAAAAGTGAATCGAAGTGTTGAAGCGTAGTCAAAGGAGGTGTATCTCTTACAACTGCTTTGAGATATTCAAGAAAGGTGTAGAAGCAAATCAAAGTAAGAAACAAGCATGATAGCTTATCCCATAGTTCTGTTAGTTCAAAGAATCCTCATAGGAGTTTCTAATGGTGAAAAGGGGTGTTGTAGCAAGAAGACACATATGGAGGCTTAAACAACACCTATTGATGTAAATATGAAGTATCAATGGTTTCATTCACAAGGATTTGGCCATTTTTAAGCTGATTTACCTAAAAACGGAGTTATGAACATTAAGTTTGCAAATAAGAGTGAATCGAAGTGTTGAAGCGTAGTCAAAGGAGGTGTATCTCTTACAACTGCTTTGAGATATTCAAGAAAGGTGTAGAAGCAAATCAAAGTAAGAAACAAGCATCATAGCTTATCCCATAGTTCTGTTAGTTCAAGGAATCCTCATAGGAGTTTCTAATGGTGAAAAGGGGTGTTGTAGCAAGAAGACACATATGGAGGCTTAAACAACACCTATTGATGTAAATATGAAGAATCAATGGTTTCATTCATAAGGCTTTGGCCATTTTCAAGCTGATTCACCTATAAACGGAGTTATGAACCTTCACGATGCAAATAAAAGTGAATCGAAGTGTGGAAGCGTAGTCAAAGGAGGTGTATCTCTTACAACTGCTTTGAGATATTCAAGAAAGGTGTAGAAGCAAATCAAAGTAAGAAACAAGCATCATAGCTTATCCCATAGTTCTGTTAGTTCAAGGAATCCTCATAGGAGTTTCTAATGGTGAAAAGGGGTGTTGTAGCAAGAAGACACATATGGAGGCTTAAACAACACCTATTGATGTAAATATGAAGAATCAATGGTTTCATTCACAAGGATTTGGCCATTTTTAAGCTGATTTACCTAAAAACGGAGTTATGAACATTAAGTTTGCAAATAAGAGTGAATCGAAGTGTTGAAGTGTAGTCAAAGGAGGTGAATCTCTTACAACTGCTTTGAGATGTTCAAGAAAGGTGTAGAAGCAAATCAAAGTAAGAAACAAGCATCATAGCTTATCCCATAGTTCTGTTAGTTCAAGGAATCCTCATAGGAGTTTCTAATGGTGAATTTGGGAGTTTTAGAAAGAAGACACATATGGAGGATGAAAAATCACCTTTGGATGTGAATATGAAGAATCAATGGTTTCAATCATTCGGACTTGGCCATTTTTAAGCTGATTTACCTAAAAACGGAGTTATGAACATTAAGTTTGCAAATAAAAGTGAATCGAAGTGTTGAAGCGTAGTCAAAGGAGGTGAATCTCTTACAACTGCTTTGAGATGTTCAAGAAAGGTGTAGAAGCAAATCAAAGTAAGAAACAAGCATCATAAGCTTATCCCATAGTTCTGTTAGTTCAAAGGAATCCTCATAGGAGTTTCTAATGGTGGAAAGGGGTGTTGTAGCAAGAAGACACATATGGAGGCTTAAACCACACCTATTGAAGTAAATATGACGCATCACTGGTTTCATTAATACGGCTTTTGCCACTTCCAAGCTGATTAAGCTAAAAACGGCGATATGAACCTTCACGATGCAAATAAGAGTGAATCAAAGTGTGGAAGCGTAGTCAAAGGAGGTGTATCTCTTACAACTGCTTTGAGATATTCAAGAAAGGTGTAGAAGCAAATCAAAGTAAGAAACAAGCATCATAGCTTATCCCATAGTTCTGTTAGTTCAAGAAATCCTCATAGGAGTTTCTAATGGTGAAAAGGGGTGTTGTAGCAAGAAGACACATATGGAGGCTTAAACAACACCTATTGATGTAAATATGAAGAATCAATGGTTTCATTCACAAGGATTTGGCCATTTTTAAGCTGATTCACCTAAAAACGGAGTTATGAACATTAAGGATGCAAATAAGAGTGAATCGAAGTGTTGAAGTGTAGTCAAAGGCGGTGAATCTCTTACAACTGCTTTGAGATGTTCAAGAAAGGTGTAGAAGCAAATCAATGTAAGAAACAAGCATCATAGCTTATCTCATAGTTCTGTTAGTTCAAGGAATCCTCATAGGAGTTTCTAATGGTGAAAAAGGGTGTTGTAGCAAGAAGACACATATGGAGGCTTAAACAACACCTATTGATGTAAATATGAAGAATCAATGGTTTCATTCATAAGGCTTTGGCCATTTCCAAGCTGATTAACCTAAAAACGGAGTTATGAACCTTCACGTTGCAAATAAAAATGAATCAAAGTGTGGAAGCGTAGTCAACGGGGGTGTATCGCTTACAACTGCTTTGAGAATGTTCAAGAAAGGTGTAGAAGCAAATCAAAGTAAGAAACAAGCATCATAGCTTATCCCATAGTTCTGTTAGTTCAAGGAATCCTCATAGGAGTTTCTAATGGTGAAAATGGGTGTTGTAGCAAGAAGACACATATGGAGGCTTAAACAACACCTATTGATGTAAATATGAAGAATCAATGGTTTCATTCACAAGGATTTGGCCATTTTTAAGCCGATTTACCTAAAAACGGAGTTATGAACATTAAGTTTGCAAATAAAAGTGAATCGAAGTGTTGAAGCGTAGTGAAAGGAGGTGAATCTCTTCCAACTGCTTTGAGATGTTCAAGAAATGTGTAGAAGCAAATCAAAGTAAGAAACAAGCATCATAGCTTATCCCATAGTTCTGTTAGTTCAAGGAATCCTCATAGGAGTTCCTATTGGTGAATAAGGGGTGTTGTAGCAAGAACACACATATGGAGGCTAAAACAACACCTATTGATGTAAATATGAAGAATCAATGGTTTCATTCACAAGGGTTTGGCCATTTTTAAGCTGATTTACCTAAAAACGGAGTTATGAACATTTAGTTTGCAAATAAAAGTGAATCGAAGTGTTGAAGCGTAGTCAAAGGAGGTGAATCTCTTACAACTGCTTTGAGATGTTCAAGAATGGTGTAGAAGCAAATCAATGTAAGAAACAAGCATCATAGCTTATCTCATAGTTCTGTTAGTTCAAGGAATCCTCATAGGAGTTTCTAATGGTGAAAAAGGGAGTTGTAGCAAGAAGACACATATGTTAGAATTCAGAGTTTAAGTTTGCTAGAAACAAGAATGAGAGTAGCTGAATGAATAATAATAAGATTGAGAATAGAGAGATTTTATTATCTCTTATGAGATTTTATTATCTCAATAGTTGTAAAGTGTTACAATGGATTACATATTTATAGAACTCTTAAACGCAAAAATAACTAGGTGTATCTTGTAGTTCAGAGTCTAATCTATCCGTTGGGAATAGTAATAGAGCCGTTGGAGTTCAAAATAGAGCTGTTGGAGACAAAAACAATTTGGGCGTCAGTTCTGGCCTTCTCTTCTTGGGCCTCTCTTCTTTCATTCCCTGTTGGGTATTTGTTGCCTGATTAATCCTCCCCCTCAAACTTCCCCGGAATGAGTGTGGAGACTAAGTTTGATTTTCCAGAAACAAATCCTCATAACTACCTCATTAAAAACCTCACAAGTACAAACCCAGTGGGAAAAACTCCTTGTGAGGAAAAGAGTGTAGTGTCTCTGGAAATGGAGAGGCATGATCAAGGATGAGTGAGATCTATTAGTCCAAGCTTGCTCTGAATGTGGTTGCAAATCTTGAGACCTGTAGATTTGGTGAATATGTCGACAAGCTGATCTTAGCTTCTTGTATGTAGCATGGGAGGATTACTCCTTTCAATGATCTTCTCTCTAACTTTGTGACAATCCACTTCTGTGTGCTTGGTTCGTTCATGGAAGGCTGAGTTTGTAGCAATGTGAATTGCTGCTTGATTGTCATAATGCATGGTAATGGGACTTGTGCTCTCAATTCCCAGATCCTTTAGAAGCGCCTTTAGCCATACTAAGCTCATTTGTGAAATTCTTCATTCATTCTATACTCACTTTCGGTAACAGGCATGAGGCGACCTTTTGCTTCTTAGATTTCCGAGGTTACTAAGTTCCCTCCAATAAATGTGCAATAGCCAGTTGTGGATTTTCTATCCATCGTATCTCCAGCATAATCCGCATCACAATAGCCCACAACTTCGATACTATTATTCTTTCCCATCCAAACACCTTGCCTGGTGATCCTTTGATGTATCTCGAAATTCTTTCCACCATATTCCATTGGTGCACCAAGGGCTCTTTCATGTGTTGGCTCACCTGATTCCACAGCAAAGCATAGGTCGGGCCTTGTTATGGTTAAGTAAATTAACTTACTCTAGGCGCGGTATTGAAACTGGATCTTCAAATGGTTTGTCAAGTGGATCTTGTCCTTTCTCCCCCTTTCTCCTGACCTTGTAGCCATCTTCGAGAGGTGTCTTGGCGGTTTAGAACCTAATTTTCCTGTCTCTGTAAGCAAATCGAGTGAATATTTTCTTTGGGATAGAAACAAGCCTTCGGAGAGCGGCATATCTCTATACCTAGAAAATATTTAAGTTCACCTAGATCTTTTATATCAAATACTGATTTAAGGAAAAGTTTGGTTTCTTGAATACCGCTTGATCATTGCGGAAATGATCAAGTCATCTACATATACCAAGACTACAATGATTCCTTGAGCACTTTGAGAAGTAAACAAGGTGTGATCAGCCTCGATCTTTTAAATCCTTTGGCTGTTAGTGTAAAAGCTTAGCTTGTGGTACCAGGCTCTTGGGGAGTGCTTGAGCCATAAATGGCTTTTCTAAGTTTGAAAACTTTGCCATGAGGAATTGAACTTTCAAGACCTGGTGGAGACTTCATGTACACTTCTTCTTCAAGCTCTCCTTGGAGGAATGCGTTTTTGACATCCATTTGCCATAATTCCCAAGATAGATTGGTTGCCAATGATAAAATCACTTCGAACTGTATGGAGCTTAGCCACTTGGTGCAAAGGTGTCCGTATAGTCTTCTCCATAAGTTTGAGTAAATCCCCTTGCAACCATTCGAGCTTTATACCTTTTCGATTTCTCCATTGCTGTGATACTTGATGGTGAATACCCATTTAGATGTCACAGCTCTTTTTCCGAAGGTAGATCACTTACATCCCAAGTGTGATTTCTAACCATTGCTTCTATCTCAGTCTATAGCATCCATCCGGACCTTGATTTCTTTTGCTTCTTCATAGGTCTTTGGAATGTAATGCTGCTCTATCTTTCCAAGGAATGCTTGATGATCTGATGGCAAGAGGGCAAGAGAACACCGAGCTTGGATAGGGTGAGCCACAACTTGATGGTTATAATAGACCCTAGTTTGTTTCCAATGGTCCGGACCAAATCTTTGGCGTGTGCTTAGCCTAAAAGTTGGTGCTGGTGCCTCTTCTTCCTCATGATATTCATTTTCCTGAATATCAGCTTCGAGTGGAGTTTCTTGATTAACTCCCCCTTGTTCATTTACTCCTTCGTTCATTCTCTTGTTCATTTTGAACATTTACCCTTCTTCTTGAATCTGATCTTCTTGATTGTTTGCAGGGGCTGTTTGATCTTCATTCATTTGAGGAAGACCCATGTGACTTAAAATGTGTTGAAGAGGCTGCTCGATCTGTTGTAGAGTCAGCCAAGTCTTTCACACTTTCTCCAGCCCGACTTCTCAAAATAACTTTGATCTTCTAGGAATTTTACATCTCTAGAAGCGTCATGATGCGTTTGGTGCTTGGATCATAGCATCTGTACCCTTTTGAGTAGTGGAGTATCCAATGAACACGCTTCTAGTTGCTTTTAGCATCTAACTTATTCCTTTGATCCCTTGGCACTAAGACAAAACAAACACTACCAAACACACGTAAGTGATTAATATTTGGTTTGGTTTTGTTTATTACCTCAAATGGTGATAAGTCATCTAAGACTTTTGTTGGAATTCTATTTATGAGGTAGCATGCGGTCATGACAGCATCTCCCCAAAATCTCCTTGGCATGTTGTCGGGGCACTTCATTGATCTGGCTACTTGCATCGGATGCCTATTCTTCCTTTTCGGCCACTCCATTTTGTTGTGGAGTATAAGGACAGCTCGTTTGGTGAAGGGTGCCATGATTTGCCAAATGAGCCTTGAAATTGTGGCTTGTGTATTCCCCTCCATTATCCGGTCTTAGCACCGTAATGTTAGCATTGAAATGATTAGTCCCATAGGATTGACAGTTGGCGACTGCCTCAAATACTCTATCTTTAGAAGGGTAACAATGTGACCCATGTATATTTTGATTTTTCATCTATGAATGTCACAAAGTATTTTAGGTTATCTCTAGATAGGCAAGGTGAGGTCCAAACATCAGAGTGAACTAAATCAAAACAATTCTCATATATTGATAAGGAGTTTTGGAAAACACTTCTGCAATGTTTTCCCATAATACAAGACTCACACTTAGAATTATCAAATACTACATTGGGCATAATTAATTTTAAAGCTCTAGAATGAGGATGGCCTAATCTAGCATGCCATAAATCATTTGAACTACTAGCTACATGACAGGAATTAATAAGCGGCAAACTAGCAGAGTTGGAGCATCTAGAATGGTTCTTGAGATCTTCTAGAGTATACAACTCTCCCTTAGTGTTCCCCTTGCCTAAAACTTCACCAGTTTTAATATCCTGAAAATGAAAGCTGTTAGGTCCAAATATAGCATAAGCATTGAGATCGGTGGTAGCTCTTTTTACGAGACCAAATTATTGCTAAATGTAGGCATGTAAAAAGCACTAGATTCATTTCCAAAGAGGTTTAAATTTCCACGCCTTTAATTGGCACTCTAACTCCATTAGCAACTTCAACATGACCAGAGGTGTTTTGAATATTATTTAGTAGATCAGAATCTTTAATCATATGGTGAGAAGCTCCTGAATCTACTAAAAGTGTTTTTGAATAGTTAGAGGCTAGAAAGGTGATACCAGACTCCTTGCAAATTTGCATGGTCTTGATCATTGCCTCTAAGTCTGCTCTGCTCATGGTGATCATGCCATTGTTCTCTGAAGTAGAGGCTTGATTAGAATGGCCGTTTGGAGCACTTGGGTTCATACTGAAAGTCTTGTAGTTGGTTGAGTGGCTGGAGCATAATTTGAAGCGTTTGCTTCATTTGCTTGTTGCCTTGCTCTGAGGTTGGCTCTGGGATTGGGATGAAGGATAAAGCGCTCCTCCTTGGTGTGTCCTCTCCCTTGGTTGAATTTGCCAATGTTCGTGCAATGTTCACATTGCTTTTTTGTTCCCTTCTCGTTGGAACTGAATGGAGGTTTGTAAAACCCTTTGTTTGCCGTTAGCAACTCTCCTTTTTGAAGAGATCTAAGGAGCCTTGCTCCTTTTGGATTTGAGCAGACATTCTCAAGGCTTGGTAGCTTCTCCTCCCTTAAAATGTACTTTATAAGGTCATTAAATTTCGGATGGAGAGATTGGAGAAGTCCAAATACTCGATCTTGCTCTTTTCTTTCCTCTATAATTTTGAGGTCTTTTTGTGCTTGGCCTCAGCATATCCAGTTCAGCAAGTAATGATCTATATTTACCAAAGTGTTTGGTAAAATCTTGATCTTCTTGAGTGAGGGTTGCTTGAGATCTTTCTTCACTTGAATACTCTTGAAAGATTGGTGATGTCTCCATACACCTTCTTTAGAGTTTCCCAAAGTTCTTGAGCTGTCTCATAATATGAGTAAGATTCAAATATTGAATCACTCAAGGAGCTGTGGATTATGCTGAGCACCATTTGATCTTTTTGCAGCCACTTTTCCCGAGCTTCTTCATCTCCTTCTTGAAGCTCTTTTCCTTTCTTTGGTTCAACCTTGATTCCTGAGCTCGCCGTTACAAGTTGGATTTTTGTCGATCGTGACCATAGGAGATAGTTCTCTCCTCTTAGGGTGACTCTAATTGCGGTTGGTTTTGTCTCCTCCATGATAAAAAAAATATGATTAACCGTTTGATACTACCTGCCTCAACATCACTAACTTCGTCTAGGATGAATTAATTTCAATTCTCGGAGTTGGGAAAATGTTCTTTGAGAAATCTCCAGAAATAAACCCCTCTAACTTCACACAGCTCGTCTAGGATGAATATATATCAATCTCAGAGCTTTTGGAGGAAGTTAAAAGGATGTATTTCAAGGAAAACCAAAGAAAATTTCGGAGAAGACAATGAAACAGTACAAACAGACGGAAATTGAATTTTCGAAAAAATTCTTTTCGATTTGGAGCTCTGTAGAGCTTGTAGATGCTCTTGGAAGCTTTGAATATGAAGGAGGAGATGACGTAAATGCAAAGGGAGACAAAAGGAGGAGGGCTGAATCTTGAAGAACCAGTTCTGAAATTGGCTGTGATAACAATGTCAATTTTGAAAAAAAAAAAACAGATGAGAGAGAATGAGGAAATCAAAAACTTGATCTTGTTTATGGATCAATGCTCTGATACCATGTTAGAATTCAGAGTTTAAGTTTGCTAGAAACAAGAATGAGAGTAGCTGAATGAATAATAATAAGATTGAGAATAGAGATTTTATTATCTCTTATGAGATTTTATTATCTCGATGGTTGTAAAGTGTTACAATGGATTACATATTTATAGAACTCTTTAAACGCATAAAAATAACTAGGTGTATCTTGTAGTTCAGAGGCTAATCTATCCGTTGGGAATAGTAATAGAGCCGTTGGAGTTCAAAATAGAGCTGTTGGAGACGAAAACAATTTGGGCGTCGGTTCTGGGCTTCTCTATTTAGGCCTTTCTTCTTTTATTCCTTGTTGGGTATTTGTT
>CM051391.1:567091-583841 GCA_028015245.1 Cardamine occulta | reverse complement strand
GGTTTCATTCATAAGGATTTGGCCGTTTCCAAGCTGATTCACCTAAAAACGGAGTTATGAACCTTCACGATGCAAATAAAAGTGAATTGAAGTGTGGAAGTGTAGTCATAGGAAGTGAATCTCTTACAACTGCTTTGAGATGTTCAAGAAAGGTGTAGAAGCAAATCAAAGTAAGAAACAAGCATCATCGCTTATACCATAGTTCTGTTAGTTCAAGGAATCTCATAGGAGTTTCTAATGGTGAAAAGGGTTGTTGTAGCAAGAAGACACATATGGAGGCTTAAACAACACCTATTGATGTAAATATCAAGAATCAATGCTTTCATTCACAAGGATTTGGCCATTTTTAAGCTGATTCACCTAAAAACAGAGTTATGAACATTAAGGTTGCAAATAAAAGTGAATCGAAGTGTTGAAGTGTAGTCAAAGGAGGTGATCTCTTACAACTACTTTGAGATGTTCAAGAATGGTGTAGAAGCAAATCAATGTAAGAAACAAGCATCATAGCTTATCTCATAGTTCTGTTAGTTCAAGGAATCCTCATAGGAGTTTCTAATGGTGAAAAGGGGTGTTGTAGCAAGAAGACACATATGGAGGCTTAAACAACACCTATTGATGTAAATATGAAGAATCAATGGTCTCATTCACAAGGATTTGGCCATTTTTAAGCTGATTTACCTAAAAACGGAGTTATGAACATTAAGTTTGCAAATAAAAGTGAATCGAAGTGTTGAAGCGTAGTCCAAGGAGGTGAATCTCTTACAACTGCTTTGAGATATTCAAGAAAGGTGTAGAAGCAAATCAAAGTAAGAAACAAGCATCATAGCTTATCCCATAGTTCTGTTAGTTCAAGGAATCCTCATAGGAGTTTCTAATGGTGAATAAGGGGTCTTGTAGCAAGAAGACATATATGGAGGCTAAAACAACACATATTGATGTAAATATGAAGAATCAATGGTTTCATTCACAAGGATTTGGCCATTTTTAAGCTGATATACCTAAAAACGGAGTTATGAACATTAAGTTTGCAAATAAAAGTGAATCGAAGTGTTGAAGCGTAGTCAAAGGAGGTGAATCTCTTACAACTGCTTTGAGATGTTCAAGAAAGGTGTATAAACAAATCAAAGTAAGAAACAAGCATCATAGCTTATCCCATAGTTCTGTTAGTTCAAGGAATCCTCATAGGAGTTTCTAATGGTGAAAAGGGGTGTTGTAACAAGAAGACACATATGGAGGCTTAAACAACACCTATTGATGTTAATATGAAGAATCAATGGTTTCATTCACAAAGATTTGGCCATTTTTAAGCTGATTCACCTAAAAACGGAGTTATGAACATTAAGGTTGCAAATAAAAGTGAATCGAAGTGTTGAAGTGTAGTCAAAGGAGGTGAATCTCTTACAACTGCTTTGAGATGTTCAAGAATGGTGTAGAAGCAAATCAATGTAAGAAACAAGCATCATAGCTTATCTCATAGTTCTGTTAGTTCAAGGAATCCTCATAGGAGTTTCTAATGGTGAAAAGGGGTGTTGTAGCAAGAAGACACATATGGAGGCTTAAACAACACCTATTGATGTAAATATGAAGAATCAATGGTCTCATTCATAAGGCTTTGGCCATTTCCAAGCTGATTAACCTAAAAACGGAGTTATGAACCTTCACGATGCAAATAAGAGTGAATCAAAGTGTGGAAGCGTAGTCAAAGGAGGTGTATCTCTTACAACTGCTTTGAGATATTCAAGAAAGGTGTAGAAGCAAATCAAAGTAAGAAACAAGCATCATAGCTTATCCCACAGTTCATAGTTAGTTTAAGGAATCCTCATAGGAGTTTCTAATGGTGAAAAGGGGGGTTGGAGCAAGACGACACACAACGCGCCTTAAACAACACCTATTGATGTAAATATGAAGAATCAATGGTTTCATTCACAAGGATTTGGCCATTTTTAAGCTGATTTACCTAAAAACAGCGTTATGAACATTAAGGTTGCAAATAAAAGTGAATCAAAGTGTTGAAGTGTAGTCAAAGGAGGTGATCTCTTACAACTGCTTTGAGATGTTCAAGAATGGTATAGAAGCAAATCAATGTAAGAAACAAGCATCATAGCTTATCTCATAGTTCTGTTAGTTCAAGGAATCCTCATAGGAGTTTCTAATGGTGAAAAGGGGTGTTGTAGCAAGAAGACACATATGGAGGCTTAAACAACACCTATTGATGTAAATATGAAGAATCAATGGTCTCATTCATAAGGCTTTGGCCATTTCCAAGCTGATTAACCTAAAAACGGAGTTATGAACCTTCACGATGCAAATAAGAGTGAATCAAAGTGTGGAAGCGTAGTCAAAGGAGGTGTATCTCTTACAACTGCTTTGAGATGTTCAAGAAAGGTGTAGAAGCAAATCAAAGTAAGAAACAAGCATCATAGCTTATCTATAGTTCTGTTAGTTCAAGTAATCCTCATAGGAGTTTCTAATGGTGAATAAGGGGTGTTGTAGCAAGAACACACATATGGAGGCTAAAACAACACCTATTGATGTAAATATGAAGAATCAATGGTTTCATTCACAAGGATTTGGCCATTTTTAAGCTGATTTACCTAAAAACGGAGTTATGAACATTAAGTTTGCAAATAAAAGTGAATCGAAGTGTTGAAGCGTAGTCAAAGGAGGTGAATCTCTTACAACTGCTTTGAGATGTTCAAGAAAGGTGTAGAAGCAAATCAAAGTAAGAAACAAGCATCATAGCTTATCCCATAGTTCTGTTAGTTCAAGGAATCCTCATAGGAGTTTCTAATGGTGAAAAGGGGTGTTGTAGCAAGAAGACACATATGGAGGCTTAAACAACACCTATTGATGTAAATATGAAGAATCAATGGTTTCATTCACAAAGATTTGGCCATTTTTAATCTGATTCACCTTAAAACGGAGTTATGAACATTAAGGTTGCAAATAAAAGTGAATCGAAGTGTTGAAGTGTAGTCAAAGGAGGTGATCTCTTACAACTGCTTTGAGATGTTCAAGAATGGTGTAGAAGCAAATCAATGTAAGAAACAAGCATCATAGCTTATCTCATAGTTCTGTTAGTTCAAGGAATCCTCATAGGAGTTTCTAATGGTGAAAAGGGGTGTTGTAGCAAGAAGACACATATGGAGGCTTAAACAACACCTATTGATGTAAATATGAAGAATCAATGGTTTCATTCATAAGGCTTTGGCCATTTCCAAGCTGATTAACCTAAAAACGGAGTTATGAACCTTCACGATGCAAATAAGAGTGAACAAAAGTGTGGAAGCGTAGTCAAAGGAGGTGTATCTCTTACAACTGCTTTGAAATATTCAAGAAAGGTGTAGAAGCAAATCAAAGTAAGAAACAAGCATCATAGCTTATCCCATAGTTCTGTTAGTTCAAAGAATCCTCATAGGAGTTTCTAATGGTGAAAAGGGGTGTTGTACCAAGAAGACACATATGGAGGCTTAAACAACACCTATTGATGTAAATATGAAGAATCAATGGTTTCATTCACAAGGATTTGGCCATTTTTAAGCTGATTTACCTAAAAACGGAGTTATGAACATTAAGTTTGCAAATAAAAGTGAATCGAAGTGTTGAAGCGTAGTTAAAGGAGGTGAATCTCTTACAACTGCTTTCAGATGTTCAAAAAAGGCGTAGAAGCAAATCAAAGTAAGAAACAAGCATCATAGCTTATCCATAGTTCTGTTAGTTCAAGTAATCCTCATAGGAGTTTCTAATGGTGAATAAGGGGTCTTGTAGCAAGAACACACATATGGAGGCTAAAACAACACCTATTGATGTAAATATGAAGAATCAATGGTTTCATTCACAAGGATTTGGCCATTTTTAAGCTGATTTACCTAAAAACGGAGTTATGAACATTAAGTTTGCAAATAAAAGTGAATCGAAGTGTTGAAGCGTAGTCAAAGGAGGTGAATCTCTTACAACTGCTTTGAGATGTTCAAGAAAGGTGTAGAAGCAAATCAAAGTAAGAAACAAGCATCATAGCTTATCCCATAGTTCTGTTAGTTCAAGGAATCCTCATAGGAGTTTCTAATGGTGAAAAAGGGTGTTGTAGCAAGAAGACACATATGGAGGCTTAAACAACACCTATTGATGTAAATATGAAGAATCAATGGTTTCATTCACAAAGATTTGGCCATTTTTAATCTGATTCGACTTAAAACGGAGTTATGAACATTAAGGTTGCAAATAAAAGTGAATCGAAGTGTTGAAGTGTAGTCAAAGGAGGTGATCTCTTACAACTGCTTTGAGATGTTCAAGAATGGTGTAGAAGCAAATCAATGTAAGAAACAAGCATCATAGCTTATCTCATAATTCTGTTAGTTCAAGGAATCCTCATAGGAGTTTCTAATGGTTAAAAGGGGTGTTGTAGCAAGAAGACATATATGGAGGCTTAAACAACACCTATTGATGTAAATATGAAGAATCAATCGTTTCATTCATAAGGCTTTGGCCATTTCCAAGCTGATTAACCTAAAAACGGAGTTATGAACCTTCACGATGCAAATAAGAGTGAATCAAAGTGTGGAAGCGTAGTCAAAGGAAGTGTATCTCTTACAACTGCTTTGAGATATTCAAGAAAGGTGTAGAAGCAAATCAAAGTAAGAAACAAGCATCATAGCTTATCCCATAGTTCTGTTAGTTCAAGGAATCCTCATAGGAGTTTCTAATGGTGAAAAGGGGTGTTGTAGCAAGAAGACACATATGGAGGCTTAAACAACACCTATTAATGTAAATATGAAGAATCAATGGTTTCATTCACGAAGATTTGGCCATTTTTAAGCTGATTTACCTAAAAACGGAGTTATGAACATTATGTTTGCAAATAAAAGTGAATCGAAGTGTTGAAGCGTAGTCAAAGGAGGTGAATCTCTTACAACTGCTTTGAGATGTTCAAGAAAGGCGTAGAAGAAAATCAAAGTAAGAAACAAGCATCATAGCCTATCCCATAGTTTTGTTAGTTCAAGGAATCTCATAGGAGTTTCTAACGGTGAATTTGGGAGTTGTAGCAAGAAGACACAAATGGAGGCTAAAACAACACCTATTGATGTAAATATGAAGAATCAATGGTTTCATTCACAAGGATTTGGCCATTTTTAAGCTGATTTACCTAAAAACGAAGTTATGAACATTAAGTTTGCAAATAAAAGTGAATCGAAGTGTTGAAGCGTAGTCAAAGGAGGTGAATCTCTTACAACTGCTTTGAGATGTTCAAGAAAGGTGTAGAAGCAAATCAAAGTAAGAAACAAGCATCATAGCTTATCCCATAGTTCTGTTAGTTCAAGGAATCCTCATAGGAGTTTCTAATGGTGAAAAGGGGTGTTGTAGCAAGAAGACACATATGGAGGCTTAAACAACACCTATTGATGTAAATATGAAGAATCAATGGTTTCATTCACAAAGATTTGGCCATTTTTAATCTGATTCGACTTAAAACGGAGTTGTGAACATTAAGGTTGCAAATAAAAGTGAATCGAAGTGTTGAAGTGTAGTCAAAGGAGGTGATCTCTTACAACTGCTTTGAGATGTTCAAGAATGGTGTAGAAGCAAATCAATGTAAGAAACAAGCATCATAGCTTATCTCATAATTCTGTTAGTTCAAGGAATCCTCATAGGAGTTTCTAATGGTTAAAAGGGGTGTTGTAGCAAGAAGACATATATGGAGGCTTAAACAACACCTATTGATGTAAATATGAAGAATCAATCGTTTCATTCATAAGGCTTTGGCCATTTCCAAGCTGATTAACCTAAAAACGGAGTTATGAACCTTCACGATGCAAATAAGAGTGAATCAAAGTGTGGAAGCGTAGTCAAAGGAAGTGTATCTCTTACAACTGCTTTGAGATATTCAAGAAAGGTGTAGAAGCAAATCAAAGTAAGAAACAAGCATCATAGCTTATCCCATAGTTCTGTTAGTTCAAGGAATCCTCATAGGAGTTTCTAATGGTGAAAAGGGGTGTTGTAGCAAGAAGACACATATGGAGGCTTAAACAACACCTATTAATGTAAATATGAAGAATCAATGGTTTCATTCACAAGGATTTGGCCATTTTTAAGCTGATTTACCTAAAAACGGAGTTATGAACATTATGTTTGCAAATAAAAGTGAATCGAAGTGTTGAAGCGTAGTCAAAGGAGGTGAATCTCTTACAACTGCTTTGAGATGTTCAAGAAAGGTGTAGAAGAAAATCAAAGTAAGAAACAAGCATCATAGCTTATCCCATAGTTTTGTTAGTTCAAGGAATCCTCATAGGAGTTTCTAATCGTGACTAACGGGTGTTGTAGCAAGAACACATAATGGAGGCTTAAACAACACCTATTGATGTAAATATGAAGAATCAATGGTTTCATTCACAAGGATTTGGCCATTTTTAAGCTGATTCACCTAAAAACGGAGTTATGAACATTAAGTTTGCAAATAAAAGTGAATCGAAGTGTTGAAGCGTAGTCAAAGGAGGTGAATCTCTTACAACTGCTTTGAGATGTTCAAGAAAGGTGTAAAAGCAAATCAAAGTAAGAAACAAGCATCATAGCTTATCCCATAGTTCTGTTAGTTCAAGGAATCCTCATAGGAGTTTCTAATGGTGAAAAGGGGTGTTGTAGCAAGAAGACACATATGGAGGCTTAAACAACACCTATTGATGTAAATATGAAGAATCAATGGTTTCATTCACAAAGATTTGGCCATTTTTAATCTGATTCGACTTAAAACGGAGTTATGAACATTAAGGTTGCAAATAAAAGTGAATCGATGTTTTGAAGTGTAGTCAAAGGAGGTGAATCTCTTACAAACTGCTTTGAGATGTTCAAGAAAGGTGTAGAAGCAAAATCAGTAAGAAACAAGCATCATAGCTTATCCCATAATTCTGTTAGTTCAAGGAATCCTCATAGGAGTTTCTAATGGTTAAAGAAAAAAGGGGTGTTGTAGCAAGAAGACATATATGGAGGCTTAAACAACACCTATTGATGTAAATATGAAGAATCAATCGTTTCATTCATAAGGCTTTGGCCATTTCCAAGCTGATTAACCTAAAAACGGAGTTATGAACCTTCACGATGCAAATAAGAGTGAATCAAAGTGTTGAAGCGTAGTCAAAGGAGGTGTATCTCTTACAACTGCTTTGAGATATTCAAGAAAGGTGTAGAAGCAAATCAAAGTAAGAAACAAGCATCATAGCTTATCCCATAGTTCTGTTAGTTCAAGGAATCCTCATAGGAGTTTCTAATGGTGAAAAGGGGTGTTGTAGCAAGAAGACACATATGGAGGCTTAAACAACACCTATTAATGTAAATATGAAGAATCAATGGTTTCATTCACAAGGATTTGGCCATTTTTAAGCTGATTTACCTAAAAACGGAGTTATGAACATTATGTTTGCAAATAAAAGTGAATCGAAGTGTTGAAGCGTAGTCAAAGGAGGTGAATCTCTTACAACTGCTTTGAGATGTTCAAGAAAGGCGTAGAAGAAAATCAAAGTAAGAAACAAGCATCATAGCCTATCCCATAGTTTTGTTAGTTCAAGGAATCCTCATAGGAGTTTCTAATGGTGAATAAGGGGTCTTGTAGCAAGAACACACATATGGAGGCTAAAACAACACCTATTGATGTAGATATGAAGAATCAATGGTTTCATTCACAAGGATTTGGCCATTTTTAAGCTGATTTACCTAAAAACGGAGTTATGAACATTAAGTTTGCAAATAAAAGTGAATCGAAGTGTTGAAGCGTAGTCAAAGGAGGTGAATCTCTTACAACTGCTTTGAGATGTTCAAGAAAGGTGTAGAAGCAAATCAAAGTAAGAAACAAGCATCATAGCTTATCCCATAGTTCTGTTAGTTCAAGGAATCCTCATAGGAGTTTCTAATGGTGAAAAGGGGTGTTGTAGCAAGAAGACACATATGGAGGCTTAAACAACACCTATTGATGTAAATATGAAGAATCAATGGTTTCATTCACAAAGATTTGGCCATTTTTAATCTGATTCACCTTAAAACGGAGTTATGAACATTAAGGTTGCAAATAAAAGTGAATCGAAGTGTTGAAGTGTAGTCAAAGGAGGTGATCTCTTACAACTGCTTTGAGATGTTCAAGAATGGTGTAGAAGCAAATCAATGTAAGAAACAAGCATCATAGCTTATCTCATAATTCTGTTAGTTCAAGGAATCCTCATAGGAGTTTCTAATGGTTAAAAGGGGTGTTGTAGCAAGAAGACATATATGGAGGCTTAAACAACACCTATTGATGTAAATATGAAGAATCAATCGTTTCATTCATAAGGCTTTGGCCATTTCCAAGCTGATTAACCTAAAAACGGAGTTATGAACCTTCACGATGCAAATAAGAGTGAATCAAAGTGTGGAAGCGTAGTCAAAGGGGGTGTGCCTCTTACGACTGCTTTGCGATATCCAAGAAAGGTGCAGTAGCGATCCAATGTAAGAAACAAGCATCATAGCTTATCCCATAGTTCTGTTAGTTCAAGGAATCCTCATAGGAGTTTCTAATGGTGAAAAGGGGTGTTGTAGCAAGAAGACACATATGGAGGCTTAAACAACACCTATTAATGTAAATATGAAGAATCAATGGTTTCATTCACAAGGATTTGGCCATTTTTAAGCTGATTTACCTAAAAACGGAGTTATGAACATTATGTTTGCAAATAAAAGTGAATCGAAGTGTTGAAGCGTAGTCAAAGGAGGTGAATCTCTTACAACTGCTTTGAGATGTTCAAGAAAGGTGTAGAAGCAAATCAAAGTAAGAAACAAGCATCATAGCTTATCCCATAGTTTTGTTAGTTCAAGGAATCCTTATAGGAGTTTCTAATGGTGAATAAGGGGTGTTGTAGCCAGAAGACACATATGGAGGCTTAAACAACACCTATTGATGTAAATATGAAGAATCAATGGTTTCATTCACAAGGATTTGGCCATTTTTAAGCTGATTTACCTAAAAACGGAGTTATAAACATTAAGTTTGCAAATAAGAGTGAATCGAAGTGTTGAAGCGTAGTCAAAGGAGGTGAATCTCTTACAACTGCTTTGAGATGTTCAAGAAAGGTGTAGAAGCAAATCAAAGTAAGAAACAAGCATCATAGCTTATCCCATAGTTCTGTTAGTTCAAGGAATCCTCATAGGAGTTTCTAATGGTGAAAAAGGGTGTTGTAGCAAGAAGACACATATGGAGGCTTAAACAACACCTATTGATGTGAATATGAAGAATCAATGGTTTCATTGACAAAGATTTGGCTATTTTCAATCTGATTCACCTAAAAACGGAGTTATGAACATTAAGGTTGCAAATAAAAGTGAATCGAAGTGTTGAAGTGTAGTCAAAGGAGGTGATCTCTTACAACTGCTTTGAGATGTTCAAGAATGGTGTAGAAGCAAATCAATGTAAGAAACAAGCATTATAGCTTATCCCAACGTTTCGTTAGTTCAAGGAATCCTTCATAGGAGTTTCTAATGGTTAAAAGGGGTGTTGTAGCAAGAAGACACATATGGAGGCTTAATCAACAACTATTGTTGTAAATATGAATTATTAATCGCTTCATTCATAAGGCTTTTGCCATTGCCAAGCTGATTTACCTCAAACAGAGTTATGAACCTTCACGATGCAAATAAGAGTGAATCAAAGTGTGGAAGCGTAGTCAAAGGAGGTGTATCTCTTACAACTGCTTTGAGATATTCAAGAAAGGTGTAGAAGCAAATCAAAGTAAGAAACAAGCATCATAGCTTATCCCATAGTTTTGTTAGTTCAAGGAATCCTCATAGGAGTTTCTAATGGTGAAAAGGGGTGTTGTAGCAAGAAGACACATATGGAGGCTTAAACAACACCTATTAATGTAAATATGAAGAATCAATGGTTTCATTCACGAGGATTTGGCCATTTTTAAGCTGATTTACCTAAAAACGGAGTTATGAACATTAAGTTTGCAAATAAAAGTGAATCGAAGTGTTGAAGCGTAGTCAAAGGAGGTGAATCTCTTACAACTGCTTTGAGATGTCCAAGAAAGGCGTAGAAGCAAATCAAAGTAAGAAACAAGCATCATAGCTTATCCATAGTTCTGTTAGTTCAAGGAATCCTCATAGGAGTTTCTAATGGTGAATAAGGGGTCTTGTAGCAAGAACACACATATGGAGGCTAAAACAACACCTATTGATGTAGATATGAAGAATCAATGGTTTCATTCACAAGGATTTGGCCATTTTTAAGCTGATTTACCTAAAAACGGAGTTATGAACATTAAGTTTGCAAATAAAAGTGAATCGAAGTGTTGAAGCGTAGTCAAAGGAGGTGAATCTCGTACAACTGCTTTGAGATGTTCAAGAAAGGTGTAGAAGCAAATCAAAGTAAGAAACAAGCATCATAGCTTATCCCATAGTTCTGTTAGTTCAAGGAATCCTCATAGGAGTTTCTAATGGTGAAAAGGGGTGTTGTAGCAAGCACACACATATGGAGGCTTAAACAACACCTATTGATGTAAATATGAAGAATCAATGGTTTCATTCACAAAGATTTGGCCATTTTTAATCTGATTCACCTTAAAACGGAGTTATGAACATTAAGGTTGCAAATAAAAGTGAATCGAAGTGTTGAAGTGTAGTCAAAGGAGGTGATCTCTTACAACTGCTTTGAGATGTTCAAGAATGGTGTAGAAGCAAATCAAAGTAAGAAACATGCATTACAGCTTATTCATAGTTCTGTTAGGTCAAGGAATCCTCATAGGAGATTCTAATGGTGAAAAGGGGGTGTTGTAGCAAGAAGACTATATGGAGGCTTAAACAACACCTATTGATGTAAATATGAAGAATCAATGGTTTCATTCATAAGGCTTTTGCCATTTCCAAGCTGATTCACCTAAAAACAGAGTTATGAACCTTCACGATGCAAATAAGAGTGAATCAAAGTGTGGAAGCGTAGTCAAAGGAGGTGTATCTCTTACAACTGCTTTGAGATATTCAAGAAAGGTGTAGAAGCAAATCAAAGTAAGAAACAAGCATCATAGCTTATCCCATAGTTCTGTTAGTTCAAGGAATCCTCATAGGAGTTTCTAATGGTGAAAAGGGGTGTTGTAGCAAGAAGACACATATGGAGGCTTAAACAACACCTATTAATGTAAATATGAAGAATCAATGGTTTCATTCACAAGGATTTGGCCATTTTTAAGCTGATTTACCTAAAAACGGAGTTATGAACATTAAGTTTGCAAATAAAAGTGAATCGAAGTGTTGAAGCGTAGTCAAAGGAGGTGAATCTCTTACAACTGCTTTGAGATGTTCAAGAAAGGCGTGAAAAAATCAAAGTAAGAAACAAGCATCATAGCTTATCCCATAGTTCTGTTGTTAGTTCAAGGAATCCTCATAGGAGTTTTCTAATGGTGAATAAAGGGTGTTGTAGCAAGAAAACACATATGGAGGCTTAAACAACACCTATTGATGTAAATATGAAGAATCAATGGTTTCATTCACAAGGATTTGGCCATTTTTAAGCTGATTTACCTAAAAACGGAGTTATAAACATTAAGTTTGGAAATAAGAGTGAATCGAAGTGTTAAAGTGTAGTCAAAGGAGGTGAATCTCTTACAACTGCTTTGAGATGTTTAAGAATTGTGTAGAAGCAAATCAAAGTAAGAAACAAGCATCATAGCTTATCCCATAGTTCTGTTAGTTCAAGGAATCCTCATAGGAGTTTCTAATGGTGAAAAGGGGTGTTGTAGCAAGAAGACACATATGGAGGCTTAAACAACACCTATTGATGTAAATATGAAGAATCAATGGTTTCCTTCACAAGGATTTGGCCATTTTTAAGCTGATTCACCTAAAAACGGAGTTATGAACATTAAGGTTGCAAATAAAAGTGAATCGAAGTATTGAAGTGTAGTCAAAGGAGGTGATCTCTTATAACTGCTTTGAGATGTTCAAGAATGGTGTAGAAGCAAATCAATGTAAGAAACAAGCATCATAGCTTATCTCATAGTTCGTTAGTTCAAGGAATCCTCATAGGAGTTTCTAATGGTGAAAAGGGGTGTTGTAGCAAGAAGACACATATGGAGGCTTAAACAACACCTATTGATGTAAATATGAAGAATCAATGGTTTCATTACATGGACTTTGGCCATTTTAAGCTGATTAACCTAAAAGCGGAGTTATGAACCTTCACGATGCAAATGAGAGTGAATCAAAGTGTGGAAGCGTAGTCAAAGGAGGTGTATCTCTTATAACTGCTTTGAGATATTCAAGAAAGGTGTAGAAGCAAATCAAAGTAAGAAACAAGCATCATAGCTTATCCCATAGTTTTGTTAGTTCAAGGAATCCTCATAGGAGTTTCTAATGGTGAATAAGGGGCGTTGTAGCAAGAAGACACATATGGAGGCTTAAACAACACCTATTAATGTAAATATGAAGAATCAATGGTTTCATTCACGAAGATTTGGCCATTTTTAAGCTGATTTACCTAAAAACGGAGTTATGAACATTAAGTTTGCAAATAAAAGTGAATCGAAGTGTTGAAGCGTAGTCAAAGGAGGTGAATCTCTTACAACTGCTTTGAGATGTCCAAGAAAGGCGTAGAAGCAAATCAAAGTAAGAAACAAGCATCATAGCTTATCCATAGTTCTGTTAGTTCAAGGAATCCTCATAGGAGTTTCTAATGGTGAAAAGGGGTGTTGTAGCAAGAAGACACATATGGAGGCTTAAACAACACCTATTGATGTAAATATGAAGAATCAATGGTTTCATTCACAAATATTTGGCCATTTTTAATCTGATTCACCTTAAAACGGAGTTATGAACATTAAGGTTGCAAATAAAAGTGAATCGAAGTGTTGAAGTGTAGTCAAAGGAGGTGATCTCTTACAACTGCTTTGAGAAGTTAAAGAATAGGTGTAAAGCAAATCAATGTAAGAAACAAGCATCATAGCTTATCCCATAATTCTGTTAGTTCAAGGAATCCTCATAGGGTTTCTAATGGTTAAAAGGGGGTGTTGTAGCAAGAAGACACATATGGAGGCTTAAACAACACCTATTGATGTAAATATGAAGAATCAATGGTTTCATTCACAAGGCTTTGGCCATTTTCAAGCTGATTAACCTAAAAGCGGAGTTATGAACCTTCACGATGCAAATAAAGAGTGAATCAAAGTGTGGAAGCGTAGTCAAAGGAAGTGTATCTCTTACAACTGCTTTGAGATATTCAAGAAAGGTGTAGAAGCAAATCAAAGTAAGAAACAAGCATCATAGCTTATCCCATAGTTCTGTTAGTTCAAGGAATCCTCATAGGAGTTTCTAATGGTGAAAAGGGGTGTTGTAGCAAGAAGACACATATGGAGGCTTAAACAACACCTATTAATGTAAATATGAAGAATCAATGGTTTCATTCACAAGGATTTGGCCATTTTTAAGCTGATTCACCTAAAAACGGAGTTATGAACATTAGGTTTGCAAATAAAAGTGAATCGAAGTGTTGAAGCGTAGTCAAAGGAGGTGAATCTCTTACAACTGCTTTGAGATGTTCAAGAAAGGTGTAGAAGCAAATCAAAGTAAGAAACAAGCATCATAGCTTATCCCATAGTTTTGTTAGTTCAAGGAATCCTCATAGGAGTTTCTAATGGTGAATAAGGGGTCTTGTAGCAAGAACACACATATGGATGCTAAAACAACACCTATTGATGTAAATATGAAGAATCAATGGTTTCATTCACAAGGATTTGGCCATTTGTAAGCTGATTCACCTAAAAACGGAGTTATGAACATTAAGGTTGCAAATAAAAGTGAATCGAAGTGTTGAAGTGTAGTCAAAGGGCGGTGAATCTCTTACAACTGCTTTGAGATGTTCAAGAAAGGTGTAGAAGAAAATCAAAGTAAGAAACAAGCATCATAGCTTATCCCATAGTTCTGTTAGTTCAAGGAATCCTCATAGGAGTTTCTAATGGTGAAAAAGGGGCGATGTAGCAAGAACAAACATATGGAGGCTTAAACAACACCTATTGATGTAAATATGAAGAATCAATGGTTTCATTCACAAAGAATTGGCCATAGTAAATCTGAAGCGACGTAAAACGGAGTCGTGGACACTAAGAATGCAAATAAGAGTGAATCGAAGTGTTGAAGTGTAGTCAAAGGAGGTGATCTCTTACAACTGCTTTGAGATGTTCAAGAATGGTGTAGAAGCAAATCAATGTAAGAAACAAGCATCATAGCTTATCTCATAATTCTGTTAGTTCAAGGAATCCTCATAGGAGTTTCTAATGGTGAAAAGGGGTGTTGTAGCAAGAAGACACATATGGAGGCTTAAACAACACCTATTGATGTAAATATGAAGAATCAATGGTTTCATTCACAAGGATTTGGCCATTTCCAAGCTGATTAACCTAAAAACGGAGTTATGAACCTTCACGATGCAAATAAGAGTGAATCAAAGTGTGGAAGCGTAGTCAAAGGAGGTGTATCTCTTACAACTGCTTTGAGATATTCAAGAAAGGTGTAGAAGCAAATCAAAGTAAGAAACAAGCATCATAGCTTATCCCATAGTTTTGTTAGTTCAAGGAATCCTCATAGGAGTTTCTAATGGTGAAAAGGGGTGTTGTAGCAAGAAGACACATATGGAGGCTTAAACAACACCTATTAATGTAAATATGAAGAATCAATGGTTTCATTCACGAAGATTTGGCCATTTTTAAGCTGATTTACCTAAAAACGGAGTTATGAACATTAAGTTTGCAAATAAAAGTGAATCGAAGTGTTGAAGCGTAGTCAAAGGAGGTGAATCTCTTACAACTGCTTTGAGATGTCCAAGAAAGGCGTAGAAGCAAATCAAAGTAAGAAACAAGCATCATAAGCTTATCCATAGTTACGTTAGTTCAAGGAATCCTCATAGGAGTTTCTAATGGTGAAAAAGGGGTCTTGTACAAGAAGACACATATGGAGGCTAAACAACACCTATTGATGTAAATATGAAGAATCAACGGTTTCATTCACCAGGATTTGGCCATTTTTAAGATGATACACCTAAAACGGAGTTATGAACATTAAGTTTGCAAATAAAAGTGAATCGAAGTGTTGAAGCGTAGTCAAAGGAGGTGAATCTCTTACAACTGCTTTGAGATGTTCAAGAAAGGTGTAGAAGCAAATCAAAGTAAGAAACAAGCATCATAGCTTATCCCATAGTTTTGTTAGTTCAAGGAATCCTCATAGGAGTATCTAATTGTGAATAAGGGGTGTTGTAGCAAGAAGACACATATGGCGGCTAAAACAACACCTATTGATGTAAATATGAAGAATCAATGGTTTCATTCACAAGGATTTGGCTATTTTTAAGCTGATTTACCTAAAAACGGAGTTATGAACATTAAGTTTGCAAATAAAAGTGAATCGAAGTGTTGAAGTGTAGTCAAAGGAGGTGAATCTCTTACAACTGCTTTGAGATGTTCAAGAAAGGTGTAGAAGCAAATCAAAGTAAGAAACAAGCATCATAGCTTATCCCATAGTTCTGTTAGTTCAAGGAATCCTCATAGGAGTTTCTAATGGTGAAAAGGGGTGTTGTAGCAAGAAGACACATATGGAGGCTTAAACAACACCTATTGATGTAAATATGAAGAATCAACGCTTTCATTGCCAAAGATTTGGCCGTGTTTAAGCGGATTCACCTAAAAGCGGCGTTATGCACATTAAGGTTGCAAATAAAAGTGAATCGAAGTGTTGAAGTGTAGTCAAAGGAGGTGATCTCTTACAACTGCTTTGAGATGTTCAAGAATGGTGTAGAAGCAAATCAAAGTAAGAAACAAGCATCATAGCTTATCCCATAATGCTGTCAGTTTTAGGAATCCTCATAGGAGTTTCTAATGGTTAAAAGGGGTGTTGTAGCAAGAAGACACATATGGAGGCTTAAACAACACCTTTGGATGTAAATATGAAGAATTAATTGTATTATTCATAATGCTTTAGCCATGTCCAAGCTGATTAATCTAAAAGCGGAGATATGAACCTTCACGTTGCAAATAAGAGTGAATCGAAGTGTGGAAGTGTAGTCAAGGAGGTGAATCTCTTACAACTGCTTTGAGATATTCAAGAAAGGTGTAGAAGCAAATCAAAGTAAGAAACAAGCATCATAGCTTATCCCATAGTTTTGTTAGTTCAAGGAATCCTCATAGGAGTTTCTAATGGTGAAAAGGGGTGTTGTAGCAAGAAGACACATATGGAGGCTTAAACAACACCTATTAATGTAAATATGAAGAATCAATGGTTTCATTCATAAGGCTTTGGCCATTTCCAAGCTGATTTACCTAAAAACGGAGTTATGAACATTAAGTTTGCAAATAAAAGTGAATCGAAGTGTTGAAGCGTAGTCAAAGGAGGTGAATCTCTTACAACTGCTTTGAGATGTCCAAGAAAGGCGTAGAAGCAAATCAAAGTAAGAAACAAGCATCATAGCTTATCCATAGTTACTGTTGTTCAAGGAATCCTCATAGGAGTTTCTAATGGTGAAAAAGGGGTGTTGTAAGCAAGAACACACATGGGGCTTAAACACCACCTATTGATGTAAATATGAAGAATCAATGGTTTCATTCACAAATATTTGGCCATTTTTAATCTGATTCACCTTAAAAGCAGTTATGAACATTAAGGTTGCAAATAAAGTGAATCGAAGTGTTGAAGTGTAGTCAAGGAGGTGATCTCTTACAACTGCTTTGAGATGTTCAAGAATGGTGTAGAAGCAAATCAA
>CM051391.1:513167-566991 GCA_028015245.1 Cardamine occulta | reverse complement strand
TAGTTCTGTTAGTTTTAGGAATCTCATAGGAGTTTCTAATCGTGAATAAGGGGTGTTGTAGCAAGAAGACACATATGGAGGCTTAAAAAACACCTATTGATGTAAATATGAAGAATCAATGGTTTCATTCACAAGGATTTGGCCATTTTTAAGCTGATTTACCTAAAAACGGAGTTATGAACATTAAGTTTGCAAATAAGAGTGAATCGAATTCTTAATGTGTAGTCAAAGGAGGTGAATCTCTTACAACTGCTTTGAGATGTTCAAGAAAGGTGTAGAAGCAAATCAAAGTAAGAAACAAGCATCATAGCTTATCCCAGAGTTCGGTTGGTTCAAGGAATCCTAATCGGAGTTCCTAATGGTGAAAAGGGGTCGTGTAGCAAGAAGACACATATCGAGGCTTAAACAACCCCTATTGATGTAACTTTGAAGAATCAATGGTTTCATTCACAAGGATTTGGCCATTTTAAGCTGATTCACCTTAAAAGCGGAGTTATGAACATTAAGTTTGCAAATAAAAGTGAATCGAAGTGTTGAAGTGTAGTCAAAAAGGAGGTGATCTCTTACAACTGTTATGAGATGTTCAAGAATGGTGTAGAAGCAAATCAATGTAAGAAACAAGCATCATAAGCTTATCTCATAGTTCTGTTAGTTCAAGGAATCCTCATAGGAGTTTCTAATGGTGAAAAAGGGGTTGTTGTAAGAAGACACATATGGAGGCTTAAACAACACCTATTGATGTAAATATGAAGAATCAATGGTTTTCATTCACAAGGCTTTGGCCATTTTAAGCTGATTAACCTAAAAGCGGAGTTATGGCCCTTAAAGATACAAATAAGAGTGAATAGAAGTGTTGAAGTGTAGTCAAAGGAGGTGTATCTCTTACAACTGCTTTGAGATATTCAAGAAAGGTGTAGAAGCAAATCAAAGTAAGAAACAAGCATCATAGCTTATCCCATAGTTCTGTTAGTTCAAGGAATCCTCATAGGAGTTTCTAATGGTGAAAAGGGGTGTTGTAGCAAGAAGACACATATGGAGGCTTAAACAACACCTATTGATGTAAATATGAAGAATCAATGGTTTCATTCATAAGGCTTTGGCCATTTCCAAGCTGATTAACCTAAAAACGGAGTTATGAACCTTCACGATGCAAATAAGAGTGAATCAAAGTGTGGAAGCGTAGTCAAAGGAGGTGTATCTCTTACAACTGCTTTGAGATATTCAAGAAAGGTGTAGAAGCAAATCAAAGTAAGAAACAAGCATCATAGCTTATCCCATAGTTCTGTTAGTTCAAGGAATCCTCATAGGAGTATCTAATTGTGAATAAGGGGTGTTGTAGCAAGAAGACACATATGGCGGCTAAAACAACACCTATTGATGTAAATATGAAGAATCAATGGTTTCATTCACAAGGATTTGGCTATTTTTAAGCTGATTTACCTAAAAACGGAGTTATGAACATTAAGTTTGCAAATAAAAGTGAATCGAAGTGTTGAGGCGTAGTCAAAGGAGGTGAATCTCTTACAACTGCTTTGAGATGTTCAAGAAAGGTGTAGAAGCAAATCAAAGTAAGAAACAAGCATCATAGCTTATCCCATAGTTCTGTTAGTTCAAGGAATCCTCATAGGAGTTTCTAATGATGAAAAGGGGTGTTGTAGCAAGAAGACACATATGGAGGCTTAAACAACACCTATTGATGTAAATATGAAGAATCAATGGTTTCATTCACAAGGATTTGGCCATTTTTAAGCTGATTCACCTAAAAACGGAGTTATGAACATTAAGGTTGCAAATAAAAGTGAATCGAAGTGTGGAAGTGTAGTCAAAGGAGGTGATCTCTTACAACTGCTTTGAGATGTTCAAGAATGTTGTAGAAGCAAATCAATGTAAGAAACAAGCATCATAGCTTATCTCATAGTTCTGTTAGTTCAAGGAATCCTCATAGGAGTTTCTAATGGTGAAAAGGGGTGTTGTAGCAAGAAGACACATATGGAGGCTTAAACAACACCTATTGATGTAAATATGAAGAATCAATGGTTTCATTCACAAGGATTTGGCCATTTGTAAGCTGATTCACCTAAAAACGGAGTTATGAACATTAAGGTTGCAAATAAAAGTGAATCGAAGTGTTGAAGTGTAGTCAAAGGAGGTGATCTCTTACAACTGCTTTGAGATGTTCAAGAAAGGTGTAGAAGCAAATCAATGTAAGAAACAAGCATCATAGCTTATCTCATAGTTCTGTTAGTTCAAGGAATCCTCATAGGAGTTTCTAATGGTGAAAAGGGGTGTTGTAGCAAGAAGACACATATGGAGGCTTAAACAACACCTATTGATGTAAATATGAAGAATCAATGGTTTCATTCACAAGGATTTGGCCATTTTTAAGCTGATTCACCTAAAAACGGAGTTATGAACATTAAGTTTGCAAATAAAAGTGAATCGAAGTGTGGAAGTGTAGTCAAAGGAGGTGATCTCTTACAACTGCTTTGAGATGTTCAAGAATGGTGTAGAAGCAAATCAATGTAAGAAACAAGCATCATAGCTTATCTCATAGTTCTGTTAGTTCAAGGAATCCTCATAGGAGTTTCTAATGGTGAAAAGGGGTGTTGTAGCAAGAAGACACATATGGAGGCTTAAACAACACCTATTGATGTAAATATGAAGAATCAATGGTTTCATTCATAAAGCTTTGGCCATTTCCAAGCTGATTAACCTAAAAACGGAGTTATGAACCTTCACGATGCAAATAAGAGTGAATCAAAGTGTGGAAGCGTAGTCAAAGGAGGTGTATCTCTTACAACTGCTTTGAAATATTCAAGAAAGGTGTAGAAGCAAATCAAAGTAAGAAACAAGCATCATAGCTTATCCCATAGTTCTGTTAGTTCAAAGAATCCTCATAGGAGTTTCTAATGGTGAAAAGGGGTGTTGTACCAAGAAGACACATATGGAGGCTTAAACAACACCTATTGATGTAAATATGAAGAATCAATGGTTTCATTCATAAGGCTTTGGCCATTTCCAAGCTGATTAACCTAAAAACGGAGTTATGAACCTTCACGATGCAAATAAGAGTGAATCAAAGTGTGGAAGCGTAGTCAAAGGAGGTGTATCTCTTACAACTGCTTTGAAATATTCAAGAAAGGTGTAGAAGCAAATCAAAGTAAGAAACAAGCATCATAGCTTATCCCATAGTTCTGTTAGTTCAAAGAATCCTCATAGGAGTTTCTAATGGTGAAAAGGGGTGTTGTACCAAGAAGACACATATGGAGGCTTAAACAACACCTATTGATGTAAATATGAAGAATCAATGGTTTCATTCACAAGGATTTGGCCATTTTTAAGCTGATTTACCTAAAAACGGAGTTATGAACATTAAGTTTGCAAATAAAAGTGAATCGAAGTGTTGAAGCGTAGTCAAAGGAGGTGAATCTCTTACAACTGCTTTGAGATGTTCAAGAAAGGTGTAGAAGCAAATCAAAGTAAGAAACAAGCATCATAGCTTATCCCATAGTTCTGTTAGTTCAAGGAATCCTCATAGGAGTTTCTAATTGTGAATAAGGGGTGTTGTAGCAAGAAGACACATATGGAGGCTAAAACAACACCTATTGATGTAAATATGAAGAATCAATGGTTTCATTCACAAGGATTTGGCCATTTTTAAGCTGATTTACCTAAAAACGGAGTTATGAACATTAAGTTTGCAAATAAAAGTGAATCGAAGTGTTGAGGCGTAGTCAAAGGAGGTGAATCTCTTACAACTGCTTTGAGATGTTCAAGAAAGGTGTAGAAGCAAATCAAAGTAAGAAACAAGCATCATAGCTTATCCCATAGTTCTGTTAGTTCAAGGAATCCTCATAGGAGTTTCTAATGATGAAAAGGGGTGTTGTAGCAAGAAGACACATATGGAGACTTAAACAACACCTATTGATGTAAATATGAAGAATCAATGGTTTCATTCACAAGGATTTGGCCATTTTTAAGCTAATTCACCTAAAAACGGAGTTATGAACATTAAGGTTGCAAATAAAAGTGAATCGAAGTGTGGAAGTGTAGTCAAAGGAGGTGATCTCTTACAACTGCTTTGAGATGTTCAAGAATGTTGTAGAAGCAAATCAATGTAAGAAACAAGCATCATAGCTTATCTCATAGTTCTGTTAGTTCAAGGAATCCTCATAGGAGTTTCTAATGGTGAAAAGGGGTGTTGTAGCAAGAAGACACATATGGAGGCTTAAACAACACCTATTGATGTAAATATGAAGAATCAATGGTTTCATTCACAAGGATTTGGCCATTTGTAAGCTGATTCACCTAAAACGGAGTTATGAACATTAAGGTTGCAAATAAAAGTAGATAAAAGTGTTGGAAGTGTAGTCAAAGGAGGTGATCTCTTACAACTGCTTTGAGATGTTCAAGAAATGGTGTAGAAGCAAATCAAAGTGTAAGAAACAAGCATCTTAGCTTATCTCATAGTTCTGTTAGTTCAAGGAATCCTCATAGGAGTTTCTAATGGTGAAAAAGGGGTGTTGTAGCAAGAAGACACATATGGAGGCTTAAAGCAACACCTATTGATGTAAATATGAAGACTCAATGGTTTCATTCACAAGGATTTGGCCATTTTTAAGCTGATTCACCTAAAAGCAGAGTTATGAACATCAAGGTTGCAAATAAAAGTGAATCGAATTGTGGGTGTGTAGTCAAGGTAGGTTATTTCTTACAACTGGCTTTGAGATGTTCAAGAAAGGTGTAGAAAGCAAATCAATGTAAGAAACAAGCATCATAGCTTATCTCATAGTTCTGTTAGTTCAAGGAATCCTCATAGGAGTTTCTAATGGTGAAAAGGGGTGTTGTAGCAAGAAGACACATATGGAGGCTTAAACAACACCTATTGATGTAAATATGAAGAATCAATGGTTTCATTCACAAGGATTTGGCCATTTTTAAGCTGATTTACCTAAAAACGGAGTTATGAACATTAAGTTTGCAAATAAAAGTGAATCGAAGTGTGGAAGTGTAGTCAAAGGAGGTGATCTCTTACAACTGCTTTGAGATGTTCAAGAATGTTGTAGAAGCAAATCAATGTAAGAAACAAGCATCATAGCTTATCTCATAGTTCTGTTAGTTCAAGGAATCCTCATAGGAGTTTCTAATGGTGAAAAGGGGTGTTGTAGCAAGAAGACACATATGGAGGCTTAAACAACACCTATTGATGTAAATATGAAGAATCAATGGTTTCATTCACAAGGATTTGGCCATTTGTAAGCTGATTCACCTAAAACGGAGTTATGAACATTAAGGTTGCAAATAAAAGTGAATCGAAGTGTTGAAGTGTAGTCAAAGGAGGTGATCTCTTACAACTGCTTTGAGATGTTCAAGAATGGTGTAGAAGCAAATCAATGTAAGAAACAAGCATCATAGCTTATCTCATAGTTCTGTTAGTTCAAGGAATCCTCATAGGAGTTTCTAATGGTGAAAAGGGGTGTTGTAGCAAGAAGACACATATGGAGGCTTAAACAACACCTATTGATGTAAATATGAAGAATCAATGGTTTCATTTACAAGAATTTGGCCATTTTTAAGCTGATTCACCTAAAAACGGAGTTATGAACATTAAAGTTGCAAATAAAAGTAAATCGAAGTGTTGAAGTGTAATCAAAGGAGGTGATCTCTTACAACTGCTTTGAGATGTTCAAGAATGTTGTAGAAGCAAATCAATGTAAGAAACAAGCATCATAGCTTATCTCATAGTTCTGTTAGTTCAAGGAATCCTCATAGGAGTTTCTAATGGTGAAAATGGGGAGTTGTAGCAAGAAGACACAGATGGAAGCAACACCTATTGATGTAAATATGAAGAATCAATGGTTTCATTCACAAGGATTTGGCCATTTGTAAGCTGATTCACCTAAAAACGGAGTTATGAACATTAAGGTTGCAAATAAAAGTGAATCGAAGTGTGGAAGTGTAGTCAAAGGAGGTGATCTCTTACAACTGCTTTGAGATGTTCAAGAATGGTGTAGAAGCAAATCAATGTAAGAAACAAGCATCATAGCTTATCTCATAGTTCTGTTAGTTCAAGGAATCCTCATAGGAGTTTCTAATGGTGAAAAGGGGTGTTGTAGCAAGAAGACACATATGGAGGCTTAAACAACACCTATTGATGTAAATATGAAGAATCAATGGTTTCATTCACAAGGATTTGGCCATTTGTAAGCTGATTCACCTAAAAACGGAGTTATGAACATTAAGGTTGCAAATAAAAGTGAATCGAAGTGTTGAAGTGTAGTCAAAGGAGGTGATCTCTTACAACTGCTTTGAGATGTTCAAGAATGGTGTAGAAGCAAATCAATGTAAGAAACAAGCATCATAGCTTATCTCATAGTTCTGTTAGTTCAAGGAATCCTCATAGGAGTTTCTAATTGTGAATAAGGGGTGTTGTAGCAAGAAGACACATATGGAGGCTAAAACAACACCTATTGATGTAAATATGAAGAATCAATGGTTTCATTCACAAGGATTTGGCCATTTTTAAGCTGATTTACCTAAAAACGGAGTTATGAACATTAAGTTTGCAAATAAAAGTGAATCGAAGTGTTGAAGCGTAGTCAAAGGAGGTGATCTCTTACAACTGCTTTGAGATGTTCAAGAAAGGTGTAGAAGCAAATCAAAGTAAGAAACAAGCATCATAGCTTATCTCATAGTTCTGTTAGTTCAAGGAATCCTCATAGGAGTTTCTAATGGTGAAAAGGGGTGTTGTAGCAAGAAGACACATATGGAGGCTTAAACAACACCTATTGATGTAAATATGAAGAATCAATGGTTTCATTCACAAGGATTTGGCCATTTGCAGCTGATTCACCTAAAAACAGAGTTATGAACATTAAGGTTGCAAATAAAAGTGAATCGAAGTGTTGAAGTGTAGTCAAAGGAGGTGATCTCTTACAACTGCTTTGAGATGTTCAAGAATGGTGTAGAAGCAAATCAATGTAAGAAACAAGCATCATAGCTTATCTCATAGTTCTGTTAGTTCAAGGAATCCTCATAGGAGTTTCTAATGGTGAATAAGGGGTGTTGTAGCAAGAAGACACATATGGAGGCTTAAACAACACCTATTGATGTAAATATGAAGAATCAATGGTTTCATTTACAAGAATTTGGCCATTTTTAAGCTGATTCACCTAAAAACGGAGTTATGAACATTAAAGTTGCAAATAAAAGTAAATCGAAGTGTTGAAGTGTAATCAAAGGAGGTGATCTCTTACAACTGCTTTGAGATGTTCAAGAATGTTGTAGAAGCAAATCAATGTAAGAAACAAGCATCATAGCTTATCTCATAGTTCTGTTAGTTCAAGGAATCCTCATAGGAGTTTCTAATGGTGAAAAGGGGTGTTGTAGCAAGAAGACACATATGGAGGCTTAAACAACACCTATTGATGTAAATATGAAGAATCAATGGTTTCATTCACAAGGATTTGGCCATTTGTAAGCTGATTCACCTAAAAACGGAGTTATGAACATTAAGGTTGCAAATAAAAGTGAATCGAAGTGTGGAAGTGTAGTCAAAGGAGGTGATCTCTTACAACTGCTTTGAGATGTTCAAGAATGGTGTAGAAGCAAATCAATGTAAGAAACAAGCATCATAGCTTATCTCATAGTTCTGTTAGTTCAAGGAATCCTCATAGGAGTTTCTAATGGTGAAAAGGGGTGTTGTAGCAAGAAGACACATATGGAGGCTTAAACAACACCTATTGATGTAAATATGAAGAATCAATGGTTTCATTCACAAGGATTTGGCCATTTGTAAGCTGATTCACCTAAAAACGGAGTTATGAACATTAAGGTTGCAAATAAAAGTGAATCGAAGTGTTGAAGTGTAGTCAAAGGAGGTGATCTCTTACAACTGCTTTGAGATGTTCAAGAATGGTGTAGAAGCAAATCAATGTAAGAAACAAGCATCATAGCTTATCTCATAGTTCTGTTAGTTCAAGGAATCCTCATAGGAGTTTCTAATGGTGAAAAGGGGTGTTGTAGCAAGAAGACACATATGGAGGCTTAAACAACACCTATTGATGTAAATATGAAGAATCAATGGTTTCATTCACAAGGATTTGGCCATTTTTAAGCTGATTTACCTAAAAACGGAGTTATGAACATTAAGTTTGCAAATAAAAGTGAATCGAAGTGTGGAAGTGTAGTCAAAGGAGGTGATCTCTTACAACTGCTTTGAGATGTTCAAGAATGTTGTAGAAGCAAATCAATGTAAGAAACAAGCATCATAGCTTATCTCATAGTTCTGTTAGTTCAAGGAATCCTCATAGGAGTTTCTAATGGTGAAAAGGGGTGTTGTAGCAAGAAGACACATATGGAGGCTTAAACAACACCTATTGATGTAAATATGAAGAATCAATGGTTTCATTCACAAGGATTTGGCCATTTTTAAGCTGATTCACCTAAAAACGGAGTTATGAACATTAAGGTTGCAAATAAAAGTGAATCAAAGTGTTGAAGTGTAGTCAAAGGAGGTGATCTCTTACAACTGCTTTGAGATGTTCAAGAATGGTGTGGAAGCAAATCAATGTAAGAAACAAGCATCATAGCTTATCTCATAGTTCTGTTAGTTCAAGGAATCCTCATAGGAGTTTCTAATGGTGAAAAGGGGTGTTGTAGCAAGAAGACACATATGGAGGCTTAAACAACACCTATTGATGTAAATATGAAGAATCAATGGTTTCATTTACAAGAATTTGGCCATTTTTAAGCTGATTCACCTAAAAACGGAGTTATGAACATTAAAGTTGCAAATAAAAGTAAATCGAAGTGTTGAAGTGTAATCAAAGGAGGTGATCTCTTACAACTGCTTTGAGATGTTCAAGAATGGTGTAGAAGCAAATCAATGTAAGAAACAAGCATCATAGCTTATCTCATAGTTCTGTTAGTTCAAGGAATCCTCATAGGAGTTTCTAATGGTGAAAAGGGGTGTTGTAGCAAGAAGACACATATGGAGGCTTAAACAACACCTATTGATGTAAATATGAAGAATCAATGGTTTCATTCACAAGGATTTGGCCATTTGTAAGCTGATTCACCTAAAAACGGAGTTATGAACATTAAGGTTGCAAATAAAAGTGAATCGAAGTGTGGAAGTGTAGTCAAAGGAGGTGATCTCTTACAACTGCTTTGAGATGTTCAAGAATGGTGTAAAAGCAAATCAATGTAAGAAACAAGCATCATAGCTTATCTCATAGTTCTGTTAGTTCAAGGAATCCTCATAGGAGTTTCTAATGGTGAAAAGGGGTGTTGTAGCAAGAAGACACATATGGAGGCTTAAACAACACCTATTGATGTAAATATGAAGAATCAATGGTTTCATTCACAAGGATTTGGCCATTTTTAAGCTGATTTACCTAAAAACGGAGTTATGAACATTAAGTTTGCAAATAAAAGTGAATCGAAGTGTTGAAGTGTAGTCAAAGGAGGTGATCTCTTACAACTGCTTTGAGATGTTCAAGAATGGTGTAGAAGCAAATCAATGTAAGAAACAAGCATCATAGCTTATCTCATAGTTCTGTTAGTTCAAGGAATCCTCATAGGAGTTTCTAATGGTGAAAAGGGGTGTTGTAGCAAGAAGACACATATGGAGGCTTAAACAACACCTATTGATGTAAATATGAAGAATCAATGGTTTCATTCACAAGGATTTGGCCATTTTTAAGCTGATTCACCTAAAAACGGAGTTATGAACATTAAGGTTGCAAATAAAAGTGAATCGAAGTGTTGAAGTGTAGTCAAAGGAGGTGATCTCTTACAACTGCTTTGAGATGTTCAAGAATGGTGTAGAAGCAAATCAATGTAAGAAACAAGCATCATAGCTTATCCCATAGTTCTGTTAGTTCAAAAAATCCTCATAGGAGTTTCTAATGGTGAAAAGGGGTGTTGTAGCAAGAAGACACATATGGAGGCTTAAACAACACCTATTGATGTAAATATGAAGAATCAATGGTTTCATTCACAAGGATTTGGCCATTTTTAAGCTGATTCACCTAAAAACGAGGTTATGAACATTAAGGTTGCAAATAAAAGTGAATCGAAGTGTTGAAGCGTAGTCAAAGGAGGTGAATCTCTTACAACTGCTTTGAGATGTTCAAGAAAGGTGTAGAAGCAAATCAAAGTAAGAAACAAGCATCATAGCTTATCCCATAGTTCTGTTAGTTCAAGGAATCCTCATAGGAGTTTCTAATTGTGAATAAGGGGTGTTGTAGCAAGAAGACACATATGGAGGCTAAAACAACACCTATTGATGTAAATATGAAGAATCAATGGTTTCATTCACAAGGATTTGGCCATTTTTAAGCTGATTTACCTAAAAACGGAGTTATGAACATTAAGTTTGCAAATAAAAGTGAATCGAAGTGTTGAAGCGTAGTCAAAGGAGGTGAATCTCTTACAACTGCTTTGAGATGTTCAAGAAAGGTGTAGAAGCAAATCAAAGTAAGAAACAAGCATCATAGCTTATCCCATAGTTCTGTTAGTTCAAGGAATCCTCATAGGAGTTTCTAATGGTGAAAAGGGGTGTTGTAGCAAGAAGACACATATGGAGGCTTAAACAACACCTATTGATGTAAATATGAAGAATCAATGGTTTCATTCCCAACGATTTGGCCATTTTTAAGCTGATTTACCTAAAAACGGAGTTATGAACATTAAGTTTGCAAATAAAAGTGAATCGAAGTGTTGAAGCGTAGTCAAAGGAGGTGAATCTCTTACAACTGCTTTGAGATGTTCAAGAAAGGTGTAGAAGCAAATCAAAGTAAGAAACAAGCATCATAGCTTATCCCATAGTTCTGTTAGTTCAAGGAATCCTCATAGGAGTTTCTAATGGTGAATAAGGGGTGTTGTAGCAAGAAGACACATATGGAGGCTTAAACAACACCTATTGATGTAAATATGAAGAATCAATGGTTTCATTCACAAGGATTTGGCCATTTTTAAGCTGATTTACCTAAAAGCGGAGTTATGAACATTAAGTTTGCAAATAAAAGTGAATCGAAGTGTTGAAGCGTAGTCAAAGGAGGTGAATCTCTTACAACTGCTTTGAGATGTTCAAGAAAGGTGTAGAAGCAAATCAAAGTAAGAAACAAGCATCATAGCTTATCCCATAGTTCTGTTAGTTCAAGGAATCCTCATAGGAGTTTCTAATGGTGAAAAGGGGTGTTGTAGCAAGAAGACACATATGGAGGCTTAAACAACACCTATTGATGTAAATATGAAGAATCAATGGTTTCATTCACAAGGATTTGGCCATTTTTAAGCTGATTCACCTAAAAACGGAGTTATGAACATTAAGGTTGCAAATAAAAGTGAATCGAAGTGTTGAAGTGTAGTCAAAGGAGGTGATCTCTTACAACTGCTTTGAGATGTTCAAGAATGGTGTAGAAGCAAATCAATGTAAGAAACAAGCATCATAGCTTATCTCATAGTTCTGTTAGTTCAAGGAATCCTCATAGGAGTTTCTAATGGTGAAAAGGGGTGTTGTAGCAAGAAGACACATATGGAGGCTTAAACAACACCTATTGATGTAAATATGAAGAATCAATGGTTTCATTCATAAGGCTTTGGCCATTTCCAAGCTGATTAACCTAAAAACGGAGTTATGAACATTAAGTTTGCAAATAAAAGTGAATCGAAGTGTTGAAGCGTAGTCAAAGGAGGTGAATCTCTTACAACTGCTTTGAGATGTTCAAGAAAGGTGTAGAAGCAAATCAAAGTAAGAAACAAGCATCATAGCTTATCCCATAGTTCTGTTAGTTCAAGGAATCCTCATAGGAGTTTCTAATGGTGAAAAGGGGTGTTGTAGCAAGAAGACACATATGGAGGCTTAAACAACACCTATTGATGTAAATATGAAGAATCAATGGTTTCATTCACAAGGATTTGGCCATTTTTAAGCTGATTCACCTAAAAACGGAGTTATGAACATTCAGGTTGCAAATAAAAGTGAATCGAAGTGTTGAAGTGTAGTCAATGGAGGTTATCTCTTACAACTGCTTTAAGATGTTCAAGAATGGTGTAGAAGCAAATCAATATAAGAAACAAGCATCATAGCTTATCTCATAGTTCTGTTAGTTCAAGGAATCCTCATAGGAGTTTCTAATGGTGAAAAGGGGTGTTGTAGCAAGAAGACACATATGGAGGCTTAAACAACACCTATTGATGTAAATATGAAGAATCAATGGTTTCATTCATAAGGCTTTGGCCATTTTTAAGCTGATTCACCTAAAAGCAGGTTATGAACCTTCACGATGCAAATAAAAGTGAATCAAAGTGTGGAAGCGTAGTCAAAGGAGGTGTATCTCTTACAACTGCTTTGAGATATTCAAGAAAGGTGTAGAAGCAAATCAAAGTAAGAAACAAGCATCATAGCTTATCCCATAGTTCTGTTAGTTCAAAGAATCCTCATAGGAGTTTCTAATGGTGAAAAGGGGTGTTGTAGCAAGAAGACACATATGGAGGCTTAAACAACACCTATTGATGTAAATATGAAGAATCAATGGTTTCATTCATAAGGCTTTGGCCATTTCCAAGCTGATTTACCTAAAAACGGAGTTATGAACCTTCACGATGCAAATAAAAGTGAATGAAAGTGTGGAAGCGTAGTCAAAGGAGGTGTATCTCTTACAACTGCTTTGAGATATTCAAGAAAGGTGTAGAAGCAAATCAATGTAAGAAACAAGCATCATAGCTTATCTCATAGTTCTGTTAGTTCAAGGAATCCTCATAGGAGTTTCTAATTGTGAATAAGGGGTGTTGTAGCAAGAAGACACATATGGAGGCTTAAACAACACCTATTGATGTAAATATGAAGAATCAATGGTTTCATTCATAAGGCTTTGGCCATTTCCAAGCTGATTAACCTAAAAACGGAGTTATGAACCTTCACGATGCAAATAAGAGTGAATCAAAGTGTGGAAGCGTAGTCAAAGGAGGTGTATCTCTTACAACTGCTTTGAGATATTCAAGAAAGGTGTAGAAGCAAATCAAAGTAAGAAACAAGCATCATAGCTTATCCCATAGTTCTGTTAGTTCAAAGAATCCTCATAGGAGTTTCTAATGGTGAAAAGGGGTGTTGTAGCAAGAAGACACATATGGAGGCTTAAACAACACCTATTGATGTAAATATGAAGAATCAATGGTTTCATTCACAAGGATTTGGCCATTTTTAAGCTGATTTACCTAAAAACGGAGTTATGAACCTTCACGATGCAAATAAAGGTGAATCAAAGTGTGGAAGCGTAGTCAAAGGAGGTGTATCTCTTACAACTGCTTTGAGATATTCAAGAAAGGTGTAGAAGCAAATCAAAGTAAGAAACAAGCATCATAGCTTATCCCATAGTTCTGTTAGTTCAAGGAATCCTCATAGGAGTTTCTAATGGTGAAAAGGGGTGTTGTAGCAAGAAGACACATATGGAGGCTTAAACAACACCTATTGATGTAAATATGAAGAATCAATGGTTTCATTCACAAGGATTTGGCCATTTTAAGCTGATTCACCTAAAAACGGAGTTATGAACATTAAGGTTGCAAATAAAAGTGAATCGAAGTGTTGAAGTGTAGTCAAAGGAGGTGATCTCTTACAACTGCTTTGAGATGTTCAAGAATGGTGTAGAAGCAAATCAATGTAAGAAACAAGCATCATAGCTTATCTCATAGTTCTGTTAGTTCAAGGAATCCTCATAGGAGTTTCTAATGGTGAAAAGGGGTGTTGTAGCAAGAAGACACATATGGAGGCTTAAACAACACCTATTGATGTAAATATGAAGAATCAATGGTTTCATTCACAAGGATTTGGCCATTTTTAAGCTGATTCACCTAAAACGGAGTTATGAACATTAAGGTTGCAAATAAAAGTGAATCGAAGTGTTGAAGTGTAGTCAAAGGAGGTGATCTCTTACAACTGCTTTGAGATGTTCAAGAATGGTGTAGAAGCAAATCAATGTAAGAAACAAGCATCATAGCTTATCTCATAGTTCTGTTAGTTCAAGGAATCCTCATAGGAGTTTCTAATGGTGAAAAAGGGTGTTGTAGCAAGAAGACACATATGGAGGCTTAAACAACACCTATTGATGTAAATATGAAGAATCAATGGTTTCATTCATAAGGCTTTGGCCATTTCCAAGCTGATTAACCTAAAAACGGAGTTATGAACCTTCACGATGCAAATAAAAGTGAATCAAAGTGTGGAAGCGTAGTCAAAGGAGGTGTATCTCTTACAACTGCTTTGAGATATTCAAGAAAGGTGTAGAAGCAAATCAAAGTAAGAAACAAGCATCATAGCTTATCCCATAGTTCTGTTAGTTCAAGGAATCCTCATAGGAGTTTCTAATGGTGAAAAGGGGTGTTGTAGCAAGAAGACACATATGGAGGCTTAAACAACACCTATTGATGTAAATATGAAGAATCAATGGTTTTCATTCATAAGGCTTTGGCCATTTCCAAGCTGATTAACCTAAAAACGGAGTTATGAACCTTCACGATGCAAATAAAAGTGAATCAAAGTGTGGAAGCGTAGTCAAAGGAGGTGTATCTCTTACAACTGCTTTGAGATATTCAAGAAAGGTGTAGAAGCAAATCAAAGTAAGAAACAAGCATCATAGCTTATCCCATAGTTCTGTTAGTTCAAGGAATCCTCATAGGAGTTTCTAATGGTGAAAAGGGGTGTTGTAGCAAGAAGACACATATGGAGGCTAAAACAACACCTATTGATGTAAATATGAAGAATCAATGGTTTTCATTCATAAGGCTTTGGCCATTTCCAAGCTGATTAACCTAAAAACGGAGTTATGAACCTTCACGATGCAAATAAGAGTGAATCAAAGTGTGGAAGCGTTAACAAAGGAGGTGTATCTCTTACAACTGCTTTGAGATATTCAAGAAAGGTGTAGAAGCAAATCAAAGTAAGAAACAAGCATCATAGCTTATCCCATAGTTCTGTTAGTTCAAGGAATCCTCATAGGAGTTTCTAATGGTGAAAAGGGGTGTTGTAGCAAGAAGACACATATGGAGGCTTAAACAACACCTATTGATGTAAATATGAAGAATCAATGGTTTCATTCACAAGGATTTGGCCATTTTTAAGCTGATTTACCTAAAAACGGAGTTATGAACATTAAGTTTGCAAATAAAAGTGAATCAAAGTGTTAAAGCGTAGTCAAAGGAGGTGAATTCCAACAGTCCACAAAAAAAAAAGAAAATGAAGAATTGAGATAGATAGCAAAGAAATTTTGTGTTTTCCCCAGCAAACAGAAGAGATTTGATAGACTAAAATCTGGAAAATGATAGAACAAATAAAGCTCAAAGTTTTCGTGTTTTCTCAGCAACAAACGATTTTTGTTTTTTTTTTTTTGAATAAAAACGTAACTGATCGGATAGGGAGTTGATCAGTCACTTTTGAGTGTGTAGAATTTTTTTTTTTTTTTTTTTTTTTTTTTGACTGAAGATCGGACTAGATCTTTAGGATAGAAGAAAAAAAAGATTGAAAAGAGTTTTAGGAACGGTGGGAAGGTGAGAAGATGATAGAAAATAGATACAAACTCGAAAATGTGCTCTGATACCAAATGATGCGATCCTCCCAGGGATTCGACACTTTCGAGTTGTGGAAATGGATAGATGGATAGATGATGGATCGAATGGTCACACAAGAGTTGCGGAAGGCTCTTGAGATATCTCGATGTTTCCTAGGATAGGACAGACCTAGCCGAGAGAAGGTTTGATTGTTGGATATTACACCAAGCAATCGAAAGTTCTAGAAGAACAAAAGAGATTCACTCTAAAATATGTTGAAAAGAAAGTTGATTTATTATTTGTGGTAGTCTAGGCGTGCTTATATAGCACAAGGAAGAGTAGAAAATATCTAAGCAATATTAATTGCTGAAAATAAAATAAAACTTAAAACAAAAGAAAATAAAATAACTCTTGTACTTCTTGTACTTCTTGTACTTCAGCTCCACGAAATGGATCACTATTTGGGCCTTGTGGACTTGGTAGAAATACCTCCTGGATGCCAAACATAAGTCTGGAAGCTTGCAAACCAATTGGGTCTAGAACTCTTCAAGTTTTGAACCAGATTGACCCATCTTGGCAAATAGAGTGTATCTTTCTCATCCGATGGAATTTCCTTCTTTTCTTGGGCTTGTTGAAACGATGAGAGATGCATTGACATTCTCCAACTGGTCTTGTGTCGATATTGTTCTTGAATTGGGCTGTGGAACACGATTTCTGGCCTGGACTCGTAGTTAGGCGCAGGACAGATCCACTGACTTGTAAAATCAATATCTTTTGAGTCTGAAACTCTTTTGATGAGATTCCAACTGGACGTGGTTCTGGAGTGGATCAAGATTCCAGGAAAATTTATTTTGTAGCTTAAGTCCTCCTGGTTTGGTCGGAATACTTCATTGAACGCGCGTAGGTCTAAATCGCGTAATTCGGAGATCATCTGACTTGTAAATTGCATATCTCCTTCATATGAACTCTGATTGGACCGATTCCACTTCGATGTGAACCTCTGATGAGTTAAAAATATAGTCCAAGGGGTTTTTGAAATGTGAAAATTGAGCTTGCACTTCATTTGATCTGAACAAGGCACGTAGGTTTTCTCGGGTGGTAGGAGAATCACATCATACTCCTCCTCTTGAAAAAGTTTCGTCCTCGAAACTGTATAATCCTGAGCTAGGAAGTGTTGATATAAGTCTGGCGGTCTCTCCTTGATTGGCATGGGAAAAAGGACTCCATGGGGTTTACCCTTAACTTGAATCTGACATGTCGTATGAAATAACTTCTCCCATTGCACATTCCTTTCCCTTTGGGATGGCGTATTCCGAGATCCCTTTCCTACCAACAATTCCCACTTTGCAGTGCCGTCTTCACTATTGTTCTCTTGTTCATTGGTTTTAGTTTGCTCACACCATGATGTTCTTGTAACCAATAAATCTCCCTTGGTAACAAGCTTTTCACAATTTTCGTCCAATGATGAAATATAATTAGATTCAATTTCCTCTTCAGTTTGGTGGTGGGTTGGTGTCACCGGCTCAGCTCCTTTGAGAATCTCCTTGGATAAGATGACTTCCTCATTCTTTGACTCAAGCAACAACTGATCTTGATAGATCTTCTTTTTCTCCGATGATGACAATGAATCAAAAACCACTTCAGCTTCTTTTGGTTCTCTTTCTCCTTTATGTCGAGCCTTTGAAGTACTAACCTTGGCCTTCCCTTTAGCTACTGGATTTGCTGTATAGGACTTAGAGAACGCCTTTGATTTTGAAATAGGCTGCTCTTCCCATATTTGTCTAAGTCTCCTTTGGTTGTCTTGAGATGACTTATCATCACGATGGTAGTAATAAGTTGCCTCCTCATATCTTGGTTGCCTCAGGTAGTTTATCTCTGTTCTTAGAGGGCTCTCTTGTGATCTCCTTTGAACTTTTTCTGGCTTACTCTTTTTCAATAAACCGAAAGACATCTCTTTTTTTTTTTTTTCTTAATCTCACAAAATATTTCTCTCTAATCTCTCAAGAAATCTTTCTCAACAGTTTGTATAGAACAACACCAGCCAAATTGATGGTAATTCCAACAGTCCACAAAAAAAAAAGAAAATGAAGAATTGAGATAGATAGCAAAGAAATTTTGTGTTTTCCCCAGCAAACAGAAGAGATTTGATAGACTAAAATCTGGAAAATGATAGAACAAATAAAGCTCAAAGTTTTACGTGTTTTCATCAACAAACGATTTTTGTTTTTTTTTTGAATAAAAACGTAACTGATCGGATAGGGAGTTGATCAGTCACTTTTGAGTGTGTAGAATTTTTTTTTTTTTTTTTTTTTTGACTGAAGATCGGACTAGATCTTTAGGATAGAAGAAAAAAAAGATTGAAAAGAGTTTTAGGAACGGTGGGAAGGTGAGAAGATGATAGAAAATAGATACAAACTCGAAAATGTGCTCTGATACCAAATGATGCGATCCTCCCAGGGATTCGACACTTTCGAGTTGTGGAAATGGATAGATGGATAGATGATGGATCGAATGGTCACACAAGAGTTGCGGAAGGCTCTTGATATACCTCAATGTCTCCTAGGATATGACACACCTAGACAAGACAAGGTTTGATTGTTGGATATTACACACCAAGCAATCGAAAGTTCTAGAAGAACAAAAGAGATTCACTCTAAAATATGTTGAAAAGAAAGTTGATTTATTATTTGTGGTAGTCTAGGCGTGCTTATATAGCACAAGGAAGAGTAGAAAATATCTAAGCAATATTAATTGCTGAAAATAAAATAAAACTTAAAACAAAAGAAAATAAAATAACTCTTGTACTTCTTGTACTTCTTGTACTTCAGCTCCACGAAATGGATCACTATTTGGGCCTTGTGGACTTGGTAGAAATACCTCCTGGATGCCAAACATAAGTCTGGAAGCTTGCAAACCAATTGGGTCTAGAACTCTTCAAGTTTTGAACCAGATTGACCCATCTTGGCAAATAGAGTGTATCTTTCTCATCCGATGGAATTTCCTTCTTTTCTTGGGCTTGTTGAAACGATGAGAGATGCATTGACATTCTCCAACTGGTCTTGTGTCGATATTGTTCTTGAATTGGGCTGTGGAACACGATTTCTGGCCTGGACTCGTAGTTAGGCGCAGGACAGATCCACTGACTTGTAAAATCAATATCTTTTGAGTCTGAAACTCTTTTGATGAGATTCCAACTGGACGTGGTTCTGGAGTGGATCAAGATTCCAGGAAAATTTATTTTGTAGCTTAAGTCCTCCTGGTTTGGTCGGAATACTTCATTGAACGCGCGTAAGTCTAAATCGCGTAATTCGGAGATCATCTGACTTGTAAATTGCATATCTCCTTCATATGAACTCTGATTGGACCGATTCCACTTCGATGTGAACCTCTGATGAGTTAAAAATATAGTCCAAGGGGTTTTTGAAATGTGAAAATTGAGCTTGCACTTCATTTGATCTGAACAAGGCACGTAGGTTTTCTCGGGTGGTAGGAGAATCACATCATACTCCTCCTCTTGAAAAAGTTTCGTCCTCGAAACTGTATAATCCTGAGCTAGGAAGTGTTGATATAAGTCTGGCGGTCTCTCCTTGATTGGCATGGGAAAAAGGACTCCATGGGGTTTACCCTTAACTTGAATCTGACATGTCGTATGAAATAACTTCTCCCATTGCACATTCCTTTCCCTTTGGGATGGCGTATTCCGAGATCCCTTTCCTACCAACAATTCCCACTTTGCAGTGCCGTCTTCACTATTGTTCTCTTGTTCATTGGTTTTAGTTTGCTCACACCATGATGTTCTTGTAACCAATAAATCTCCCTTGGTAACAAGCTTTTCACAATTTTCGTCCAATGATGAAATATAATTAGATTCAATTTCCTCTTCAGTTTGGTGGTGGGTTGGTGTCACCGGCTCAGCTCCTTTGAGAATCTCCTTGGATAAGATGACTTCCTCATTCTTTGACTCAAGCAACAACTGATCTTGATAGATCTTCTTTTTCTCCGATGATGACAATGAATCAAAAACCACTTCAGCTTCTTTTGGTTCTCTTTCTCCTTTATGTCGAGCCTTTGAAGTACTAACCTTGGCCTTCCCTTTAGCTACTGGATTTGCTGTATAGGACTTAGAGAACGCCTTTGATTTTGAAAATAGGCTGCTCTTCCCATATTTGTCTAAGTCTCCTTTGGTTGTCTTGAGATGACTTATCATCACGATGGTAGTAATAAGTTGCCTCCTCATATCTTGGTTGCCTCAGGTAGTTTATCTCTGTTCTTAGAGGGCTCTCTTGTGATCTCCTTTGAACTTTTTCTGGCTTACTCTTTTTCAATAAACCGAAAGACATCTCTTTTTTTTTTTTTTCTTAATCTCACAAAATATTTCTCTCTAATCTCTCAAGAAATCTTTCTCAACAGTTTGTATAGAACAACACCAGCCAAATTGATGGTAATTCCAACAGTCCACAAAAAAAAAAGAAAATGAAGAATTGAGATAGATAGCAAAGAAATTTTGTGTTTTCCCCAGCAAACAGAAGAGATTTGATAGACTAAAATCTGGAAAATGATAGAACAAATAAAGCTCAAAGTTTTCGTGTTTTCTCAGCAACAAACGATTTTTGTTTTTTTTTTTTTGAATAAAAACGTAACTGATCGGATAGGGAGTTGATCAGTCACTTTTGAGTGTGTAGAATTTTTTTTTTTTTTTTTTTTTTTTTTGACTGAAGATCGGACTAGATCTTTAGGATAGAAGAAAAAAAAGATTGAAAAGAGTTTTAGGAACGGTGGGAAGGTGAGAAGATGATAGAAAATAGATACAAACTCGAAAATGTGCTCTGATACCACATGATGCGATCCTCCCAAGGATTCGACACTTTCGAGTTATGGAAATGGATAGATGGATAGATGATGGATCGAATGGTCACACAAGAGTTGCGGAAGGCTCTTGATATACCTCAATGTCTCCTAGGATATGACACACCTAGACAAGACAAGGTTTGATTGTTGGATATTACACACCAAGCAATCGAAAGTTCTAAAAGAACAAAAGAGATTCACTCTAAAATATGTTGAAAAGAAAGTTGATTTATTATTTGTGGTAGTCTAGGCGTGCTTATATAGCACAAGGAAGAGTAGAAAATATCTAAGCAATATTAATTGCTGAAAATAAAATAAAACTTAAAACAAAAGAAAATAAAATAACTCTTGTTCTTCTTGTACTTCTTGTACTTCAGCTCCACAAAATGGATCACTATTTGGGCCTTGTGGACTTGGTAGAAATACCTCCTGGATGCCAAACATAAGTCTGGAAGCTTGCAAACCAATTGGGTCTAGAACTCTTCAAGTTTTGAACCAGATTGACCCATCTTGGCAAATAGAGTGTATCTTTCTCAGCCGGGGGAATTGCCTTCTTTTCTTGGGCTTGTTGAAACGATGAGAGATGCATTGACATTCTCCAACTGGTCTTGTGTCGATATTGTTCTTGAATTGGGCTGTGGAACACGATTTCTGGCCTGGACTCGTAGTTAGGCGCAGGACAGATCCACTGACTTGTAAAATCAATATCTTTTGAGTCTGAAACTCTTTTGATGAGATTCCAACTGGACGTGGTTCTGGAGTGGATCAAGATTCCAGGAAAATTTATTTTGTAGCTTAATTCCTCCTGGTTTGGTCGGAATACTTCATTGAACGCGCGTAGGTCTAAATCGCGTAATTCGGAGATCATCTGACTTGTAAATTGCATATCTCCTTCATATGAACTCTGATTGGACCGATTCCACTTCGATGTGAACCTCTGATGAGTTAAAAATATAGTCCAAGGGGTTTTTGAAATGTGAAAATTGAGCTTGCACTTCATTTGATCTGAACAAGGCACGTAGGTTTTCTCGGGTGGTAGGAGAATCACATCAGAATCTCTTACAACTGCTTTGAGATGTTCAAGAAAGGTGTAGAAGCAAATCAAAGTAAGAAACAAGCATCATAGCTTATCCCATAGTTCTGTTAGTTCAAGGAATCCTCATAGGAGTTTCTAATGGTGAAAAGGGGTGTTGTAGCAAGAAGACACATATGGAGGCTTAAACAACACCTATTGATGTAAATATGAAGAATCAATGGTTTCATTCACAAGGATTTGGCCATTTTTAAGCTGATTCACCTAAAAACGGAGTTATGAACATTAAAGTTGCAAATAAAAGTGAATCGAAGTGTTGAAGTGTAGTCAAAGGAGGTGATCTCTTACAACTGCTTTGAGATGTTCAAGAATGGTGTAGAAGCAAATCAATGTAAGAAACAAGCATCATAGCTTATCTCATAGTTCTGTTAGTTCAAGGAATCCTCATAGGAGTTTCTAATGGTGAAAAGGGGTGTTGTAGCAAGAAGACACATATGGAGGCTTAAACAACACCTATTGATGTATATATGAAGAATCAATGGTTCCATTCACAAGGATTTGACCATTTTTAAGCTGATCTACCTAAAAACGGAGTTATGAACATTAAGTTTGCAAATAAAAGTGAATCAAAGTGTTAAAGCGTAGTCAAAGGAGGTGAATCTCTTACAACTGCTTTGAGATGTTCAAGAAAGGTGTAGAAGCAAATCAAAGTAAGAAACAAGCATGATAGCTTATCCCATAGTTCTGTTAGGTCAAGGAATCCTCATAGGAGTTTCTATTGGTGAATTTGGGAGTTTTAGAAAGAAGACACATATGGAGGCTAAAACAACACCTATTGATGTAAATATGAAGAATCAATGGTTTCATTCACAAAGATTTGGCCATTTTTAAGCTGATTTACCTAAAAACGGAGTTATGAACATTAAGTTTGCAAATAAAAGTGAATCGAAGTGTTGAAGCGTAGTCAAAGGAGGTGAATCTCTTACAACTGCTTTGAGATGTTCAAGAAAGGTGTAGAAGCAAATCAAAGTAAGAAACAAGCATCATAGCTTATCTCATAGTTCTGTTAGTTCAAAGAATCCTCATAGGAGTTTCTAATGGTGAAAAGGGGTGTTGTAGCAAGAAGACACATATGGAGGCTTAAACAACACCTATTGATGTAAATATGAAGAATCAATGGTTTCATTCACAAGGATTTGGCCATTTTTAAGCTGATTCACCTAAAAACGGAGTTATGAACATTAAGGTTGCAAATAAAAGTGAATCGTGTTAGAATTCAGAGTTTAAGTTTGCTAGAAACAAGAATGAGAGTAGCTGAATGAATAATAATAAGATTGAGAATAGAGAGATTTTATTATCTCTTATGAGATTTTATTATCTCAGTAGTTGTAAAGTGTTACAATGGATTACATATTTATAGAACTCTTAAACGCAAAAATAACTAGGTGTATCTTGTAGTTCAGAGTCTAATCTATCCGTTGGGAATAGTAATAGAGCCGTTGGAGTTCAAAAATAGAGCTGTTGGAGAAAACAATTTGGGCGTCGGTTCTGGCCTTCTCTTCTTGGGCCTCTCTTCTTTTATTCCTTGTTGGGTATTTGTTGCTTGATTAATACTCCCCCTCAAACTTAGCGGAATGAGTGTGGAGACTAAGTTTGATTTTCCAGAAACCAAATCCTCACAACTACCTCATTAAAAACCTCACTAATACAAACCCAGTGGGAAAAACTCCTTGTGAGGAAAAGAGTGTAGTGTCTCTGGAAATGGAGAGGCATGATCAAGGATGAGTGAGATCTACTATTCCACGCTTGCTCTGCATGTGTTTGCAAATCTTGAGACTTGTAGATTTGGTGAATATATCAGCAAGCTGATCTTCGCTTCTTGTGTAGCATGGGAGGATTACTCCTTCAATGATCTTCTCTCTAACTTTGTGACAATCCACTTCTGTGTGCTTGGTTCGTTCATGGAAGACTGAGTTTGTAGCAATGTGAATTGCTGCTTGATTGTCACAATGCATGGTAATGGGACTTGTGCTCTCAATTCCCAGATCCTTTAGAAGCGCCTTTAGCCATACTAGCTCATTTGTGAGCTTCTTCATTGCTCTATACTCACTTTCAAGCTTGAGCGTAGAGGCGACCTTTTTGCTTCTTAGATTTCCAGGTTACTAAGTTCCTCCAATAAATGTGCAATAGCCAGTTGTGGATTTTCTATCCATCGTATCTCCAGCATAATCCGCATCACAATAGCCCACAACTTCAGTACTATTATTCTTTCCCTATAATCGATTGGTTCAAGGGCTCTTTCATGTGTTGGCTTATGATTCACAGCAAAGCATAGGTCAGGCCTTGTTATGGTTAAAGTAAATTAACTTACCTACAAGCCTCGGTATTGAGCTGGATCTTCAAATGGTTTGTCAAGTGGATCTTGTCCTTTCTCCCCTTTCTCCTGACCTTGTAGCCATCTTCCGGAGGTGTCTTGGCGGTTTAGAACCTAATTTTCCTGTCTCTGTAAGCAAATCGAGTGAATATTTTCTTTGGGATAGAAACAAGCCTTCGAGGAGACAGCATATCTCTATACCTAGAAAATATTTAAGTTCACCTAGATCTTTTATATCAAATACAGATTTAAGGAAAAGTTTGGTTTCTTGAATACCTGCTTGATCATTGCCGGAAATGATCAAGTCATCTACATATACCAAGACTACAATGATTCCTTGAGCACTTTGAGAAGTAAACAAGGTGTGATCAGCCTCTGATCTTTTAAATCCTTTGGCTGTTAGTGTACCAGGCTCTTGGGGATTGCTTCAAGCTATAAATGGCTTTTCTAAGTTTGAAAACTTTGCCATGAGGAATTGAACTTTCAAGACCTGGTGGAGGCTTCATGTACACTTCTTCTTCAAGCTCTCCTTGGAGAAATGCGTTTTTGACATCCATTTGCCATAATTCCCAAGATAGATTGGTTGCCAATGATAAAATCACTCGAACTGTATGGAGCTTAGCCACTGGTGCAAAGGTGTCCGTATAGTCTTCTCCATAAGTTTGAGTAAATCCCCTTGCAACCATTCGAGCTTTATACCTTTCGATTTCTCCATTGCTGTGATACTTGATGGTGAATACCCATTTAGATGTCACAGCTCTTTTTCCCGAAGGTAGATCACTTACATCCCAAGTGTGATTTCTAACCATTGCTTCTATCTCAGCATCTATAGCATCCATCCAGACCTTGATTTCTTTTGCTTCTTCATAGGTCTTTGGAATGTAATGCTGCTCTATCTTTCCAAGGAATGCTTGATGATCTGATGGCAAGAGGGCAAGAGAACACTGAGCTTGGATAGGGTGAGCCACAACTTGATGGTTATAATAGACCCTAGTTTGTTTCCAATGGTCTGGACCAAATCTTTGGCGTGTGCTTCTCCCCAACGTTGGTGCTGGTGCCTCTTCTTCCTCATGATATTCATTTTCCTGAATATCAGCTTCTAGTAGAGTTTCTTGATTAACTCCCCTTGTTCATTTACTCCTTCGTCATTCTCTTGCTTATTTTGAACATTTACCCCTTCTTCTTGAATCTGATCTTCTTGATTGTTTGCAGGGGCTGTTTGATCTTCATTCATTTGAGGAAGACCCATGTGACTTAAAATGTGTTGAAGAGAGGCTGCTCGATCTGTTGTAGAGTCAGCCAAGTCTTTCACACTTTCCCAGCCCGACTTCTCAAAATAACTTTGATCTTCTAGGGATTTTACATCTCTAGACGTCATGATGCGTTTGGTGCTTGGATCATAGCATCTGTACCCTCTTTGAGTAGTGGAGTATCCAATGAACACGCTTCTAGTGCTTTTAGCATCTAACTTATTCCTTTGATCCCTTGGCACTAAGACAAAACAAACACTACCAAACACACGTAAGTGATTAATATTTGGTTTGGTTTTGTTTAATACCTCAAATGGTGATAAGTCATCTAAGACTTTTGTTGGAATTCTATTTATGAGGTAGCATGCGGTCATGACAGCATCTCCCCAAAATCTCCTTGGCATGTTTTTGTGGAACATCATTGATCTTGCTACTTCCATCAGATGCCTATTCTTCCTTTCGGCCACTCCATTTTGTTGTGGAGTATAAGGACAGCTTGTTTGGTGAAGGATGCCATGATTTGTCAAATGAGCCTTGAAAGTGTGGCTTGTGTATTCCCCTCCATTATCCGATCTTAGCACCTTAATTTTAGCATTGAAATGATTAGTCACATATGTTTGAAAGTTGACAAATGCCTCAAATACTCTATCTTTAGAAGGTAACAATGTGACCCATGTATATTTTGATTTTTCATCTATGAATGTCACAAAGTATTTTAGGTTATCTCTAGATAGGCAAGGTGAGGTCCAAACATCAGAGTGAACTAAATCAAAACAATTCTCATATATTGATAAGGAGTTTTGGAAAACACTTCTGCAATGTTTTCCCATAATACAAGACTCACACTTAGAATTATCAAATACTACATTGGGCATAATTAATTTTAAAGCTCTAGAATGAGGATGGCCTAATCTAGCATGCCATAAATCATTTGAACTACTAGCTACATGACAGGAATTAATAGTCGGCAAACTAGCAGAGTTGGAGCATCTAGAATGGTTCTTGAGATCTTCTAGAGTATACAACTCTCCTTTAGTGTTCCCTTGCCTAAAACTTCACCAGTTTTAATATCCTGAAAATGAAAGCTGTTGGGTCCAAATATAGCATAAGCATTGAGATCGGTGGTAGCTCTTTTTACGAGACCAAATTATTGCTAAATGTAGGCATGTAAAAAGCACTAGATTCATTTCCAAAGAGGTTTAAATTTCCCTCCTTTTAATTGGCACTCTAACGCCAGTAGCAACTTCAACATGACCAGAGGTGTTGTGAATATTATTTAGTAAATCAGAATCTTTAATCATATGGTGAGAAGCTCCTGAATCTACTAAAAGTGTTTTTGAATAGTTAGAGGCTAGAAAGGTGATACCAGACTCCTTGCAAATTTGCATGGTCTTGATCATTGCCTCTAAGTCTGCTCTGCTCATGGTGATCATGCCATTGTTCTCTGAAGTAGAGGCTTGTTTGGAATGGCCATTTAGGGCACTTGGGTTCATACCGAGTGCTGTGGTTGGTTGTGTGGCTGGTGCATAATTTGAAGCGTTTGCTTCATTTGCTTGTTGCCTTGCTCTGAAGTTGGCTCTGAGATGAGGATGAAGGATAAAGGCACTCCTCCTTGGTGTGTCCTCTCCCTTGGTTGAATTTGCCAATGTTCTTGCAATGTTCACATTGCTTTGTTATTCCTTGCGTGTTGGAGGTGAAGGGAGGTTTGTAAAAGGCTTTGTTTGCAGTTTGCAACTTTCCGTTTCTGAAGAGATCTAAGGAGGCCTTGCTCCTTTTGGATTTGAGAACAGACATTCTCAAGGCTTGGTAGCTTCTCCCCCCTTAAAATGTACTTTATAAGGTCATTAAATTTCGGATGCAGAGATTGGAGAAGTCCAAATACTCGATCTTGCTCTTTTCTTTCCTCTATAATTTTGAGGTCTTTTGTGCTTGGCCTCAGCATATCCAATTCAGCAAGTAATGATCTATATTTACCAAAGTGTTTGGTAAAATCTTGATCTTCTTGAGTGAGGTTGCTGAGATCTTTCTTCACTTCGAATACTCTTGAAAGATTGGTGATGTCTCCATACACCTTCTTTAGAGTTTTCCAAAGTTCTTGAGCTGTCTCACAATATGAGTAAGATTCAAATATTGAATCACTCAAGGAGCTGTGGATTATGCTGAGCACCATTTGGTCTTTTTGCAGCCACTTTTCCCGAGCTTCTTCATCTCCTTCTTGAAGCTCTTTTCCTTTTGCTGGTTCAACTTGATTCCACAAGCCGCGTCCGTACAAGTTGGATTTTGTCGATCGTGACCATAGGAGATAGTTCTCTCCTCTTAGGGTGACTCTAATTGCGGTTGGTTTTGTCTCCTCCATGATAAAAAAAAAAATGATTAACCGTTTGATACTACACTGCCTCAACTTCACTAACTCCCGTCTAGGATGACTTAATTTCAATCTCAGAGTTAGGAAAATGTTCTTTGAGAAATCTCCAGAAATAAACCACTCTAACTTCACCGGCTCGTCTAGGATGAATATATATCAATCTCAGAGCTTTTGGAGGAGGTTAAAGGGTGTATTTCCAGGAAAACCAAAGAAGAATTTTTGGAGAAGGCAGATGAAACGATTACAAAATCAGGCGAGAAATTTGAATTTTCAAAAAAATTCTTTTGATTTGGAGCTCTGTAGAGCTTGTGAATGCTCTGGAAGCTTTGAATATGAAGTAGGAGATGACGTAAATGCAAAGGAGACAAAGAGGAGGGCTGAATCTTGAAGAACCAGTTTCTGAAATTTTTACGTAACAATTATGTCAATTTTGAAAAAAAAAAGCAGAGATGAAGAGAATGAGGAAATCAAAAACTTGATCTTGTTTATGGATCAAAGCTCTGATACCATGTTAGAATTCAGAGTTTAAGTTTGCTAGAAACAAGAATGAGAGTAGCTGAATGAATAATAATAAGATTGAGAATAGAGATTTTATTATCTCTTATGAGATTTTATTATCTCAGATGGTTGTAAAGTGTTACAATGGATTACATATTTATAGAACTCTTAACAGCAAAAAATAACTAGGTGTATCTTGTAGTTCAGAGTCTAATCTATCCGTTGGGAATAGTAATAGAGCCGTTGGAGTTCAAAATAGAGCTGTTGGAGACGAAAACAATTTGGGCGTCAGTTCTGGCCTTCTCTTCTTGGGCCTCTCTTCTTTTATTCCTTGTTGGGTATTTGTTGCTTGATTAATAAATCGAAGTGTTGAAGTGTAGTCAAAGGAGGTGATCTCTTACAACTGCTTTGAGATGTTCAAGAATGGTGTAGAAGCAAATCAATGTAAGAAACAAGCATCATAGCTTATCTCATAGTTCTGTTAGTTCAAATAATCCTCATAAGAGTTTCTAATGGTGAAAAGGGGTGTTGTAGCAAGAAGACACATATGGAGGCTTAAACAACACCTATTGATGTAAATATGAAGAATCAATGGTTTCATTCATAAGGCTTTGGCCATTTCCAAGCTGATTAACCTAAAAACGGAGTTATGAACCTTCACGATGCAAATAAGAGTGAATCAAAGTGTGGAAGCGTAGTCAAAGGAGGTGTATCTCTTACAACTGCTTTGAGATATTCAAGAAAGGTGTAGAAGCAAATCAAAGTAAGAAACAAGCATCATAGCTTATCCCATAGTTCAGTTAGTTCAAGGAATCCTCATAGGAGTTTCTGATGGTGAAAAGGGGTGTTGTAGCAAGAAGACACATATGGAGGCTTAAACAATACCTATTGATGTAAATATGAAGAATCAATGGTTTCATTCACAAGGATTTGGCCATTTTTAAGCTGATCTACCTAAAAACGGAGTTATGAACATTAAGTTTGCAAATAAAAGTGAATCAAAGTGTTAAAGCGTAGTCAAAGGAGGTGAATCTCTTACAACTGCTTTGAGATGTTCAAGAGAGGTGTAGAAGCAAATCAAAGTAAGAAACAAGCATCATAGCTTATCCCATAGTTCTGTTAGTTCAAGGAATCCTCATAGGAGTTTCTAATTGTGAATAAGGGGTTTTGTAGCAAGAAGACACATATGGAGGCTAAAACAACACCTATTGATGTAAATATGAAGAATCAATGGTTTCATTCACAAGGATTTGGCCATTTTTAAGCCGATTTACCTAAAAACGGAGTTATGAACATTAAGTTTGCAAATAAAAGTGAATCGAAGTGTTGAAGCGTAGTCAAAAGAGGTGAATCTCTTACAACTGCTTTGAGATGTTCAAGAAAGGTGTAGAAGCAAATCAAAGTAAGAAACAAGCATCATAGCTTATCCCATAGTTCTGTTAGTTCAAGGAATCCTCATAGGAGTTTCTAATGGTGAAAAGGGGTGTTGTAGCAAGAAGACACATATGGAGGCTTAAACAACACCTATTGATGTAAATATGAAGAATCAATGGTTTCATTCACAAGGATTTGGCCATTTTTAAGCTGATTCACCTAAAAACGGAGTTATGAACATTAAGGTTGCAAATAAAAGTGAATCGAAGTGTTGAAGTGTAGTCAAAGGAGGTGATCTCTTACAACTGCTTTGAGATGTTCAAGAATGGTGTAGAAGCAAATCAATGTAAGAAACAAGCATCATAGCTTATCTCATAGTTCTGTTAGTTCAAGGAATCTTCATAGGAGTTTCTAATGGTGAAAAGGGGTGTTGTAGCAAGAAGACACATATGGAGGCTTAAACAACACCTATTGATGTAAATATGAAGAATCAATGGTTTCATTCACAAGGATTTGGCCATTTTTAAGCTGATTCACCTAAAAACGGAGTTATGAACCTTCACGATGCAAATAAGAGTGAATCAAAGTGTGGAAGCGTAGTCAAAGGAGGTGTATCTCTTACAACTGCTTTGAGATATTCAAGAAAGGTGTAGAAGCAAATCAAAGTAAGAAACAAGCATCATAGCTTATCCCATAGTTCTGTTAGTTCAAGGAATCCTCATAGGAGTTTCTAATGGTGAAAAGGGGTGTTGTAGCAAGAAGACACATATGGAGGCTTAAACAACACCTATTGATGTAAATATGAAGAATCAATGGTTTCATTCACAAGGATTTGGCCATTTTTAAGCTGATCTACCTAAAAACGGAGTTATGAACATTAAGTTTGCAAATAAAAGTGAATCAAAGTGTTAAAGCGTAGTCAAAGGAGGTGAATCTCTTACAACTGCTTTGAGATGTTCAAGAAAGTTGTAGAAGCAAATCAAAGTAAGAAACAAGCATGATAGCTTATCCCATAGTTCTGTTAGGTCAAGGAATCCTCATAGGAGTTTCTAATTGTGAATAAGGGGTGTTGTAGCAAGAAGACACATATGGAGGCTAAAACAACACCTATTGATGTAAATATGAAGAATCAATGGTTTCATTCACAAGGATTTGGCCATTTTTAAGCTGATTTACCTAAAAACGGAGTTATGAACATTAAGTTTGCAAATAAAAGTGAATCGAAGTGTTGAAGCGTAGTCAAAAGAGGTGAATCTCTTACAACTGCTTTGAGATGTTCAAGAAAGGTGTAGAAGCAAATCAAAGTAAGAAACAAGCATCATAGCTTATCCCATAATTCTGTTAGTTCAAGGAATCCTCATAGGAGTTTCTAATGGTGAAAAGGGGTGTTGTAGCAAGAAGACAGATATGGAGGCTTAAACAACACCTATTGATGTAAATATGAAGAATCAATAGTTTCATTCACAAGGATTTGGCCATTTTTAAGCTGATTCACCTAAAAACGGAGTTATGAACATTAAGGTTGCAAATAAAAGTGAATCGAAGTGTTGAAGTGTAGTCAAAGGAGGTGATCTCTTACAACTGCTTTGAGATGTTCAAGAATGGTGTAGAAGCAAATCAATGTAAGAAACAAGCATCATAGCTTATCTCATAGTTCTGTTAGTTCAAGGAATCCTCATAGGAGTTTCTAATGGTGAAAAGGGGTGTTGTAGCAAGAAGACACATATGGAGGCTTAAACAACACCTATTGATGTAAATATGAAGAATCAATGGTTTCATTCACAAGGATTTGGCCATTTTTAAGCTGATTCACCTAAAAACGGAGTTATAAACATTAAGGTTGCAAATAAAAGTGAATCGAAGTGTTGAAGTGTAGTCAAAGGAGGTGATCTCTTACAACTGCTTTGAGATGTTCAAGAATGGTGTAGAAGCAAATCAATGTAAGAAACAAGCATCATAGCTTATCTCATAGTTCTGTTAGTTCAAGGAATCCTCATAGGAGTTTCTAATGGTAAAAAGGGGTGTTGTAGCAAGAAGACACATATGGAGGCTTAAACAACACCTATTGATGTAAATATGAAGAATCAATGGTTTCATTCATAAGGCTTTGGCCATTTCCAAGCTGATTAACCTAAAAACATAGTTATGAACCTTCACGATGCAAATAAGAGTGAATGAAAGTGTGGAAGCGTAGTCAAAGGAGGTGTATCTCTTACAACTGCTTTGAGATATTCAAGAAAGGTGTAGAAGCAAATCAAAGTAAGAAACAAGCATCATAGCTTATCCCATAGTTCTGTTAGTTCAAGGAATCCTCATAGGAGTTTCTAATGGTGAAAAGGGGTGTTGTAGCAAGAAGACACATATGGAGGCTTAAACAACACCTATTGATGTAAATATGAAGAATCAATGGTTTCATTCACAAGGATTTGGCCATTTTTAAGCTGATTCACCTAAAAACGGAGTTATGAACATTAAGTTTGCAAATAAAAGTGAATCGAAGTGTTGAAGCGTAGTCAAAGAAGGTGAATCTCTTACAACTGCTTTGAGATGTTCAAAAAATGTATATAAGCAAATCAAAGTAAGAAACAAGCATCATAGCTTACACCATAGTTCTGTTAGTTCAAGGAATCCTCATAGGAGTTTCTAATGGTGAAAAGGGGTGTTGTAGCAAGAAGACACATATGGAGGCTTAAACAACACCTATTGATGTAAATATGAAGAATCAATGGTTTCATTCATAAGGCTTTGGCCATTTCCAAGTTGATTAACCTAAAAACGGAGTTATGAACATTAAGTTTGCAAATAAAAGTGAATCAAAGTGTTAAAGCATAGTCAAAGGAGGTGAATCTCTTACAACTGCTTTGAGATGTTCAAGAAAGGTGTAGAAGCAAATCAAGGTAAGAAACAAGCATGATAGCTTATCCCATAGTTCTGTTAGGTCAAGGAATCCTCATAGGAGTTTCTAATTGTGAATAAGAGGTGTTGTAGCAAGAAGACACATATGGAGGCTAAAACAACACCTATTCAGGTAATTATGTAGAATACATGGTTTCATTCACAAAGCTTTGGCCATCTTTACGCTGATTTACCTATTACTGGTGTTATGAACATTAAGTTTGCAAATAAAAGTGAATCGAAGTGTTGAAGCGTAGTCAAAGGAGGTGAATCTCTTACAACTGCTTTGAGATGTTCAAGAAAGGTGAAGAAGCAAATCAAAGTAAGAAACAAGCATCATAGCTTATCCCATAGTTCTGTTAGTTCAAGGAATCCTCATAGGAGTTTCTAATGGTGAAAAGGGGTGTTGTAGCAAGAAGACACATATGGAGGCTAAAACAACACCTATTGATGTAAATATGAAGAATCAATAGTTTTATTCACAAGGATTTGGCCATTTTTAAGCTGATTCACCTAAAAACGGAGTTATGAACATTAAGGTTGCAAATAAAAGTGAATCGAAATGTTGAAGTGTAGTCAAAGGAGGTGATCTCTTACAACTGCTTTGAGATGTTCAAGAATGGTGTAGAAGCAAATCAATGTAAGAAACAAGCATCATAGCTTATCTCATAGTTCTGTTAGTTCAAGGAATCCTCATAGGAGTTTCTAATGGTGAAAAGGGGTGTTGTAGCAAGAAGACACATATGGAGGCTTAAACAACACCTATTGATGTAAATATGAAGAATCAATGGTTTCATTCACAAGGATTTGGCCATTTTTAAGCTGATTTACCTAAAAACGGAGTTATGAACATTAAGTTTGCAAATAAAAGTGAATCAAAGTGTTAAAGCGTAGTCAAAGGAGGTGAATCTCTTACAACTGCTTTGAGATGTTCAAGAGAGGTGTAGAAGCAAATCAAAGTAAGAAACAAGCATCATAGCTTATCCCATAGTTCTGTTAGTTCAAGGAATCCTCATAGGAGTTTCTAATGGTGAAAAGGGGTGTTGTAGCAAGAAGACACATATGGAGGCTTAAACAACACCTATTGATGTAAATATGAAGAATCAATGGTTTCATTCATAAGGCTTTGGCCATTTCCAAGCTGATTAACCTAAAAATGGAGTTATGAACCTTCACGATGCAAATAAGAGTGAATCAAAGTGTGGAAGCGTAGTCAAAGGAGGTGTAGCTCTTACAACTGCTTTGAAATATTCAAGAAAGGTGTAAAATACAAAGTCAAGTAGAAACAAGCATCATAGCTTATCCTATAGTTCTGTTAGTTCAAGGAATCCTCATAGGAGTTTCTAATGGTGAAAAGGGGTGTTGTAGCAAGAAGACACATATGGAGGCTTAAACAACACCTATTGATGTAAATATGAAGAATCAATGGTTTCATTCACAAGGATTTGGCCATTTTTAAGCTGATCTACCTAAAAACGGAGTTATGAACATTAAGTTTGCAAATAAAAGTGAATCAAAGTGTTAAAGCGTAGTCAAAGGAGGTGAATCTCTTACAACTGCTTTGAGATGTTCAAGAAGAGCGGTGAAGGAAATCAAAGTAAGAAACAAGCATCATAGCTAACATCATAGTTCTGTTAGTTCAAGGAATCCTCATAGGAGTTTCTAATTGTGAATAAGGGGTGTTGTAGCAAGAAGACACATATGGAGGCTAAAACAACACCTATTGATGTAAATATGAAGAATCAATGGTTTCATTGACATGGATTTGGCCATTTTCAGCTGATATACCTAAAACAAAGTTATGAACATTAAGTTTGCAAATAAAAGTGAATCGAAGTGTTGAAGCGTAGTCAAAAGAGGTGAATCTCTTACAACTGCTTTGAGATGTTCAAGAAAGGTGTAGAAGCAAATCAAAGTAAGAAACAAGCATCATAGCTTATCCCATAATTCTGTTAGTTCAAGGAATCCTCATAGGAGTTTCTAATGGTGAAAATGGGGAGTTGTAGCAAGAGTGCACATATGGAGGCTTAAACAACACCTATTGATGTAAATATGAAGATTCTTTGGTTTCATTCACAAGGATTTGGCCATTTTTAAGCTGATTCACCTAAAAACGGAGTTATGAACATTAAAGTTGCAAATAAAAGTGAATCGAAGTGTTGAAGTGTAGTCAAAGAGGTTATCTCTTACAACTGCTTTGAGATGTTCAAGAATGGTGTAGAAGCAAATCAATGTAAGAAACAAGCATCATAGCTTATCTCATAGTTCTGTTAGTTCAAGGAATCCTCATAGGAGTTTCTAATGGTGAAAAGGGGTGTTGTAGCAAGAAGACACATATGGAGGCTTAAACAACACCTATTGATGTAAATATGAAGAATCAATGGTTTCATTCACAAGGATTTGGCCATTTTTAAGCTGATTCACCTAAAAACGGAGTTATGAACTTTAAGTTTGCAAATAAAAGTGAATCGAAGTGTTGAAGTGTAGTCAAAGGAGGTGATCTCTTACAACTGCTTTGAGATGTTCAAGAATGGTGTAGAAGCAAATCAATGTAAGAAACAAGCATCATAGCTTATCTCATAGTTCTGTTAGTTCAAGGAATCCTCATAGGAGTTTCTAATGGTGAAAAGGGGTGTTGTAGCAAGAAGACACATATGGAGGCTTAAACAACACCTATTGATGTAAATATGAAGAATCAATGGTTTCATTCACAAGGATTTGGCCATTTTTAAGCTGATCTACCTAAAAACGGAGTTATGAACATTAAGTTTGCAAATAAAAGTGAATCAAAGTGTTAAAGCGTAGTCAAAGGAGGTGAATCTCTTACAACTGCTTTGAGATGTTCAAGAAAGGTCTAGAAGCAAATCAAAGTAAGAAACAAGCATGATAGCTTATCCTATAGTTCTGTTAGGTCAAGGAATCCTCATAGGAGTTTCTAATTGTGAATAAGGGGTGTTGTAGCAAGAAGACACATATGGAGGCTAAAACAATACCTATTGATGTAAATATGAAGAATCAATGGTTTCATTCACAAGGATTTGGCCATTTTTAAGCTGATTTACCTAAAAACGGAGTTATGAACATTAAGTTTGCAAATAAAAGTGAATCGAAGTGTTGAAGCGTAGTCAAAGGAGGTGAATCTCTTACAACTGCTTTGAGATGTTCAAGAAAGGTGTAGAAGCAAATCAAAGTAAGAAACAAGCATCATAGCTTATCCCATAGTTCTGTTAGTTCAAAGAATCCTCATAGGAGTTTCTAATGGTGAAAAGGGGTGTTGTAGCAAGAAGACATATATGGAGGCTTAAACAACACCTATTGATGTAAATATGAAGAATCAATGGTTTCATTCACAAGGATTTGGCCATTTTTAAGCTGATTCACCTAAAAACGGAGTTATGAACATTAAGGTTGCAAATAAAAGTGAATCGAAATGTTGAAGTGTAGTCAAAGGAGGTGATCTCTTACAACTGCTTTGAGATGTTCAAGAATGGTGTAGAAGCAAATCAATGTAAGAAACAAGCATCATAGCTTATCTCATAGTTCTGTTAGTTCAAGGAATCCTCATAGGAGTTTCTAATGGTGAAAAGGGGTGTTGTAGCAAGAAGACACATATGGAGGCTTAAACAACACCTATTGATGTAAATATGAAGAATCAATGGTTTCATTCACAAGGATTTGGCCATTTTTAAGCTGATCTACCTAAAAACGGAGTTATGAACATTAAGTTTGCAAATAAAAGTGAATCAAAGTGTTAAAGCGTAGTCAAAGGAGGTGAATCTCTTACAACTGCTTTGAGATGTTCAAGAAAGGTGTAGAAGCAAATCAAAGTAAGAAACAAGCATGATAGCTTATCCCATAGTTCTGTTAGGTCAAGGAATCCTCATAGGAGTTTCTAATGGTGAAAAGGGGTGTTGTAGCAAGAAGACACATATGGAGGCTTAAACAACACCTATTGATGTAAATATGAAGAATCAATGGTTTCATTCATAAGGCTTTGGCCATTTCCAAGTTGATTAACCTAAAAATGGAGTTATGAACCTTCACGATGCAAATAAGAGTGAATCAAAATGTGGAAGCGTAGTCAAAGGAGGTGTATCTCTTACAACTGCTTTAAGATATTTAAGAAAGGTGTATAAGCAAATCAAAGTAAGAAATAAGCATCATAGCTTATCCTATAGTTCTGTTAGTTCAAGGAATCCTCATAGGAGTTTCTAATGGTGAAAAGGGGTGTTGTAGCAAGAAGACACATATGGAGGCTTAAACAACACCTATTGATGTAAATATGAAGAATCAATGGTTTCATTCATTAGGATTTGGCCATTTTTAAGCTGATTCACCTAAAAACGGAGTTATGAACATTAAGTTTGCAAATAAAAGTGAATCGAAGCGTTCAAGCGTAGTCAAAGGGGGAGAATGTAGTACACCGGCTTTGCGGTGTTCAAAAAAAGTGTATAAGCAACTCAAAGTAAGAAACAAGGATCATAGCTTACACAACGGTAGTGCGAGGTCAAGGAATCCTCATAGAAGTTTCTAATGGTGAAAAGGGGTGTTGTAGCAAGAAGACACATATGGAGGCTTAAACAACACCTATTGATGTAAATATGAAGAATCAATGGTTTCATTCACAAGGATTTGGCCATTTTTAAGCTGATTCACCTAAAAACGGAGTTATGAACATTAAGTTTGCAAATAAAAGTGAATCGAAGTGTTGAAGCGTAGTCAAAGAAGGTGAATCTCTTACAACTGCTTTGAGATGTTCAAGAAAGTTGTAGAAGCAAATCAAAGTAAGAAACAAGCATAATAGCTTATCCCATAGTTCTGTTAGTTCAAGGAATCCTCATAGGAGTTTCTAATGGTGAAAAGGGGTGTTGTAGCAAGAAGACACATATGGAGGGTTAAACAACACCTATTGATGTAAATATGAAGAATCAATGGTTTCATTCACAAGGATTTGGCCATTTTTAAGCTGATTCACCTAAAAACGGAGTTATGAACATTAAGGTTGCAAATAAAAGTGAATCGAAGTGTTGAAGTGTAGTCAAAGGAGGTGATCTCTTACAACTGCTTTGAGATGTTCAAGAATGGTGTAGAAGCAAATCAATGTAAGAAACAAGCATCATAGCTTATCTCATAGTTCTGTTAGTTCAAGGAATCCTCATAGGAGTTTCTAATGGTGAAAAGGGGTGTTGTAGAAGAAGACACATATGGAGGCTTAAACAACACCTATTGATGTAAATATGAAGAATCAATGGTTTCATTCATAAGGATTTGGCCATTTTTAAGCTGATTTCCCTAAAAACGGAGTTATGAACATTAAGTATGCAAATAAGAGTGAATCAAAGTGTTAAAGTGTAGTCAAAGGCGGTGAATATTTTACAACTGCTTTGAGATGTTCAAGAAAGGTGTAGAAGCAAATCAAAGTAAGAAACAAGCATCATAGCTTATCCCATAGTTCTGTTAGTTCAAGGAATCCTCATAGGAGTTTCTAATGGTGAAAAGGGGTGTTGTAGCAAGAAGACACATATGGAGGCTTAAACAACACCTATTGATGTAAATATGAAGAATCAATGGTTTTATTCATACGGCTTTGGCCATTTACAAGCTGCTTAACCTAAAATCGGAGTTGTGAACCTTCACGATGCAAATAAGAGTGAATCAAAATGTGTGAGCGTAGTCAAAGGAGGTGTACCACTTATGACTGCTTTGAGATATCCAAGAAAGGTGTATAAGCAAATCAAAGTAAGAAACAAGCATAAATTATCATCTCATAGTTCTGTTAGTTCAAGGAATCCTCATAGGAGTTTCTAATGGTGAATAAGGGGTGTTGTAGCAAGAAGACACATATGGAGGCTTAAACAACACCTATTGATGTAAATATGAAGAATCAATGGTTTCATTCACAAGGATTTGGCCATTTTTAAGCTGATTCACCTAAAAACGGAGTTATGAACATTAAGTTTGCAAATAAAAGTGAATCGAAGTGTTGAAACGTAGTCAAAGGAGGTGAATCTCTTACAACTGCTTTGAGATGTTCAAAAAATGTATATAAGCAAATCAAAGTAAGAAACAAGCATCATAGCTTACACCATAGTTCTGTTAGTTCAAGGAATCCTCATAGAAGTTTCTAATGGTGAAAAGGGGTGTTGTAGCAAGAAGACACATATGGAGGCTTAAACAACACCTATTGATGTAAATATGAAGAATCAATGGTTTCATTCATAAGGCTTTGGCCATTTCCAAGTTGATTAACCTAAAAACGGAGTTATGAACCTTCACGATGCAAATAAGAGTGAATCAAAATGTGGAAGCGTAGTCAAAGGAGGTGTATCTCTTACAACTGCTTTAAGATATTTAAGAAAGGTGTATAAAGCAAGTCAAAGTAAGAAACAAGCAATATAGCTTATCCCACAGTTCTGTTAGTTCAAGGAATCCTCATAGGAGTTTCTAATGGTGAAAAGGGGTGTTGTAGCAAGAAGACACATATGGAGGCTTAAACAACACCTATTGATGTAAATATGAAGAATCAATGGTTTCATTCATTGGAGTTTGGCCATTTTTAAGCTGATTCACCTAAAAACGGAGTTATGAACATTAAGTTTGCAAATAAAAGTGAATCGAAGTGTTGAAACGTAGTCAAAGGAGGTGAATCTCTTACAACTGCTTTGAGATGTTCAAAAAATGTATATAAGCAAATCAAAGTAAGAAACAAGCATCATAGCTTACACCATAGTTCTGTTAGTTCAAGGAATCCTCATAGGAGTTTCTAATGGTGAAAGGGGTGTTGTAGCAAGAAGACACATATGGAGGCTTAAACAACACCTATTGATGTAAATATGAAGAATCAATGGTTTTATTCGCAAGGATTTGGCCATTTTTAAGCTGATTTACCTAAAAACAGAGTTATGAACATTAAGTTTGCAAATAAAAGTGAATCGAAGTGTTGAAGCTCAGGCAAAGGAGGAGAATCTCAGACAAGCGAATAGAGATATTCAAGAAAGTTGTAGAAGCAAATCAAAGTAAGGATCAAGCATCATAAGCTTATCCCATAGTTCTGTTAGTTCAAGGAATCCTCATAGGAGTTTCTAAAGGTGAATAATGGGTGTCGTAGCAAGAAGACACATATGGAGGCTTAAACATCCCCTATTGCTGTAAATATGAAGAATCAATGGTTTCATTCACAAGGATTTGGCCATTTTAAGGCAGATTCACCTAAAAGCGGAGTTATGAACATTAAGGTTGCAAATAAAAATGAATCGAAGTGTTGAAGCGTGAGTCAAAGGAGGTGATCTCTTACAACTGCTTTGAGATGTTCAAGAATGGTGTAGAAGCAAATCAATGTAAGAAACAAGCATCATAGCTTATCTCATGAGTTCTGTTAGTTCAAGGAATCCTCATAGGAGTTTCTAATGGTGAAAAGGGGTGTTGTAGCAAGAAGACACATATGGAGGCTTAAACAACACCTATTGATGTAATATATGAAGAATCAATGGTTTTCATTCACAAGGATTTGGCCATTTTTAAAGCTGATTTACCTAAAAACGGAGTTATGAACATTAAGTTTGCAAATAAAAGTGAATCAAAGTGTTAAAGCGTAGTCAAAGGAGGTGAATCTCTTACAACTGCTTTGAGATGTTCAAGAAAGGTGTAGAAGCAAATCAAAGTAAGAAACAAGCATGATAGCTTATACCCTAGTTTTGTTTGTTCCGGAGATCTCATAGGAGTTACTAATGGTGAAAAGGGGTGTTGTAGCAAGAAGACACATATGGAGGCTTAAACAACACCTATTGATGTAAATATGAAGAATCAATGGTTTCATTCATAAGGCTTTGGCCATTTCCAAGTTGATTAACCTAAAAACGGAGTTATGAACCTTCACGATGCAAATAAGAGTGAATCAAAATGTGGAAGCGTAGTCAAAGGAGGTGTATCTCTTACAACTGCTTTAAGATATTTAAGAAAGGTGTATAAGCAAATCAAAGTAAGAAATAAGCATCATAGCTTATCCTATAGTTCTGTTAGTTCAAGGAATCCTCATAGGAGTTTCTAATGGTGAAAAGGGGTGTTGTAGCAAGAAGACACATATGGAGGCTTAAACAACACCTATTGATGTAAATATGAAGAATCAATGGTTTCATTCACAAGGATTTGGCCATTTTTAAGCTGATCTACCTAAAAAGCAGGTATTAGACATTAAGTTTGCAAATAAAAGTGAATCAAAGTGTTGAGCGTTTAGTCAAAGGCGGTGACTCTCTTGCAACTGCTTTGAGATGTTCAAGAATGGTGTAGAAGCAAATCAAAGTAAGAAACAAGCATCATAGCTTATCCCATAGTTTTGTTAGTTCAAGGAATCCTCATAGGAGTTTCTAATGGTGAATAAGGGGTGTTGTAGCAAGAAGACACAAATGGAGGCTAAAACAACACCTATTGATGTAAATATGAAGAATCAATGGTTTCATTCACAAGGAATGGGTCTTTTTTAAGCTGATTTGCCTAAAAGCGGGTTATGAACATTAAGTTTGCAAATAAAAGTGAATCGAAGTGTTGAGCGTGTAGTCAAAGGAGGTGAATCTCTTACAACTGCTTTGAGATGTTCAAGAAAGGTGTAGAAGCAAATCAAAGTAAGAAACAAGCATCATAGCTTATCCCATAGTTCTGTTAGTTCAAGGAATCCTCAAAGGAGTTTCTAATTGTGAATAAGGGGTGTTGTAGCAAGAAGACACATATGGAGGTTAAAACAACACCTATTGATGTAAATATGAAGAATCAATGGTTTCATTCACAAGGATTTGGCCATTTTTAAGCTGATTCACCTAAAAACGGAGTTATGAACATTAAGTTTGCAAATAAAAGTGAATCGAAGTGTTGAAGCGTAGTCAAAGGCGTGGAATCTCTTACAACTGCTTTGAGATGTTCAAGAAAGGTGTAGAAGCAAATCAAAGTAAGAAACAAGCATCATAGCTTATCCCATAGTTCTGTTAGTTCAAGGAATCCTCATAGGAGTTTCTAATTGTGAATAAGGGGTGTTGTAGCAAGAAGACACATATGGAGGCTAAAACAACACCTATTGATGTAAATATGAAGAATCAATGGTTTCATTCACAAGGATTTGGCCATTTTTAAGCTGATTCACCTAAAAACGGAGTTATGAACATTAAGGTTGCAAATAAAAGTGAATCGAAGTGTTGAAGCGTAGTCAAAGGAGGTGATCTCTTACAACTGCTTTGAGATGTTCAAGAATGGTGTAGAAGCAAATCAATGTAAGAAACAAGCATCATAGCTTATCTCATAGTTCTGTTAGTTCAAGGAATCCTCATAGGAGTTTCTAATGGTGAAAAGGGGTGTTGTAGCAAGAAGACACATATGGAGGCTTAAACAACACCTATTGATGTAAATATGAAGAATCAATGGTTTCATTCACAAGGATTTGGCCATTTTTAAGCTGATCTACCTAAAAACGGAGTTATGAACATTAAGTTTGCAAATAAAAGTGAATCAAAGTGTTAAAGCGTAGTCAAAGGAGGTGAATCTCTTACAACTGCTTTGAGATGTTCAAGAAAGGTGTAGAAGCAAATCAAAGTAAGAAACAAGCATCATAGCTTATCCCATAGTTCTGTTAGTTCAAGGAATCCTCATAGGAGTTTCTAATGGTGAAAAGGGGTATTGTAGCAAGAAGACACATATGGAGGCTTAAACAACACCTATTGATGTAAATATGAAGAATCAATGGTTTCATTCATAAGGCTTTGGCCATTTTAAAAGCTGATTAACCTAAAAACGGAGTTATGAACCTTCACGATGCAAATAAGAGTGAATCAAAATGTGGAAGCGTAGTCAAAGGAGGTGTATCTCTTACAACTGCTTTAAGATATTTAAGAAAGGTGTATAAGCAAATCAAAGTAAGAAATAAGCATCATAGCTTATCATATAGTTCTGTTAGTTCAAGGAATCCTCATAGGAGTTTCTAATGGTGAAAAGGGGTGTTGTAGCAAGAAGACACATATGGAGGCTTAAACAACACCTATTGATGTAAATATGAAGAATCAATGGTTTCATTCACAAGGATTTGGCCATGTTTAAGCTGATTTACCTAAAAACGGAGTTATGAACATTAAGTTTGCAAATAAAAGTGAATCAAAGTGTTGAAGCGTAGTCAAAGGAGGTGAATCTCTTACAACTGCTTTGAGATGTTCAAGAAAGGTGTAGAAGCAAATCAAAGTAAGAAACAAGCATCATAGCTTATCCCATAGTTCTGTTAGTTCAAGGAATCCTCATAGGAGTTTCTAATGGTGAATAAGGGGTGTTGTAGCAAGAAGACACATATGGAGAATACAACACCTATTGATGTAAATATGAAGTATCAATGGCTTCATTCGCAAGGTTTTGGCCATTTTTAAGCTGATTTACCTAAAAACGGAGTGATGAACATTAAGTTTGCAAATAAAAGTGAATCGAAGCGTTGAAGCGTAGTCAAAGGAGGTGAATCTCTTATAACTGCTTTGAGATGTTCAAGAAAGGTGTAGAAGCAAATCAAAGTAAGAAACAAGCATTATAGCTTATCCCATAGTGCTGTTAGTTCAAGGAATCCTCACAGGAGGTTCTAATTGTGAAAATGTTGTTGTAACAATAAGACACATATGGAGGCTTAAACAACACTTATTGATGTAAATATGAAGAATCAATGGTTTCATTCACAAGGATTTGGCCATTTTAAGCTGATTCACCTAAAAACGGAGTTATGAACATTAAGTTTGCAAATAAAAGTGAATCGAAGTGTTGAAGCGTAGTCAAAGGAGGTGAATCTCTTACAACTACTTTGAGATGTTCAAGAAAGGTGTAGAAGCAAATCAAAGTAAGAAACAAGCATCATAGCTTATCCCATAGTTCTGTTAGTTCAAGGAATCCTCATAGGAGTTTCTAATGGTGAAAAGGGGTGTTGTAGCAAGAAGACACATATGGAGGCTTAAACAACACCTATTGATGTAAATATGAAGAATCAATGGTTTCATTCACAAGGATTTGGCCATTTTTAAGCTGATTCACCTAAAAACGGAGTTATGAACATTAAGGTTGCAAATAAAAGTGAATCGAAGTGTTGAAGTGTAGTCAAAGGAGGTGATCTCTTACAACTGCTTTGAGATGTTCAAAAAATGTGTATAAGCAAATCAAAGTAAGAAACAAGCATCATAGCTTACACCATAGTTCTGTTAGTTCAAGGAATCCTCATAGGAGTTTCTAATGGTGAAAAGGGGTGTTGTAGCAAGAAGACACATATGGAGGCTTAAACAACACCTATTAATGTAAATATGAAGAATCAATGGTTTCATTCATAAGGCTTTGGCCATTTCCAAGCTGATTAACTTAAAAACGGAGTTATGAACCTTCACGATGCAAATAAGAGTGAATCAAAGTGTGGAAGCGTAGTCAAAGGAGGTGTATCTCTTACAACTGCTTTGAGATATTCAAGTGAGGTGTATAAGCAAATCAAAGTAAGAAACAAGCATCATAGCTTATCCCATAGTTCTGTTAGTTCAAGGAATCCTTATAGGAGTTTCTAATGGTGAAAAGGGGTGTTGTAGCAAGAAGACACATATGGAGGCTTAAACAACACCTATTGATGTAAATATGAAGAATCAATGGTTTCATTCACAAGGATTTGGCCATATTTAAGCTGATTCACCTAAAAACGGAGTTATGAACATTAAGTTTGCAAATAAAAGTGAATCGAAGTGTTGAAGCGTAGTCAAAGGAGGTGAATCTCTTCTTACAGCTTTGAGATGTTCAAAAAAGTGTATAAGCAAATCAAAGTAAGAAACAAGCATCATAAGCTTATCCCATGGTTCTGTTAGTTCAAGGAATCCTCATAGGAGTTTCTAATGGTGAAAAGGGGTGTTGTAGCAAGAAGACACATGGGAGGCTTAAACACCTATTGATGTAAATATGAAGAATCAATGGTTTCATTCACAAGGATTTGGCCATTTTTAAGCTGATTCACCTAAAAACGGAGTTATGAACATTAAGTTTGCAAATAAAAGTGAATCGAAGTGTTGAAGCGTAGTCAAAGAAGGTGAATCTCTTACAACTGCTTTGAGATGTTCAAGAAAGTTGTAGAAGCAAATCAAAGTAAGAAACAAGCATAATAGCTTATCCCATAGTTCTGTTAGTTCAAGGAATCCTCATAGGAGTTTCTAATGGTGAAAAGGGGTGTTGTAGCAAGAAGACACATATGGAGGCTTAAACAACACCTATTGATGTAAATATGAAGAATCAATGGTATCATTCACAAGGATTTGGCCATTTTTAAGCTGATTCACCTAAAAACGGAGTTATGAACATTAAGGTTGCAAATAAAAGTGAATTGAAGTGTTGAAGTGTAGTCAAAGGAGGTGGAGCGCTTTCAGCTGCTTTGAGATGTTCAAGAATGGTGTAGAAGCAAATCAATGTAAGAAACAAGCATCATAGCTTATCTCATAGTTCTGTTAGTTCAAGGAATCCTCATAGGAGTTTCTAATGGTGAAAAGGGGTGTTGTAGCAAGAAGACACATATGGAGGCTTAAACAACACCTATTGATGTAAATATGAAGAATCAATGGTTTCATTCACAAGGATTTGGCCATTTTTAAGCTGATCTACCTAAAAACGGAGTTATGAACATTAAGTTTGCAAATAAAAGTGAATCAAAGTGTTAAAGCGTAGTCAAAGGAGGTGAATCTCTTACAACTGCTTTGAGATGTTCAAGAAAGGTGTAGAAGCAAATCAAAGTAAGAAACAAGCATCATAGCTTATCCCATAGTGCTGTTAGTTCAAGGAATGCACATAGGAGTTTCTAATTCTGCATAGGGGGTGTTGTAGCAAGAAGCCACATATGGAAACTAAAACACCTATTGATGTAAATATGAAGAATCAATGGTTTTCATTCATAAAGGCTTTGGCCATTTTAAGCTGATTAACCTAAAAGCGGCGCTACGGACCTTAAGGATGCAAATAAGAGTGAATCAAAATGTGGAAGCGTAGTCAAAGGAGGTGTATCTCTTACAACTGCTTTAAGATATTTAAGAAAGGTGTATAAGCAAATCAAAGTAAGAAATAAGCATCATAGCTTATCCTATAGTTCTGTTAGTTCAAGGAATCCTCATAGGAGTTTCTAATGGTGAAAAGGGGTGTTGTAGCAAGAAGACACATATGGAGGCTTAAACAACACCTATTGATGTAAATATGAAGAATCAATGGTTTCATTCACAAGGATTTGGCCATTTTTAAGCTGATTTACCTAAAAACGGAGTTATGAACATTAAGTTTGCAAATAAAAGTGAATCGAAGTGTTGAATCGTAGTCAAAGGAGGTGAATCTCTTACAACTGCTTTGAGATGTTCAAGAAAGTGTAGAAGCAAATCAAAGTAAGAAACAAGCATCATAGCTTATCCCATAGTTCTGTTAGTTCAAGGAATCCTCATAGGAGTTTCTAATTGTGAATAAGGGGTGTTGTAGCAAGAAGACACATATGGAGGCTTAAACAACACCTATTGATGTAAATATGAAGAATCAATGGTTTCATTCACAAGGATTTGGCCATTTTAAAGCTGATTTACCTAAAAACGGAGTTATGAACATTAAGTTTGCAAATAAAAGTGAATCGAAGTGTTGAAGCGTAGTCAAAGGAGGTGAATCTCTTACAACTGCTTTGAGATGTTCAAGAAAGGTGTAGAAGCAAATCAAAGTAAGAAACAAGCATCATAGCTTATCCCATAGTTCTGTTAGTTCAAGGAATCCTCAAAGGAGTTTCTAATTGTGAATAAGGGGTGTTGTAGCAAGAAGACACATATGGAGGTTAAAACAACACCTATTGATGTAAATATGAAGAATCAATGGTTTCATTCACAAGGATTTGGCCATTTTTAAGCTGATTCACCTAAAAACGGAGTTATGAACATTAAGTTTGCAAATAAAAGTGAATCGAAGTGTTGAAGCGTAGTCAAAGGAGGTGAATCTCTTACAACTGCTTTGAGATGTTCAAGAAAGGTGTAGAAGCAAATCAAAGTAAGAAACAAGCATCATAGCTTATCCCATAGTTCTGTTAGTTCAAGGAATCCTCATAGGAGTTTCTAATGGTGAAAAGGGGTGTTGTAGCAAGAAGACACATATGGAGGCTTAAACAACACCTATTGATGTAAATATGAAGAATCAATGGTTTCATTCACAAGGATTTGGCCATTTTCAAGCTGATTCACCTAAAAACGGAGTTATGAACATTAAGGTTGCAAATAAAAGTGAATCGAAGTGTTGAAGTGTAGTCAAAGGAGGTGATCTCTTACAACTGCTTTGAGATGTTCAAGAATGGTGTAGAAGCAAATCAATGTAAGACACAAGCATCATAGCTTATCCCATAGTTCTGTTAGTTCAAGGAATCCTCATAGGAGTTTCTAATGGTAAAAAGGGGTGTTGTAGCAAGAAGACACATATGGAGGCTTAAAAAACACCTATTGATGTAAATATGAAGAATCAATGGTTTCATTCACAAGGATTTGGCCATTTTTAAGCTGATTTACCTAAAAACGGAGTTATGAACATTAAGTTTGCAAATAAAAGTGAATCGAAGTGTTAAAGCGTAGTCAAAGGGGTGAATCTCTTACAAGCTGCTTTAAGATGTTCAAGAAAGGTGTAGAAGCAAATCAAAGTAAGAAACAAGCATCATAGCTTATCCCATAGTTCTGTTAGTTCAAGGAATCCTCATAGGAGTTTCTAATGGTGAAAAGGGGTGTTGTAGCAAGAAGACACATATGGAGGCTTAAACAACACCTATTGATGTAAATATGAAGAATCAATGGTTTCATTCATAAGGCTTTGGCCATTTTCAAGCTGATTAACCTAAAAACGGAGTTATGAACCTTCACGATGCAAATAAGAGTGAATCAAAGTGTGGAAGCGTAGTCAAAGGAGGTGTATCCCTTACAACTGCTTTGAGATATTCAAGAAAGGTGTAGAAGCAAATCAAAGTAAGAAACAAGCATCATAGCTTATCCCATAGTTCTGTTAGTTCAAGGAATCCTCATAGGAGTTTCTAATGGTGAAAAGGGGTGTTGTAGCAAGAAGACACATATGGAGGCTTAAACAACACCTATTGATGTAAATATGAAGAATCAATGGTTTCAGTCACAGGGATTGGGCCATTTTAAGCTGATTCACCTAAAAGCGGAGTTATGAACATTAAGTTTGCAAATAAAAGTGAATCAAAGTGTTGAAGCGTAGTCAAAGGAGGTGAATCTCTTACAATCTTTGATATGTTCAATGAAGTTGTAGAAGCAAATCAAAGTAAGAAACAAGCATCATAGCTTATCCCATAGTTCTATTAGTTCAAGGAATCCTCATAGGAGTTTCTAATGGTGAATTTGGGAGTTGTACCAAGAAGACACATATGGAGGCTGAAACTACACCTATTGATGTAAATATGAAGAATCAATGGTTTTCATTCACAAGGATTTGGCCATTTTAAGCTGATTTACCTAAAAGCGGAGTTATGAACATTAAGTTTGCAAATAAAAGTGAATCGAAGTGTTGAAGCGTAGTCGAAGGGAGGTGAATCTCTTACAACTGCTTTGAGATGTTCAAGAAAGGTGTGAGAAGCAAATCAAAGTAAGAAACAAGCATCATAGCTTATCCCATAATTCTGTTAGTTCAAGGAATCCTCATAGGAGTTTCTAATGGTGAAAAGGGGTGTTGTAGCAAGAAGACACATATGGAGGCTTAAACAACACCTATTGATGCATATATGAAGAATCAATGGTTTCATTCACAAGGATTTGGCCATTTTTAAGCTGATTTACCTAAAAACGGAGTTATGAACATTAAGTTTGCAAATAAAAGTGAATAGAAGTGTTGAAGCGTAGTCAAAGGAGGTGAATCTCTTACAACTGCTTTGAGATGTTCAAGAAAGGTGTAGAAGCAAATCAAAGTAAGAAACAAGCATCATAGCTTATCCCATAGTTCTGTTAGTTCAAGGAATCCTCATAGGAGTTTCTAATGGTGAAAAGGGGGGTTGTAGCAAGAAGACACATATGGAGGCTTAAACAACACCGATTGATGGAAATATGAAGAATCAATGGTTTCAGTCATAAGGCGTTGGCCATTTCCAAGCTGATTAACCTAAAAACGGAGTTATGAACCTTCACGATGCAAATAAGAGTGAATCAAAATGTGGAAGCGTAGTCAAAGGAGGTGTATCTCTTACAACTGCTTTGAGATATTCAAGAAACGTGTAGAAGCAAATCAAAGTAAGAAACAAGCATCATAGCTTATCCCATAGTTCTGTTAGTTCAAGGAATCCTCATAGGAGTTTCTAATGGTGAAAAGGGGTGTTGTAGCAAGAAGACACATATGGAGGCTTAAACAACACCTATTGATGTAAATATGAAGAATCAATGGTTTCATTCACAAGGATTTGGCCATTTTTAAGCTGATTCACCTAAAAACGGAGTTATGAACATTAAGTTTGCAAATAAAAGTGAATCGAAGTATTGAAACGTAGTCAAAGGAGGTGAATCTCTTACAACTGCTTTGAGATGTTCAAAAAATGTATATAAGCAAATCAAAGTAAGAAACAAGCATTATAGCTTATCCCATAGTTCTGTTAGTTCAAGGAATCCTCATAGGAGTTTCTAATGGTGAAAAGGGGTGTTGTAGCAAGAAGACACATATGGAGGCTTAAAAAGCAACTATTGATGTAAATATGAAGAATCAATGGTTTTCATTCACAAAGATTCGGCCATTTTTAAGCTAATTCTCCTAAAACAGAGTTATGAACATTAAGTTTGCAAATAAAAGTGAATCGAAGTGTTGAAGCGTAGTCGAAAGAGGTGAATCTCTTACAACTGCTTTGAGATGTTCAAGAAAGAAAATCAAAGTAAGAAACAAGCATAAAGCTTATCCCATAGTTCTGTTAGTTCAGAGGAATCCTCATAGGAGTTTCTAATGGCGAAAAGGGGTGTTGTAGCAAGAGGACACATATGGAGGCTTAAACAACACCTCTTGATGTGAATATGAAGAATCAATGGTTTCATTGACAAGGATTTGGCCATTTTCAAGCTGATTCACCTAAAACGGAGTTATGAACATTAAGGTTGCAAATAAAAGTGAATCGAAGTGTTAAAGTGTAGTCAAAGGAGGTGATCTCTTACAACTGCTTTGAGATGTTCAAGAAAGGTGTAGAAGAAAATCAAAGTAAGAAACAAGCATTATAGCTTATCCTATAGTTCTGTTAGTTCAAGGAATCCTCATAGGAGTTTCTAATGGTGAAAAGGGGTGTTGTAGCAAGAAGACACATATGGAGGCTTAAACAACACCTATTGATGTAAATATGAAGAATCAATGGTTTCATTCACAAGGATTTGGCCATTTTTAAGCTGATTTACCTAAAACCGGAGTTATGAACATTAAGTTTGCAAATAAAAGTGAATCGAAGTGTTGAAGCGTAGTCAAAGGAGGTGAATCTCTTACAACTGCTTTGAGATGTTCAAGAAAGGTGTAGAAGCAAATCAAAGTAAGAAACAAGCATCATAGCTTATCCCATAGTTCTGTTAGTTCAAGGAATCCTCATAGGAGTTTCTAATGGTGAAAAGGGGTGTTGTAGCAAGAAGACACATATGGAGGCTTAAACAACACCTATTGATGTAAATATGAAGAATCAATGGTTTCATTCATAAGGCTTTGGCCATTTCCAAGCTGATTAACCTAAAAACGGAGTTATGAACCTTCACGATGCAAATAAGAGTGAATCAAAATGTGGAAGCGTAGTCAAAGGAGGTGTATCTCTTACAACTGCTTTAAGATATTTAAGAAAGGTGTATAAGCAAATCAAAGTAAGAAATAAGCATCATAGCTTATCCTATAGTTCTGTTAGTTCAAGGAATCCTCATAGGAGTTTCTAATGGTGAAAAGGGGTGTTGTAGCAAGAAGACACATATGGAGGCTTAAACAACACCTATTGATGTAAATATGAAGAATCAATGGTTTCATTCACAAGGATTTGGCCATTTTTAAGCTGATTCACCTAAAAACGGAGTTATGAACATTAAGTTTGCAAATAAAAGTGAATCGAAGTGTTGAAGCGTAGTCAAAGGAGGTGAATCTCTTACAACTGCTTTGAGATGTTCAAGAAAGGTGTAGAAGCAAATCAAAGTAAGAAACAAGCATCATAGCTTATCCTTTACTTCTGTTAGTTCAAGGAATCCTCATAGGAGTTTCTAATTGTGAATAAGGGGTGTTGTAGCAAGAAGACACATATGGAGGCTAAAACAACACCTATTGATGTAAATATGAAGAATCAATGGTTTCATTCACAAGGATTTGGCCATTTTTAAGCTGATTTACCTAAAAACGGAGTTATGAACATTAAGTTTGCAAATAAAAGTGAATCGAAGTGTTGGAAGCGTAGTCAAAGGAGGTGAATCTCTTACAACTGCTTTGAGATGTTCAAGAAAGGTGTAGAAGCAAATCAAAGTAAGAAACAAGCATCATAGCTTATCCCATAGTTCTGTTAGTTCAAGGAATCCTCATAGGAGTTTCTAATGGTGAATAAGGGGTGTTGTAGCAAGAAGACACATATGGAGGCTTAAACAACACCTATTGATGTAAATATGAAGAATCAATGGTTTCATTCAAAAGGATTTGGCCATTTTTAAGCTGATTTACCTAAAAACGGAGTTATGAACATTAAGGTGGCAAATAAAAGTTATTCAAAGTGTTGAAGCGTAGTCGAAAGGAGGTGAATCTCTTACAACTGCTTTGAGATGTTCAAGAAAGGTGTAAGAAGCAAATCAAAGTAAGAAACAAGCATCATAGCTTATCCCATAGTTCTATTAGTTCAAGGAATCCTCATAGGAGTTTCTAATGGTGAAAATGGGGAGTTGTAGAAAGAGAACACATATGGAGGCTTAAACAAGACCTATTGATGTGAATATGAAGAATCAATGGTTTCATTCACAAGGATTTGGCCATTTTTAAGCTGATTCACCTAAAAACGGAGTTATGAACATTAAGGTTGCCAATAAAAGTGAATCGAAATGTTGAAGTGTAGTCAAAGGAGGTGAATCTCTTACAACTGCTTTGAGATGTTCAAGAAAGGTGTAGAAGCAAATCAAAGTAAGAAACAAGCCACATAGCTTATCCCATAGTTCTGTTAGTTCAAGGAATCCTCATAGGAGTTTCTAATTGTGAATAAGGGGTGTTGTAGCAAGAAGACACATATGGAGGCTAAAACAACACCTATTGATGTAAATATGAAGAATCAATGGTTTCATTCACAAGGATTTGGCCATTTTTAAGCCGACTTACCTAAAAACGGAGTTATGAACATTAAGTTTGCATATAAAAGTGAATCGAAGTGTTAAAGCGTAGTCAAAGGAGGTGAATCTCTTACAACTGCTTTGAGATGTTCAAAAAAGGTGTAGAAGCAAATCAAAGTAAGAAACAAGCATCATAGCTTATCCCATAGTTCTGTTAGTTCAAGGAATCCTCATAGGAGTTTCTAATGGTGAAAAGGGGTGTTGTAGCAAGAAGACACATATGGAGGCTTAAACAACACCTATTGATGTAAATTTGAAGAATCAATGGTTTCATTCATAAGGCTTTGGCCATTTCCAAGCTGATTAACCTAAAAACGGAGTTATGAACCTTCACGATGCAAATAAGAGTGAATCAAAGTGTGGAAGCGTAGTCAAAGGAGGTGTATCTCTTACAACTGCTTTAAGATATTTAAGAAAGGTGTATAAGCAAATCAAAGTAAGAAATAAGCATCATAGCTTATCCTATAGTTCTGTTAGTTCAAGGAATCCTCATAGGAGTTTCTAATGGTGAAAAGGGGTGTTGTAGCAAGAAGACACATATGGAGGCTTAAACAACACCTATTGATGTAAATATGAAGAATCAATGGTTTCATTCACAAGGATTTGGCCATTTTTAAGCTGATTTACCTAAAAACGGAGTTATGAACATTAAGTTTGCAAATAAAAGTGAATCAAAGTGTTGAAGCGTAGTCAAAGGAGGTGAATCTCTTACAACTGCTTTGAGATGTTCAAGAAAGGTGTAGAAGCAAATCAAAGTAAGAAACAAGCATCATAGCTTATCCCATAGTTCTGTTAGTTCAAGGAATCCTCATAGGAGTTTCTAATGGTGAAAAGGGGTGTTGTAGCAAGAAGACACATATGGAGGCTAAAACAACACCTATTGATGTAAATATGAAGAATCAATGGTTTCATTCACAAGGATTTGGCCATTTTTAAGCTGATTTACCTAAAAACGGAGTTATGAACATTAAGTTTGCAAATAAAAGTGAATCGAAGTGTTGAAGCGTAGTCAAAGGAGGTGATCTCTTACAAGCTGCTTTGAGATGTTCAAGAAAGGTGTAGAAGCAAATCAAAGTAAGAAACAAGCATCAAAGCTTATCCCATAGTTCTGTTAGTTCAAGGAATCCTCATAGGAGTTTCTAATGGTGAAAAGGGGTGTTGTAGCAAGAAGACACATATGGAGGCTTAAACAACACCTATTGATGTAAATATGAAGAATCAATGGTTTCATTGACAAAGATTTGGCCATTTTCAGCTGATTCACCTAAAAGCGGAGTTATGAACATTAAGTTTGCAAATAAAAGTGAATCAAAGTGTTGAAGCGTAGTCAAAGGAGGTGAATCTCTTACAAGCTGCTTTGAGATGTTCAAGAAAGGTGTAGAAGCACATCAAAGTAAAAACACAAGCATCATAGCTTATCCCATAGTTCTGTTAGTTCAAGGAATCCTCATAGGAGTTTCTAATGGTGAAAAGGGGTGTTGTAGCAAGAAGACACATATGGAGGCTTAAACAACACCTATTGATGTAAATATGAAGAATCAATGGTTTCATTGACAATAATTTGGCCAATTTCAAGCTGATTCACCTAAAAACAGAGTTATGAATCTTCACGATGCAAATAAGAGTGAATCGAAGTGTGGAAGCGTAGTCAAAGGAGGTGTATCTCTTACAACTGCTTTGAGATATTCAAGAAAGGTGTAGAAGCAAATCAAAGTAAGAAACAAGCATCATAGCTTATCCCATAGTTCTGTTAGTTCAAGGAATCCTTATAGGAGTTTCTAATGGTGAAAAGGGGTGTTGTAGCAAGAAGACACATATGGAGGCTTAAACAACACCTATTGATGTAAATATGAAGAATCAATGGTTTCATTCGCAAGGATTTGGCCATTTTTAAGCTGATTCACCTAAAAACGGAGTTATGAACATTAAGTTTGCAAATAAAAGTGAATCGAATTGTTGAGGCGTAGTCAAAGGAGGTGAATCTATTACAACTGCTTTGAGTTGTTCAAGAAAGGTGTAGAAGCAAATCAAAGTAAGAAACAAGCATCATAGCTTATCCCATAGTTCTGTTAGTTCAAGGAATCCTCATAGGAGTTTCTAATGGTGAATAAGGGGTGTTGTAGCAAGAAGACACATATGGAGGCTTTAACAACACCTATTGATGTAAATATGAAGAATCAATGGTTTCATTCACAAGGATTTGACCATTTTAAGCTGATTCACCTAAAAAGCGGAGTTATGAACATTAAGTTTGCAAATAAAAGTGAATCGAAGTGTTGAAGCGTAGTCGAAAGGAGGTGA
>CM051391.1:457637-513067 GCA_028015245.1 Cardamine occulta | reverse complement strand
ATCACCTACTTTTGACTACACTTTCAACATTTCTCGATTCAATTTTATTCGCAACCTTACCGTTCATAACTCCGCTTTTAGTGAATCAGCTACGAAAAATGGCCCAAGCCTTATGAATGTTCACATTGATTCTTCATATTACATCAATAGGTGTTGTTTAAGCCTCCATATGTGTCTTCATACAACACCCCTTTTCACCATTAGAAACTCCTATGAGGATTCCTCAACTAACAGAATCCGCTTAGATAAAGCGAGGATGTTTGTTTCAAGCATTGATTTGCTTCCACTATTTTCTTGAACATCTCAAAGCAGTTGTAAGAGATCACCTCCCTTTGACTACACTTTCAACACTTTTGCATCACTTTTATTATTTGTAACCCGAATGTTCATAAACCTGTTTTTTTATGGGGAATCAGCTTAAAATGGCCAAAATTTCTTGGCCATGAATTAAAACCATTGATTCTTCATATTATATCAATAGGTGTTGTTTAAGGTCGCATGGGTTCTTCCTGCCATAAATTAATTTCTTTTTTCACCATTAGAAACTCCCACGAGGATTCTTTAACTAATGTAATCCATGAGATAAGCTTGGTGATGTTGCTTTTTATATTGATTTTGCTTTACACTATTTCGGAACATCTTTTAAAGGCCAGGGTAAGAGAATCGGGTCTTATTGATCATACATCTTTCCAACACTTCGATTCACTCTTTATTTGCAACCCTAATGTTCATCACTCCGCTTCGAGGTGAATCAAATTAAAAAAGCACAAAGCCTTATGAATGAAAAACGTAGCTGATTCTTCATACTATGATCAATAGGTGTCATGAGTTCGATACGTGTCTTCTTCGTACAACAAGCTTTTTCACTATTAGGAAACTCCTCTGCGAGGATTCCCTCAACTAACAGATCCATGCATATAAGCTATGATGCTTGTTTCTTACATTGATTTGTTTTACACCATTCTTGAACATCTTAAAGCAAGCTTAAAGAGATCAATCGTTCGACTACACTTCAACATTTCGATTCACTTTTATTTGGTAACCTTACTGTCTATAACTTTGCTTTTAGGTGAATCAGCTTTAAAATGGCCAAACTTGTGAATGAAACCATTTATTCTTCATATTTACATCAATAGGTGTTGTTTAAGCCCATACGGGTTCTTCACATAACACCTTTTTTCACCCATTAGGAACTCCGAAGAGGATTCCTTGAACTAACAGAACTACGAGATAAGCTTATATGCTTGTTTTCTTTACATTGATTTGTTTCTTACACTATTTCTTGAACATTCAAAAGCAAAAGTAAGAGATCACCTCCTTTTGACTACACTTCAACACTTCGATTCACTATTATTGGCAACCTTATCGTTCATAACTCTGTTTTTAGGTGAATCAGCTTAAAATGGCTAAATCCTTGTGAATGAAACCATTGATTCTTCATATTTACATCAATAGGTGTTGTTTGGCCTCCATATGTTGCTTCTAGCCACAGCACCTCTTTCACCATTAGAAACTCCCATGAGATTCCTCTAACTAACAAAACTACGATGTCGGCTTTATGCTTGTTTCTTACTTCTTGATCATTGCTTCACACCTTTCTTTGAATATCTCAAAAAGTTGTAAGAACATACACCTCCTTTGGACTATGGTACCATACACTTTGATTAACTTTTATTTGTAACTTATTGTTCATAACTCCGTTTTAAGGTGGTAATCAGATTGAGAATGCCTAAACCTTATTTTAAACGAAACCATTGATTCTTCGTATTAAGATCAATAGGTGTTGCTTAAGCTTCCATATGCGTCTTCTTGCTACAACAATTCTTTTCACCATTAGGAAACTCTTAGAGGATTCCTTGAACTAACAGAATCATGGGATAAGCTATAATGTTTGTTACTTTCTTTGATTGGGCTTTACACCTTTTCTGGAACATCACTCAAAGCACTTGTAAGAGATTCAACTCCTTTGACTACGATTTCAACACTTCGATTCACTTTTAGTTGCAACATTAACGTTCATAACTCCGCTTTTAGGGTAAATCCGCCTTAAAAAGGCCAAATCCTTGTGAACGAAAACTATCGATTCTTCATATTTACATCATTAGGTGTCATAAGGCCTCCATATTTGTACTTCTTGTTACAACACCCCTTTTCACCATTAGAAACTCCTATGAGGATTCTTTGAACTAACAGAACTAAGGATATTCTGTGATGCTTGTTTCTTACTTTGATTTGCTTTACACCTTTCTTGGAATATCTCAAAACAAAATAGTAAGCAGATACACCTCCTCGACTACGCTCTTTTCATTACTCCGATTCACTCTTATTTGCATCGTAAGGTTCAGAACTCTCTTAGGCTAATCAGCTTGGAAATGGCCAAAGCTTCCCGAATAAAACCATTGATTCTTCATATTTATATCAATAAATGTTGCTAAGCTTCCATATGTGTGCTTCTTTGCTACAACACCCCTTTTCACCCATTAGAAACTTCATGAGGATTCCTTGAACCCAACAGAACTAAGGAGAAACTATGATGCTTGTTTCTTACATTGATTTGTTTCTACACTATTCTTGAACATCCGTCAAAGCAGTTGTAAGAGATCACCTCCTTACTACACTTCAACACTTCGATTCACTTTATTTGCAACCTCAATGTTCATAACCCCGCTTTTAGGTGAATCAACTTAAAAATGGCCAAATCCTTGTGAATGAAACCATTGATTCTTCATATTTACATCAATAGGTGTATGGTAAGCCTCCATATGTGTCTCCTTGCTACAACACCCCTTTTCACCATTACAAACTCCTATGAGGATTCCTTGAACTAATGTAACTAAGGGATAAGCTAGTGATGCTTGTTTCTTACTTTGATTTGCTTCTACACTATTCTTGAACATCTCAAAGCAGTTTGTAAGAGATCACCTCCTTGACTACACTTCAACACTTCGATTCACTCTATTTGCAACCTTAATGTTCATAACTCTGTTTTTAGGTGAATCAGCTTAAAATGGCCAAATCCTTGTGAAGGAAACCATTGATTCTTCATATTTACATCAATAGGGTGTTGTTTAAGCCTCCATATGTCTTCTTGCTACAACACCCCTTATTCACCATTAGAAACTCTTATGTAGATTCCTTAACTAACGTAACCACGGATAAACTATGATAATTTCTATTTTTACTTTTGATTTGCTTCACACCTTTCTTGAATATCTCAAAGCAGTTGTAAGAGATACACCTCCTTTGACTACGCTTCACACTTTCGATTCACTTTTATTTGCATCTTAAGGTTCATAACTCCGCTTTTAGGTGAATCACCTTTAAAATGGCCAAATCCATGAATGAAACCATTGATTCTTCATATTTACATCAATAGTGTTAGTTTAAGCCTCCATATGTTCTTCTTGCTACAACACCCCTTTTCACCATTAGAAACTCCTATGAGGATTCCTTGAATCTAACAGAATCTATGGGATAAGCTATGATGCTTGCTTTCTTACTTTGATTTGGCTTTTTACACCATTCTTGAACATCTCAAAGCAACCGTAAGAGATCAACTTCCTTTCCACTACTCTCAACACTTCTGATTCACTTTATTTGCAACCTTAATGTTCATAACTCCGCTTTTAGGTGAATCACCTTAAAATGGCCAAATCCTTGCGAATGAAACCATTGATTCTTCATATTTACATCAATAGGCGTTGCTTAAGCCTCCATATGTGTCTTCTTGCTACAACACCCCTTTTACACCATTAGAAACTCCTAGGAGGATTCCTAGAACTAACAGAACTATGAGATGATATGATGCTTGCTTTTACTTTGATTTGCTTCTACACCTTTCTTGAACATCTCAAAGCAGCTGTAAGAGATCACCTCCTCCGACTACACTTCAACACTTCATTCACTTTTTATTTGCAAACTTAATGTTCATAACTCCCTTTTAGGTAATCAGCTTAAAATGGCCAAATCCTTGTGAATGAAACCATTGATTCTTCATATTTACATCAATAGGTGCTGTTTGCCTCCATATGTGTCTTCTTCTACAACACCCCTTTTCACCATTAGAAACTCCTATGAGGATTCTTTAACTAATAGAACCCATGGGATAAGCTATGATGCTTGCTTTCTTACTTTGATTTGCTTTACACATTTCTTGGAACATCTCAAAGCAGTTGTAAGAGATTCACCTCCCTTTGACTACACTTCAACACTTCGATTCACTTTTATTTGCACACTTAATGTTCATAACTCCGTTTTTAGGTAAATCAGCTTAAAAATGGCCAAATCCTTGTGAACGAAACCATTGATTCTTCATCTTTACATCAATAGGTGTTGTTTAAGCCCATATGTGTCTTCGCTACAACACCCCTTATTCACCATTAGAACCTCCTATGAGGATTCCTAGAACTAACAGAATCCATGGGATAAGCTATGATGCTTGCTTTACTTCGATTTGCTTCTCCCCCTCCCCTGAACATCTCAAAGCAGTTGTAAGAGATTCACCTCCTTTGACTACGCTCAACACTTCGATTCACTTTTATTTGCAAACTTAATGTTCATAACTCCGCTTTTAGGTAAATCAGCTTAAAAATGGCCAAATCCTTGTGAACGAAAACCATTGATTCTTCATATTTACATCAATAGGTGTTGTTTAAGCCTCCATATGTTTCTTCTTGCTACAACACTCCTTTTCACCATTAGAAACTCCTACGAGGATTCCTTGAACTAATAAAACCATGGGATAAGCCATAAAGCTTGTTTCTTACTTTGATTTGCTTCTACACTTTCTTAAATATCTCAAAGCAGCCGTAAGAGATTCACCTCCTTCGACTACGCTTCAATACTTGATTCACTCTTATTTGCATCCGGAAGGTTCATAACTCCGCTTTTAGGTTAATCAGCTTAAATGGCCAAATCCTTGCGAACTGAAAACCATTGATTCTTCATATTTACATCAATAGGTGTTGCTTAAGCCTCCATATGTGTCTTCTGCTACAACACCCCTTTTCACCATTAGAAACTCCTATGAGGATTCCCTTGAACTAACGTAATCTACGGGATAAGCTATGATGCTTGCTTTCTTACTTTGATTCGCTTCTACACCTTTTTGAATATCTCAAAGCAATTGTAAGAGATCACCTCCTTTCGACTACACTTCAACACTTCGATTCACTTTTATTTGCAACCTTAATGTTCATAACTCCGCTTTTAGGTGAATCAGCTTAAAATGGCCAAATCTTGTGAATGAAACCATTGATTCTTCATATTTACATCAATAGGTGTTGTTTAAGCCTCCATATGTAGTCTTCTTGCTACAACACTCTTTTCACCATTAGAAACTCCTATGAGGATTCTTCGAACTAACAGAACTATGGGGTAAGCGCTAATGCCTGTTTCTTTCTTTGACTTGCTTTGACACCTTTCTTGGACATCTCAAAGCAGCTTGGTAAGAGATTCACCTCTTTGACTACGCTTCCAATACTTCCGATTCACTTTTATTTGCAACCTTAAGGTTCATAACTCCGCTTTTAGGTTAATCACCTTAAAATGGCCAAATCCTTGTGAATGAAACCATTGATTCTTCATATTTATGATCAATAGGTGTTGTTAGCTTCCATATGTTCTTCTTGCTACAACACCCCTTTTCACCATTAGAAACTCCTATGAGGATTCCTCGAACTAACAGAACTACGAGATAAGCTATGATGCTTGTTTCTTACTTTGATTCGCTTTCTACACCTATTCTTGAACATCTCAAAGCAGTTGTAAGAGATTCACCTCCTTTGACTACACTCCAACACTTTGATTCACTCTTTATTTGCAACCTTAATGTTCATAACTCCGCTTTTAGGTGAATCAGCTTAAAAATGGCCAAACCCTTGTGAATGAAACCATTGATTCTTCATATTTATATCAATAGGTGTTGTTTTAGCCTCCATATGTGTCTTCGCTACAACACCCCTTTTCACCATTAGAAACTCCTATGAGGATTCCTTGAACTAACGTAATCTATGGGATAAGCTATGATGCTTGCTTTCTTACTTGATTTGCTTTTTACACCTTTTGAACATCTCAAAGCAGTTGTAAGAGATCACCTCCTTTGACTACACTTCAACACTTCGATTCACTTTTATTTGCAACCTTAATGTTCATAACCTGCTTTTAGGTTAATCAGCTTAAAATGGCCAAATCCTGTGAATGAAAAACCATTGATTCTTCATATTTACATCAATAGGTGTTGCTTAAGCTCCATATGTGTCTTTTTCCTACAACACCCCTGTTCACCTTTAAAAACTCCTATGAGGATTCCTTTCACTACCAGAACTATGAGATAAGCTATGAGGCTTGTTTCACTTTGATTTGCTTTTACACCATTCTTGAACATCTCAAAGCAGTTGTAAGAGATCACCTCCTTTGACTACACTTCAACACTTCGATTCACTTTTATTTGCAACCTTAATGTTCATAACTCCGCTTTTAGGTGAATCAGCTTAAAATGGCCAAATCCTTGTGAATGAAACCATTGATTCGTCATATTTACATCAATAAGTGTTGTTTAGCTTCCATATGTGTTTCTTGCTACAACACCCCTTTTCACCATTAGAAACTCCTATGAGGATTCCTTGAACTAATAGAACTATGAGATAAGCTATGATGCCTGTTTCTTACTTTGAGTTGCTTCTACACCATTCTTGAACATCTCAGAGCAGTTGTAAGAGATCACCTCCTTTACTACACTTCAACACTTCCGATTCACTTTTATTTGCAACCTTTAATGTTCATAACTCCGCTTTTTAGGTGAATCAGCTTTAAAAATGGCCAAATCCTTTTGAATGAAAACCATTGATTCTTCATATTTACATCAATAGTGTTGTTTAAGCCTCCATATGTGTCTTCTTGCTACAACACCCCTTTTCACCATTAGAAACTCCTATGAGGATGCCTTAACTAACGTAACTATGGATAAGCTATGATGCTTGTTTCTTACTTTGATTTGCTTCTACACCTTTCTTGAACATCTCAAAGCACTTGTATGAGATTCACCTCTTTGACTACGCTTCAACACTTCGATTCACTTTTATTTGCAAACTTAATGTTCATAACTCGCTTTTAGGTAATCAGCTTAAAATGGCCAAATCTCTTGTGAATGAAAACCATTGATTCTTCATATTTACATCAATAGGTGTTGGTTTAACCCTCCATATGTGTCTTCTTGCTACACCACCCCTTTTCACCGTTAGAAACTCCTATGAGGATTCCTTGAACTAATAGAATCCATGGGGATAAGCTATGATGCTTGTTTCTTACTTTGATTTGCTTCTACACAATTCTTAAACATCTCAAAGCAATTGTAAGAGATTCACCTCCTTTGACTACACTTTAACACTTCGATTCACTTTTATTTGCGAACTTTAAGTTCATAACTCCGGTTTTAGGTCAATCAGCTTAAAATGGCCAAATCCTTGTGAATGAAAACCATTGATTCTTCATATTCAAATCATTATGTGTTATTTAGGCCTCCATATGTGTCTTCTTGCTACAACTCCCCATTTTCACCATTAGAAACTCCTATGAGGATTCCTTGAACTAACAGAACTATGGGATAAGCTATGATGCTTGTTTCTTACTTTGATTTGCTTCTACACCTTTCTTGAATATCTCAAAGCAGTTGTAAGAGATACACCTCCTTTGACTACGCTTCAACACTTCGATTCACTCTTATTTGCACCCTAAATGTTCATAACTCCGCTTTTTAGGTGAATCACCTTAAAATGGCCAAAGCCTTTTGATTGAAACCACTGACTCTTCATATTTACATCAATAGGTGTTGTTTAAGCCCCCAATGTGTCTTCCTGACAACACCCCTTTTCACCATTAGAAACTCTTATGAGGATTCCTTGAACTAACGGAACTATGAGATGGGCTATGATGCTTGGTTCTTACATTGATTGACTTCAACACCATTCTTGAACATCTCAAAGCAGTTGTAAGAGATCACACACATCGACTACACTTCAACACTTCGATTCACTTTTATTTGCAACCTTAATGTTCATAACTCCGCTTTTAGGTGAATCAACTTAAAAATGGCCAAATCCTGTGAATGAAAACCATTGATTCTTCATATTTGAGATCAATAGGTGTTGTTTAAGCCTCCATATGTGTCTTCTTGCTACAACACCCTTTTTCACCATTAGAAACTCCTATGAGGATTCCTTGAACTAACGGAACTATGGGATAAGCTATGATGCTTGTTTCTTACTTTGATTTGCTTTTACACCTTTCTTGAACATCTCAAAGCAGTTGTAAGAGATCACCTCCTTGACTACACTTCAACACTTCGATTCACTTTTATTTGCAAACTTAATGTTCATAACTCCGCTTTTAGGTAAATCAACTTAAAATGGCCAAATCCTTGTGAATGAAACCATTGATTCTTCATATTTACATCAATAGGTGTTGTTTAAGCCTCCATATGTGTCTTCTTGCTACGACACCCCTTTTCACCATTCGAAACTCCTATGAGGATTCCTGGAACTAACAGAACTACGAGATAAGCTATGACGCTTGTTTCTTACATTGATTTTCTTCTACACCATTATTGACAATCTCAAAGCAGTTGTAAGAGATCACCCCCCTTTACTACACTTCAACACCTCGATTCACTTTTATTTTCAACCTTAATGTTCATAACTCCGTTTTTTGGTGAATCAGCTTAAAAATGGCCAAATCCTTGCGAATGAAACCGTTGATTCTTCATATTTACATCAATAGGTGTTGTTTAAGCCTCCATATGTGTCTTCTTGCTACAACACCCCTTTTCACCATTAGAAACTCCTATGAGGATTCCTTGAACTAACAAAACTATGAGATAAGCTATGATGCTTGTTTCTTACATTGATTTGCTTTACACCTTCTTGAACATCTCAAAGCAGTTGTAAGAGATTCACCTCCTTTGACTACGCTTCAACACTTCGATTCACTTTTATTTGCAAAATTAATGTTCATAACTCTGCTTTTTAGGTAAATCAGCTTAAAATGGCCAAAACCTCGTGAATGAAACCATTGATTCTTCATATTTACATCAATAGGTGTTGTTTAAGCCTCCATATGTGTCTTCTTGCTACAATACCCCTTTTCACCATTAGAAACTCCAATGAGGATTCCTTGAACTAACAGAACTATGGGATAAGCTATGATGCTTGTTTCTTACTTTGATTTGCTTCTACACCTTTCTTGAATATCTCAAAGCAGTTGTAAGAGATACACCTCCTTTGACTACACTTCAACACTTTGATTCACTTTTATTTGCAAACTTAATGTTCATAACTCCGTTTTTAGGTTAATCAGCTTGGAAATGGCCAAATCCTTGTGAATGAAACCATTGATTCTTCATATTTACATCAATTGGTGTTGTTTAGGCCTCCATATGTGTCTTCTTGCTACAACACCCCTTATTCACCATTAGAAACTCCTATGAGGATTCCTTGAACTAACAGAACTATGAGATAAGCTATGATGCTTGTTTCTTACATTGATTTGCTTCTACACCATTCTTGAACATCTCAAAGCAGTTGTAAGAGATCACCTCCTTTGACTACACTTCAACACTTTGATTCACTTTTATTTGCAACCTTAATGTTCATAACTCCGTTTTTAGGTGAATCAGCTTAAAAATGGCCAAATCCTTGTGAATGAAACCATTGATTCTTCATATTTACATCAATAGGTGTTGTTTAAGCCTCTATATGTGTCTTCTTGCTACAACACCCCTTATTCACCATTAGAAACTCCTAAGAGGATTCCTTGAACTAACAGAACTATGGGATAAGCTATGATGCTTGTTTCTTACTTTGATTTGCTTCTGCACCTTGCCGGGACGGCTCAGAGTGGATGTCTGGGAGTCCCCTCCTTCGTCTACGCTTCAACACTTCGATTCACTTTTATTTGCAAACTTAATATTCATAACTCCGCTTTTTAGGTATATCAGCTTAAAATGGCCAAATCAATGTCAACGAAACCATTGATTCTTCATATTTACATCAATAGGTGTTGTTTAAGCCTCCATATGTGTCTTCTTGCTACAACACCCCTTTTCACCATTAGAAACTCCTATGAGGATTCCTTGAACTAACAGAACTATGAGATAAGCTATGATGCTTGTTTCTTACTTTGATTTGCTTCTACACCATTCTTGAACATCTCAAAGCAGTTGTAAGAGATAACCTCTTTGACTACACTTCAACACTTCGATTCACTTTTATTTGCAACTTTAATGTTCATAACTCCGTTTTTAGGTGAATCAGCTTAAAAATGGCCAAATCCTTGTGAATGAAACCATTGATTCTTCATATTTACATCAATAGGTGTTGTTTAAGCCTCCATATGTGTCTTCTTGCTACTTCTCCCTTTTTCACCATTAGAAACTCCTATGAGGATTCCTTTAACTATCGGAACTATGAGATAAGCTATGAGGCTTGTGTCTTACTTTGATTTGCTTCTACACCTTTCTTGAACATCTCAAAGCAGTGTAAGAGATTCACCTCCTTTGACTGCACTTCAACACTTCGATTCACTCTTATTTGCAAACTTAATGTTCATAACTTTGTTTTAGGTATATCAGCTGCAAATGGCCAAATCCATGTCAACGAAACCATTGATTCTTCATATTTACATCAATAGGTGTTGTTTGCTCCATATGTGTCTTCTTGCTACAACACCCTTATTCACCATTAGAAACTCTATGTAGGATTCCTTGAACTAACGGAACCATGGGATAAGCTATGATGCTTGTTTTTACTTTGATTTGCTTATACCCCTTTCTTGAACATTTCAAAGCAATTGTAATAGATCCTATTCCTTTGACTACATTTCAACACTTCGATTCTCTTTTATTTGCAAACTTAATGTTCATAACTCCGTTTTTAGGTAAATCAGCTTAAAATGGCCAAATCAATGTCAACGAAACCATTGATTCTTCATATTCACATCAATAGGTGTTGTTTAAGCCTCCATATGTGTCTTCTTGCTACAACACCCCTTTTCACCATTAGAAACTCCTATGAGGATTCCTTGAACTAACAGAACTATGGGAGAGGCTATCATGCTTGATTCTTACTTTTATTTGCGTTTACACCTTTCTTGAACATCTCAAAGCAATTGTAAGAGATTCACCCCCTTTATTACGCTTCAACACTTCAATTCACTTTTTATTTGCAAACTTAATGTTCATAACTCCGCTTTTAGGTAAATCAGCTTAAAATGGCCAAATCCTTGTGAATGAAAACCATTGATTCTTCATATTTACATCAATAGGTGTTGTTTAAGCCTCCATATGTGTCTTCTTGCTACAACACCCCTATTCACCATTAGAAACTCCCTATGAGGATTCCTTGAACTAACAGAACTATGGGATAAGCTAAGATGCTTGCTTTCTTACTTTGATTTGCTTCTACACCTTTCTTGAACATCTCAAAGCAGCTTGTAAGAGATTCACCTCCTTTGACCACGCTTCAACACTTCGATTCACTTTATTTGCAACCGAATGTTCATAACTCCGTTTTTAGGTTAACTCAGCTTAAAATGGCCAAATCCTTGTGAATGAAACCATTGATTCTTCATATTTGCATCAATAGGTGTTGTTTAAGCCTCCTATGTGTCTTCTTGCTACAGCACTCTTTCACGATTAGAAACTCCTATGAGGATTCCTTGAACTAACAGAACTATGGAGATAAGCTATGATGCTTGTTTCTTACTTTGATTTGCTTCTACACCTTTCTTGAACATCTCAAAGCAGCTTGTAAGAGATTCACCTCTTTTGACTACGACTCAACACTTCGATTCCCTTTTATTTGCAACCTTAATGTTCATAACTCCGTTTTTAGGTAAATCAGTTCAACAAGGGCCAAATCCTTGTGAATGAAACCATTGATTCTTCATATTTACATCAATAGGTGTTGTTTAAGCCTCCATATGTGTCTTCTTGCTACAACACCCCTTTTCACCATTAGAAACTCCTATGAGGATTCAAGAACTAACAGAACTCTGGGAATAAGCTATAATGCATATTTCTTACTTTGATTTGCTTCACACCTTTCTTGAACATCTCAAAGCAGTTGTAAGAGATTCACCCTCCTTTGACTACAGCTTCAACACTTCGATTCACTTTTATTTGCAACCTTAATGTTCATAACTCCGCTTTTAGGTGAATCAGCTTAAAATGGCCAAATCTTAGTGATTGAAACCATTAATTCTTCCTTTTTAACTCAATAGGTGTTGATTTAGCCTCCATTTGTGTCCTTTTTCTACAACAACCCTTTTTCAGAATTAGAAACTCGTGCGAGAATTCCTTGCACTAACTGAACTATGGGATAACCTATGAGGCTTGTTTCTTACTTTGATTCGCTTCTACACCTTTTCTTGAACATCTCAAAGCAGTTGTAAGAGATTCACCTCTTTTGACTACGCTTCACCACTTTGATTCACTCTTTATTTGCAAACTTAATGTTCATAACTCCGCTTTTTAGGTTAATCAGCTTAAAATGGCCAAATCCTTATGAATAAAACCATTGATTCTTCATATTTACATCAATAGGTGTTGTTTAAGCCTCCATATGTGTCTTCTTGCTACAACACCCCTTTTCACCATTAGAAACTCCTATGAGGATTCCTTGAACTAACAGACCTATGGATAAGCTATAATGCTTGTTTCTTACTTTGACTTGCTTCCACACCATTCTTGAACATCTCAAAGAAGTTGTAAGAGATCACCTCCTTTGACTACACTTCAACACTTCGATTCACTTTTATTTGCAACCTTAATGTTCATAACTCCGCTTTTAGTTAAATCACCTTAAAATGGCCAAATCCTTGTGAATGAAACCATTGATTCTTCATATTTACAATCAATAGGTGTTGTTTAAGCCTCCATATGTGTCTTCTGCTACAACACCCTTTTCACCATTAGAAACTCCTATGAGGATTCCTTGAACTAACAGAACTATGGGATAAGCTATGATGCTTGTTTCTTACTTTGATTTGCTTTTACACCTTTCTGAACATCTCAAAGCAGTTGTAAGAGATCACCTCTTTCACTACGCTTCAACACTTCGACTCACTTTTATTTGCAAAACTTAATGTCTATAACTCCGCTTTTAGGTAAATCAGCTTATAAATTGCCATATCCTTGTGAATGAAACCATTTATTCTTCATATTTACATCAATAGGTTTTGTTTAAGCCTCTATATGTGTCTTCTGCTACAACACCCCTTTTCACCCATTAGTAACTCCTATGAGGATTCCTTGAACCAATAGAACCACGAGATAAGCTATGATGCCTGTTTCGTACTTTGATTTGCTTCTACTCCTTTCTTGAACATCTCAAAGCAATTGTAAGAGATCACCTCCTTGACTACACTTCAATACTTCGACTCACTTTTCATTGCAAACTTAATGCTCATACCTCCGTTTTTAGGGAAATCAGCTTAAAAATGGCCAAATCCTTGTGAATGAAACCATTGATTCTTCATATTTACATCAATAGGTGTTGTTTAAGCCTCCATATGTGTCTTCTTGCTACAACACCCAAATTCACCAATAGAACCTCCTATGAGGATTCCTTGAACTAACGGTAACTACGGGATAAGCTATGACGCTCGTTTCTTATTTTGATTTGCTTCTACACCTTTCTTGAACATCTCAAAGCCGTTGTAAGAGATTCACCTTTTGACTACGCTACAACACTTCGATTCACTTTTATTTGCAAACTTAATGTTCATAACTCTGCTTTTAGGTAAATCAGCTTAAAATGGCCAAATCCTTGTGAATGAAAACCATTGATCTCTTCATATTTACATCAATAGGTGCTGCTTAAGCTTCCATATGTTCTTCTTGCTACAACACCCTTATTCACAATTATGAAACTCCTATGAGGATTCCTTGAACCAATGGAACTACGGGATAAGCTATGATGCTTGCTTTTTACTTTGATTTGCTTTCACATTTCTTGAACATCTCAAAGCAGTTGTAAGAGATTCACCTCCTTCGACTACGCTTCAACACTTCGATCCACTTTTCTATTTGCAAACTTAATGTTTATAACTCTGCTTTTAGGTAAATCAGCTTAAAATGGCCAAATCCTTGTGAACGAAACCATCGATTCTTCATATTTACATCAATAGGTGTCGTTAAGCCCCATATGTGTCTCTTGCTACAACACCCCTTTTCACCATTAGAAACTCCTATGAGGATTCCTTGAACTAACGGAACTATGGGATAAGCTATGATGCTTGCTTTCTTACTTTGATTTGCTTTTACACCTTCTTGAACATCTCAAAGCAGTTGTAAGAGATCACCTCCTTTGACTACGCTTCAACACTTCGATTCACTTTTATTTGCAAACTTAAGGTTCATAACTCCATTTTTAGGTGAATCACTAAAAATGGCCAAATCCTTGTGAATGAAACCATTGATTCTTCATATTTACATCAATAGGTGTTGCTTGCTTCCATATGTGTCTTCTTGCTACAACACCCTTTTCACCATTAGAAACTCCTATGAGGATTCCTTTGAACTAACAGAACTATGGGATAAGCTATGATGCTTGTTTCTTACTTTGATTTGCTTTACACCTTTCTTGAACATCTCAAAGCAATTGAAGAGATTCACCTTTGATTACACTTCAACACTTCGATTCACTTTATTTGCAAACTTAATGTTCATAACTCCCTTTTAGGTAAATCGGCTTAAAATGGCCAAACCTTGTGAATGAAAAACCATTGATTCTTCATATTTACATCAATAGGTGTTGTTAGCCTCCATATGTGTCTTCTTACACAACACCCCTTTTCACCATTAGAAACTCCTATGAGGATTCCTCGAACTAATAGAACTATGGATAAACTATGATGCTTGTTTGTTTCTTTGATTTGCTTTTTTACACCATTTCTTGAACATCTCAAAGCTTGTAAGAGATCACCTCCTTGACCACACTTCAACACTTCGATTCACTTTATTTGCAACCTAATGAAAATTCATAACTCCGCTTTTAGGTGAATCAACTTTAAAATGGCCAAATCCTTGTGAATGAAACCATTGATTCTTCATATTTACATCATTAGGTGTTGTTTAGCTTCCATATGTGTCTTCTTGCTACAACACCCTTTTTCACCACTAGAAACTCCTCTGAGTGTTCCTTGAACTCACAGACCTATGGGATATGCTATGATGCTTGTTTCTTACTTTGATTTGCGTCTACCCCTTTCTTGAACTTCTCAAAGCTGTTGTAAGAGATTCACCTCCTTGACTACGCTCAACACTTCGATTCACTTTTATTTGCAACCTTAATGTCCATAACCTGCTTTTAGGTGAATCACCTTAAAATGGCCAAATCTTGTGAATGAAACCATCGATTCTTCATATTTACATCAATAGGTGTTGCTTAAGCTCCATATGTGTCTTCGCTACAACACCCCCTTATTCACCATTAGAAACTCCTATGAGGATTCCTTGAACTAACGGAACCATGGGATAAGCTATGATGCTTGTTTCTTACTTTGATTTGTTTCTACACCTTTCTTGAACATCTCAAAGCAGTTGTAAGAGATTCACCTCCTTCGACTACGCTCAACACTTCGATTCACTTTATTTGCAAACTTAATGTTCATAACTCCGCTTTTAGGTAAATCAGCTTAAAATGGCCAAACCTTGTGAATGAAACCATTGATTCTTCATATTTACATCAATAGGTGTTGCTTAAGCCTCCATATGTGTCTTCTTGCTACAACACCCCTTTTCACCAATAGAAACTCCTATGAGGATTCCTTAACTAACAGAACCTATGGGATAAGCTATGATGCTTGCCTTCTTACTTTGATTCGCTTCACACCTTTCTTGAATATCTCAAAGCAGTTGTAAGAGATACACCTCCTTTGACTACGCTTCATTAATTCGATTCACTTTTATTTGCAACCGTAAGGTTCATAACTCCGCTTTTAGGTTAATCAGCTTAAAATGGTCAAATCCTAGTGAATGAAACCATTGATTCTTCATATTTACATCAATAGGTGTTGTTTAAGCCTCCATATGTGTCTTCTTGCTACAACACCCCCTTTTCCAACATTCGAAACTCCTATGAGGATTCCTTGAACTAATTGAACTATGAGATAAAGCTATGATGCTTGTTTCTTACTTTGATTTGCTTCTACACCATTCTGAACATCTCAAAGCAGTTGTAAGAGATCACCTTTGACTACACTTCCAACACTTCGATTCACTTTTATTTGCAAACTTAATGTTCATAACTCCGCTTTTAGGTGAATCACCTTAAAATGGCCAAATCCTTGTGAACGAAAACTATTGATTCTTCATATTTACATCAATAGGTGTTGTTTAAGCCCCATATGTGCCTTCTTGCTACAACACCCCTTTTCACCATTAGAAACTCCTAAGAGGATTCCTTGAACTAATGGAATCTACGGGATAAGCTATGCGATGCTTGCTTTCTTACTTTGATTTGCTTCTACACCTTTCTTGAACATCTCAAAGCAGTTGTAAGAGATTCACCTCCTTGACTACGCTTCAACACTTCGATTCACTTTTATTTGCAAACTTAATGTTCATAACTCCGCTTTTAGGTAAATCAGCTTAAAATGGCCAAATCCTTGTGAATGAAAACCATTGATTCTTCATATTTACATCAATAGGTGTTGTTTAGCCTCCATATGTGTCTTCTTGCTACAACACCCTTTTTCACCATTAGGAAACTCCTATGAGGATTCCTTGAACTAACAGAACTATGGGATAAGCTATGATGCTTGTTTCTTACTTTGATTTGCTTCTACACCTTTCTTGAACATCTCAAAGCAGTGTAAGAGATTCACCTCCTTTGACTACATTTCAACACTTCGATTCACTCTTATTTGCAAACTTAATGTTCATAACTCCGCTTTTAGGTAAATCACCTTAAAATGGCCAAATCCTTGTGAATGAAAACCATTGATTCTTCATATTTACATCAATAGGTGTTGTTTAGCCCATACGTGCTCTTCTGCTACAACACCCCCTTTTCACCATTAGAAACTCCTATGAGGATTCCTTGAACTAACAGAACTATGGGATAAGCTATGATGCTTGTTTTACTTTGATTTGTTTCTACACCTTTCTTGAACATCTCAAAGCAGTTGTAAGAGATACACCTCCTTTGACTACACTTCAACACTTCGATTCACTTTTATTTGTAACTTAATGTTCATAACTCCGCTTTTAGGGTGAATCACCTTAAAATGGCCAAACTTTGTGGAATGAAACCATTGATTCTTCATATTTACATCAATAGGTGTTGTTTAAGCCTCCATATGTGCCTTCTTGCGACAACACCCCTTTTCACACATTAGAAAACTCCCATGAGGATTCCTTCAACTAATGGAATCTATTTGGGGATAAGCTTATGATGCTTGCTTCCTTACTTTGATTGCTTCTACACCTTTCTTGAACATCTCAAAGCAGTTGTAAGAGATTCACCTTTTGACTACACTCCTAACACTTTGATTCACTTTTATTTGCAACCTTAATGTTCATAACTCCGCTTTTAGGCAAATCAGCTTAAAATGGCCAAATCCTTGTGAATGAAAACCATTGATTCTTCATATTTACATCAATAGGTGTTGTTTAAGCCTCATATGTGTCTTCTTGCTACAACACCCTTTTCACCATTAGAAACTCCTATGAGGATTCCTTGAACCAACAGTAACTATGGGATAAGCTACGATGTTTGATTTCTTACTTTGATTTGCTTCTACAACTTTCTTAATATCTCAAAGCAGTTGTAAGAGATCACCTTGACTACGCTCCAACACTCTGATTCACTTTATTTGCAAACGTAAGGTTCATAACCCGCTTTAGGTAATCACCTTAAAATGGCCAAAGCCTTATGAATTAAAAAACCATCGATTCTTCATATTTACATCAATAGGTGTTGCTTTAGCCTCCATATGTGTCTTCTGCTACAACACCCTTTTCACCATTAGAAACTCCTATGAGGATTCCTTGAACTAATAGAATCTATGGGATAAGCTATGATGCTTGCTTCTTACTTTGATTTGCTTCTACACCATTCTTGAACATCTCAAAGCAATCGAAGAGATCACCTCCTTTGACTACACTTCAACACTTCGATTCACTTTTATTTGCAACCTTAATGTTCATAACTCCGCTTTTAAGTGAATCAGCTTAAAATGGCCAAATCCTTGTGAATGAAACCATTGATTCTTCTATATTTACATCAATAGTGTTGTTAAACCTCCATATGCTGTCTTCTTGCTACAACACCCTTATTCACCATTAGAAACCCTATGAGGATTCCTTGAACTAACGGAATCCATGGGATAAGCTATGATGCTTGTTTCTTACATTGATTTGCTTCTACACCTTTCTTGAACATCTCAATGCAATTGTAAGAGATTCACCTCCTTTGACTACACTTCAACACTTCGATTCACTTTTATTTGCAAACCTAATGTTCATAACTCCGCTTTTAGGTAAATCCGCTTTAAAATGGCCAAATCCTTGTGAATGAAACCATTGATTCTTCATATTTACATCAATAGGTGTTGTTTAAGCTCCATATGTGTCTTCTTGCTACAACACCCCTTTTCACCATTAGGAACTCCTACGAGGATTCTTTGAAACTAACAGAACTATGGGATAAGCTATGATGCTTGCTTTCTTACTTTGATTTGCTTCTACACCTTTCTTGAATATCTCAAAGCGCTTGTAAGAGATACACCTCCTTCGACCACGCTTCAACACTTCGATTCACTTTTATTTGCATCGTAAGGTTCATAACTCCGCTTAGGTTAATCAGCTTAAAATGGCCAAAGCTTGTGAATGAAACCATTGATTCTTCATATTTACATCAATAGGTGTTGCTTTAGCTCCATATGTGTCTTCTTGCTAAAACACTCTTTTCACCATTAGAAACTCCTATGAGGATTCCTTGAACTAACAGAACTATGGGATAAGCTATGATGCTTGTTTCTTACTTTGATTTGCTTCTATACCTTTCTTGAACATCTCAAAGCAGTTGTAATAGATTCACCTACTTTGACTACGCTTCAACACTTCGATTCACTTTTATTTGCAAACTTAATGTTCATAACTCTGTTTTTAGGTAAATCAGCTTAAAAATGGCCAAATCCTTGCGAATGAAACCATTGATTCTTCATATTTACATCAATAGGTGTTGTTTAAGCCTCCATATGTGTCTTCTTGCTACAACACCCCTTTCACCATTAGAAACTCCTATGAGGATTCCTTGAACTAACAGAACTATGGTGTAAGCTATGATGCTTGTTTCTTACTTTGATTTGCTTATATACATTTTTTGAACATCTCAAAGCAGTTGTAAGAGATTCACCGCCTTTGACTACACTTCCACACATTGATTCACTCTTATTTGCAACCTTAAGGTTCATAACTCCGCTTTTAGGTAACTCAGCTTAAAATGGCCAAATCCTTGTGAATGAACCCATCGATTCTTCATATTTACATCAATAGGTGTTGTTTAAGCCTCCATATGTGTCATCTTGCTACAACACCCTTTTTCACCATTAGAAACTCCTATGAGGAGTCCTTGAACTAACAGAACTATGGGATAAGTTATGATGCTTGTTTCTTACTTTGATTTGCTTTCACACCATTTCTGAACATCTCAAAGCAGTTGTAAGAGATTCACCTCCTTGACTACGCTCAACACTTCGATTCACTTTTATTTGCAAACTTATGTTCATAACTCCGTTTTAGGTGAATCAGCTTTAAAATGGCCAAATCCTTGTGAATAAAAACCATTGATTCTTCATATTTACATCAATAGGTGTTGTTTAAGCCTCCATATGTGTCTTCTTGCTACAACACCCTTTTCACCATTAGAAACTCCTATGAGGATTCTTTGAACTAACAGAACTATGGGATAGCTATGATGCTTGTTTCTTACTTTGATTTGCTTCTACACCTTTCTTGAATATCTCAAAGCAGTTGTAAGAGATTCACCTCCTTTGACTACGCTCAACACTTCGATTCACTCTTATTTGCAACCTAATGTTCATAACTCCGCTTTTAGGTAAATCAGCTTAAAATGGCCAAACCTTGTGAATGAAACCATTGATTCTTCATATTTACATCAATAGGTGGTGTTTAAGCCTTCATATGTGTCTTCTTGCTACAACACCCCTTTTCACCATTAGAAACTCCTATGAGGATTCCTTTAACTAACAGAACTATGAGATACGCTATGATGCTTGTTTTGGACATTGATTTGCTTCTACACCTTTCTTGAACATGTCAAAGCAGTTGTAAGAGATCCACCTCCTTGACTACACTTCAACACTTCGATTCACTTTTATTTGCAAACTTAATGTTCATAACTCCGTTTTAGGTAAATCAGCTTAAAATGGCCAAATCCTTGTGAATGAAACCATTGATTCTTCTCATATTTACATCAATAGGTGTTGCTTAAGCCCCATATGTGTCTTCTTGCTACAACACCCTTTTCACCATTAGAAACTCCTATGAGGATTCCTTGAACTAATGGAATCTATGGGATAAGCTACGATGCTTGTTTCTTACTTTGATTTGCTTCTACACCTTTTGAACATCTCAAAGCAGTTGTAAGAGATCACCATTTGACTACGCTCAACACTTCGCTTCACTTTTATTTGCAACCTTAATGTTCATCACTCCGTTTTTCGGTCAATCAGCTTAAAAATGGCCAAATCCCTGTGAATGAAACCATTGATTCTTCATATTTACATCAATAGGTGTTGTTTAAGCCTCCATATGTGTCTTCTTGCTACAACACTCTTTTCACCATTAGAAACTCCTGTGAGGATTCCTTGAACTAACAGAACTATGGGATAAGCTATGATGCTTGTTTCTTACTTTGATTTGCTTCTACACCATTCTTGAACATCTCAAAGCAGTTGTAAGAGATACACCTCCTTAACTACGCTTCAACACTTCGATTCACTCTTTATTTGCAAACTTAAGGTTCATAACTCCGCTTTTAGGTTAATCAGCTTGAAATGGCCAAATCTTGTGAATGAAACCACTGATTCTTCATATTTACATCAATAAGTGTTGTATAAACCTCCATCTGTGTCTTATCTCTACAACTCCACCTTTTCACAATGAGAAACTCCTATGATGATTCTTTGAACTACCGGGAGTAAAGGATAAGCTATGATGCTTGTTTCTTACTTTGACTTGCTTCTACACCATTTCTTGAATATCTCAAAGCAGTTGTAAGAGATTCACCTCCTTGACTACACTTCAACACTTCGATTCACTTTTATTTGCAAACTTAATGTTCATAACTCCGCTTTTAGGTAATCAGCTTAAAAATGGCCAAATCCTTATGAATGAAACCATTGATTCTTCATATTTACATCAATAGGTGTTGTTTAAGCCCATATGTCTTCTTGCTACAACACCCTTTTCACCATTAGAAACTCCTATGAGGATTCCTTTGAACTAACAGAACTATGAGATAAGCTATGATGCTTGTTTCTTACATTGATTTGTTTCTACACCATTCTTGAACTTCTCAGAGCTGTTGTGAGATATTACCTCCTTTGAATACACTTCAACACTTCGGTTCTATTTTGTCTGCAATCTTAATGTTCATATCTGCGTTTTTAGTTTAATCAGCTAAAATGGCCAAATCCTTGTGAACGAAAACCTTTGATTCTTTATATTTACATCAATAGGTGTTGTTTTAGCCTCCATATGTGTCTTCTTGCTACAACACCCCTTTTCACCATTAGAAACTCCTATGAGGATTCCTTGAACTAACAGAACTATGGGATAAGCTATGATGCTTGTTTTTTACTTTGACTTGGTTTACACTTTTCTTGAACATCTCAAAGCAGTTGTAAGAGATTCACCTCTTGACTACACTTCAACACTTGATTCACTTTTATTTGCAACCTTAATGTTCATAACTCCGTTTATAAAAAAAAAATAAAAAACTATTATTTTTATTTTTTAAAAAAAGGTTTTTTTTTACTTTTTTTTTTCTTGCTACAACACCCTTTTTCACCATTAAAAAACTTATAAAGGATTCCTGAACTAACAGACTATAGGATAAGCTAATCTTGTTTCTTACATTGATTTGCTTACACCTTTCTTGAACATCTCAAAGCAGTTGTAAGAGATCACCTCTTTGACTACGCTTCAACACTTCGATTCACTGTTATTGGCAACCTTAATGTTCATAACTCTGTTTTTAGGTAAATCAGCTTAAAAATGGCCAAATCTTTGTGAATGAAACCATTGATTCTTCATATTTACATCAATAGGTGTTGTTTAAGCCTCCATATGTGTCTTCTCTGCTACAACACCCTTTTCACCATTAGAAACTCCTATGAGGATTCTTTGAACTAACGGAACTATGGGATAAGCTATGATGCTTGTTTTTACTTTGATTTGCTTCTACACCTTTTTGAATATCTCAAAGCAATTGTAAGAGATTCACCTCCTTTGACTACGCTTCCACACTTTGATTCACTCTTATTTGCAAATTGAAGGTTCATAACTCCGTTTTAGGTTAATCAGCTTAAAATGGCCAAAGCCTTGTGAATGAAACCATTGATTCTTCATATTTACATCAATAGGTGTTGTTTAAGCCTCCATATGTGTCTTCTTTGCTACAACACCCTTTTTCACCACTAGAAACTCATATGAGGATTCATTGAACTACCAGAACTATGGGATAACCTATGATGATTGTTTCTTACTTTGGTTTGCTTTTACACCATTCTTGAACATCTCAAAGCAGTTGTAAGAGATCACCTCCTTGATCTACACTTCAACACTTCGATTCACTTTTATTTGCAACTTAATGTTCATAACTCCGTTTTAGGTGAATCAACTTAAGAATGGCCAAAGCCTTATGAATGAAACCATTGATTCTTCATATTTACATTAATAGGTGTTGTTTAAGCCTCCATATGTGTCTTCTTGCTACAACACCCCTTTTCACCATTAGAAACTCCTATGAGGATTCCTTGAACTAACAAAACTATGAGATAAGCTATGATGCTTATTTCTTACATTGATTTGCTTCTACACCATTCTTGAACATCTCAAAGCAGTTGTAAGAGATCACCTCCTTTGACTACACTTCAACACTTTGATTCACTTTAATTGCAACCTTAATGTTCATAACTCCGTTTTTAGGTAAATCAGCTTAAAAATGGCCAAATCCTTGTGAATGAAACCATTGATTCTTCATATTTACATCAATAGGTGTTGTTTAAGCCTCCATATGTCTCTTTTTGCTACAACACCCCTTATTCACAATTAGAAACTCCTATGAGGATTCCTTGAACTAACAGAACTATGGGATAAGCTATGATGCTTGTTTCTTACTTTGATTTGCTTCTACACCTTTCTTGAATATCTCAAAGCAGTTGTAAGAGATACACCTCCTTTGACTGCGCTTCCACACTTTGATTCACTCTTATTTGCAAACTTAATGTTCATAACTCCGTTTTTAGGTTAATCAGTTTGGAAATGGCCAAAGCTTTATGAATGAAACCGTTGATTCTTCATATTTACATCAATAGGAGGTGTTTTAGCCTCCATATGTGTCTTCTTGCTAACACCCCTTTTCACCATTAGAAACTCCTACGAGGATTCCTTGAACTAACAGAACTAAGATAATGATGCTTGTTTCTTACTTTGATTTGCTTTACACCTTTCTTGAACATCTCAAAGCAGTTGTAAGAGATCACCTTTTTGACTACACTTCAACACTTCGATTCACTCTTTATTTGCAACCTTAATGTTCATAACTCCGCTTTTAGGTAAATCAGCTTAAAATGGCCAAATCCTTGTGAATGAAACCATTGATTCTTCATATTTACATCAATAGGTGTTGTTTAAGCGCTCCATATGTGTCTTCCTTGCTACAACACCCTTTTCACCATTAGAAACTCCTAATGAGGATTCCTTGAACTAACAGAATCTATGGGATAAGCTATGATGCTTGTTTCTTACTTTGATTTGCTTCCACACCTTCTTGAACATCTCAAAGCAGTTGTAAGAGATTCACCTCCTTTGACTACGCTCAACACTTCGATTCACTTTTATTTGCAACTTAAGGTTCATAACTCCGCTTTTAGGTAAATCAGCTTAAAATGGCCAAATCCTTGTGAATGAAAACCATTGATTCTTCATATTTACATCAATAGGTGTTGTTTAAGCCTATATGTGTCTTCTTGCTACAACACCCCCTTTCACCATTAGGAACTCCCCTTAGATTCCTTGAACCAACAGGACTATGGGATAAGCTATGATGCTTGTTTCTTACTTTGATTTGCTTCTACACCTTTCTTGAACATCTCAAAGCAGTTGTAAGAGATTCACCTCCTTTGACTACGCTTCAACACTTGATTCACTTTTATTTGCAACCTTAATGTTCATAACCTCGTTTTAGGTGAATCAACTTAAAAATGGCCAAATCCTTGTGAATGAAACCATTGATCCTCCATATTTACATCAATAGGTGTTGTTTAGCCTCCATATGTGTCTTCTTACAACACCCCTTTTACCATTAGAAACTCCTATGAGGATTCCTTGAACTAACAGAACTATGGGATAAGCTATGATGCTTGCTTTCTTACTTTGATTTGGCTTCTACACCTTTCTTGAACATCTCAAAGCAGTTGTAAGAGATTCACCTCCTTTGACTATGCTTCAACACTTCGATTCACTTTTATTTGCAAACTTAATGTTCATAACTCCGTTTTTAGGTGAATCAGCTTAAAAATGGCCAAATCCTTGTGAATGAAACCATTGATTCTTCATATTTACATCAATAGGTGTTGTTAAAGCCTCCATATGTGTCTTCTTGCTACAACACCCCTTATTCACCATTAGAAACTCCTACGAGGATTCCTTGAACTAACAGAACTATGGGATAAGCTATGACGCTTGTTTCTTACTTCGATTTGCTTCTACACCTTTCTTGAACAACTCAAAGCAGTTGTAATAGATCCACCTTTGACTACGCTTCAACACTTCGATTCCTTTTATTTGCAACCTTAAGGTTCATAACTCCGTTTTTAGGTGAATCAGCTTAATAATGGCCAAATCCTTGTAAAGGAAACCATTGATTCTTCATATTTACATCAATAGGTGTTGTTTAAGCCTCCATATGTGTCTTCTTGCTACAACACCCCTGTTCACCATGAGAAACTCCTCTGAGGTTTGCTTGCACTAACAGAACAATGCGATAAGCTATGAGGCTTGTTTCTTACATTGATTTGCTTCCACACACTTTCTTGAACATCTCAAAGCAGTTGTAAGAGATCACCTCCTTTGACTACACTTCAACACTCGATTCACTTTTATTTGCAACCTTAATGTTCATATCTCCGTTTTTAGGTTAATCAGCTTAAAAGCGGCCAAATCCTTGTGAATGAAACCATTGATTCTTCATATTTACATCAATAGGTGTTGTTTAAGCTCCATATGTGTCTTCTTGCTACAACACCCCTTTCACCATTAGAAACTCCTATGAGGATTCCATGAACTAGCAGAACTAAGGGATAAGCTATGATGCTTGTTTCTTACTTTGATTGGCTGGTGCACCTTTCTTGAGCATCTCAAAGCAGTTGTAAGAGGTTCACCTCCTTTGACTACACTTCAACACTTCGATTCACTTTTATTTGCAAACTTAATGTTCATAACTCCGTTTTAGGTAAATCAGCTTAAAATGGCCAAATCCTTGTGAATGAAACCATTGATTCTTCATATTTACATCAATAGGTGTTGTTTAAGCTTTCATATGTGTCTTCTTGCTACAACACCCGTTATTCTCAATTAGAAACTCCTATGAGGATTCCTTGAACTAAGAGAACTATGGGATAAGCTATGATGCTTGTTTCTTACTTTGATTTTGCTTCTTACACCTTTCTTGAACATCTCAAAGCAGTTGTAAGAGATTCACCTCCTTTGACTACGCCCAACACTTCGATTCACTTTTATTTGCAAACTTAATGTTCATAACTCCGTTTTAGGTAAATCAGCTTAAAATGGCCAAATCCTTGTGAATGAAACCATTGATTCTTCATATTTACATCAATAGGTGTTGTTTAAGCCCATATGTGTCTTCTTTACAACACCCCTTTTCACCATTAGAAACTCCTATGAGGATTCCTTGAACCAACAGAACTATGAGATAAGCTATGATGCTAGTTCCTTACTTTGATTTGCTTCTACACCTTTCTTGGACATCTAAAACCAGTTTTATGAGATTCACCTCCTTTGACTACACTTCAACACTTGATTCACTTTTATTTGCAACCTTAATGTTCATAACTCCGTTTTTAGGTAATCAGCTTAAAATGGCCAAATCCTTATGAATGAAAACCATTGATTCTTCATATTTACATCAATAAGGTGTTGTTTAAGCCTCCATATGTGTCTTCTTGCTACAACACCCCTTTTTTACCATTAGAAACTCCTATGAGGATTCCTTGAACTAATGGAACTATGAGATAAGTTATGATGCTTGTTTCTTACTTTGATTTGCTTCTACACCTTTCTTGAACATCTCAAAGCAGTTGTAAGAGAGATCACCTCCTTGACTACACTTCAACACTTCGATTCACTTCTTATTTGCAACCTTAATGTTCATAACTCCGTTTTTAGGTAAATCAGCTTAAAAATGGCGAAATCCTTGCGAATGAAACCATTGATTCTTTATATTTACATCAATAGGTGTTGTTTAAGCCTCCATATGTGTCTTCTTGCTACAACACCCCTTTTCACCATTAGAAACTCCTATGAGGATTCCTTGAACTAACAGAACTATGGGATAAGCTATGATGCCTGTTTCTTACTTTGATTTGCTTCTACACCTTTCTTGAACATCTCAAAGCAGTTGTAAGAGATTCACCTCCTTTGACTACGCTTCAACACTTCGATTCACTTTTATTTGCAAACTTAATGTTCATAACTCTGTTTGAGGTAAATCAGCTGCAAATGGCCAAATCGTTGTGAATGAAACCATTGATTCTTCATATTTACATCAATAGGTGTTGTTTAAGCCTCCATATGTGTCTTCTTCTACAACACCCCTTACACCATTAGAAACTCCTATGAGGATTCCTTGAACTAACAGAACCATGGGATAACCTATGATGCTTGTTTCTTACTTTCATTTTCGTCTTCTCCTTTCTTGAACATCTCTATGCAGTTGTAAGACATTCACCTCCTGGTACTACGCTTCACCACTTCGGTTCACTTTTATTTGCAATCTTCATGTTCATAACGCCGTTTTTAGGTGAATCAGCTGAAAAATGGCCAAAGCCTTGTGAATGAAACCATTGATTCTTCATATTTACATCAATAGGTGTTGTTTAAGCCTCCATATGTGTCTTCTTGCTACTATACCCCTTTTCACCATTAGAAACTCCTACGAGGATTCCTTGAACTAACAGAACTATGAGATAAGCTATAATGCTTGTTTCTTACTTTGATTTGCTTCTACCCCTTTCCTGAACACCTCAAAGCAGTTGGAAGAGATCACCTCCTTTGACTACACTTCAACACTTCGATTCACTTTTATTTGCAACCTTAAGTTCATAACTCCGCTTTTAGGTGAATCAGCTTAAAATGGCCAAATCCTTGTGAATGAAACCATTGATTCTTCATATTTACATCAATAGGTGTTGTTTAAGCCCATATGTGTCTTCTGCTACAACACCCCTTATTCACTATTAGAAACTCCTATGAGGTTCCTCGAACTAACAGAACTATGAGATAAGCTACGATGCTTGTTTCTTACTTTGATTTGCTTCACACCTTTCTTGAACATCTCAAAGCAGTTGTAAGAGATCACCTCCTTGACTACACTTCCACACGTCGATTCACTTTTATTTGCAAACTTAATGTTCATAACTCCGTTTTTAGGTAAATCAGCTTAAAAATGGCCAAATCCTTGTGAATGAAACCATTGATTCTTCATATTTACATCAATAGGTGTTGTTTAAGCCTCCATATGTGTCTTCTTGCTACAACACCCCTTTTCATCATTAGAAACTCCTATAAGGATTCCTTGAACTAACAGAACTATGGGATAAGCTATGATGCTTGTTTCTTACTTTGATTTGCTTCTACACCTTTCTTGAACATCTCAAAGCAGTTGTAAGAGATTCACCTCCTTTGACTACGCCTCAACACTTCGATTCACTTTTATTTGCAAACTTAATGTTCATAACTCCGTTTTTAGGTAAATCAGCTTGAAAATGGCCAAATCCATGTCAATGAAACCATTGATTCTTCATATTCACACATCAATAGGTGTTGTTTTTAGCCTCCATATGTTTCTTCTTGCTACAACTCCCAAATTCACCATTAGAAACTCCTATGAGGATTCCTTGAACTAACAGAACTATGGGATAAGCTATGATGCTTGTTTCTTACTTTGATTTGCTTCTACACCTTTCTTGAACATCTCAAAGCAGTTGTAAGAGATTCACCGCCTTTGACTACACTTCAACACTTCGATTCACTTTTATTTGCAACATTAATGTTCATAACTCCGTTTTTAGGTGAATCCGATTAAAAATGGCCAACCCCTTGCGAATGAAACCGTTGATTCTTCATATTTCCATCACTAGGTGTTGCTTAAGCCTCCCTATGTCTCTTCTTGCTACAACGCCCCTTATTCACCATTAGAAACTCCTATGAGATTCTTAGAACTAACAGAACTATGGGATAAGCTATAATGCTTGTTTCTTACTTTGATTTGCTTCTACACCATTCTTGAACATCTCAAAGCAGTTGTAAGAGATCACCTCCTTTGACTACACTTCAACACTTTGATTCACTTTTATTTGCAACCTTAATGTTCATAACTCCGTTTAAGGTGAATTAGGTTGAAAATGGCCAAATCCTTGTCAATGAAACCATTGATTCTTCATATTTACATCAATAGGTGTTGTTTAAGCCTCCATATGTGTCTTCTTGCTACAACACCCCTTTTCACCATTAGAAACTCCTATGAGGATTCTTTGAACTAACAGAACTGTGGGATAAGCTATAATGCTTGTTTCTTACTTTGACTTGCTTCTACACCATTCTTGAACATCTCAAAGCAGTTGTAAGAGATCACCTCCTTTGACTACACTTCAACACTTCGATTCACTTTTATTTGCAACCTTAATGTTCATAACTCCGTTTTAGATGAATCAGCTCGAATATGGCCAAATCCTTATGAAAGAAACCATTGATTCTTCATATTTGTTGATCAATAGGTGTTGTTTAAGCCTCCATATGTGTCTTCTTGCTACAACACCCCTTTTCACCATTAGAAACTCCTATGAGGATTCCTTGAACTAACAGAACTACGAGGATAAGCTATAATGCTTGTTTCTTACATTGATTTGCTTCTACACCTTTCTTGAACATCTCAAAGCACTTGTAAGAGATCACCTCCTTTGACTACACTTCCACACTTCGATTCACTTTTATTTGCAAACTTAATGTTCATAACTCCGTTTTTAGGTGAATCAGCTTAAGAATGGCCAAGGCCTTGTGAACGAAACCATTGATTCTCAATATTTACATCAATAGGTGTTGTTCACGCCTACACATGTGTCTGCTTGCTTCAACTCCCCTTTTCACCGTTAGAGACTTCTATGAGTAGTCCTGGAACTAACAGATCTATGAGATAAGCTATGATGCTTGTTTTACTTTGATTTGCTTCTACACCATTTCTTGAACATCTCAAAGCAGTTGTAAGAGATCACCTCCTTGACTACACTTCAACACTTCGATTCACTTTTATTTGCAACCTTAATGTTCATAACTCCGTTTTTAGGTAATCAGCTTAAAATGGCCAAACCTTGTGAATGAAACCATTGATTCTTCATATTTACATCAATAGGTGTTGTTTAAGCCTCCATATGTGTCTTCTACAACACCCCTTTTCACCATTAGAAACTCCTATGAGTATTCCTTGAACTAACAGAACTATGGGATAAGCTATGATGCTTGTTTCTTACTTTGATTTACTTCTACACCTTTCTTGAACATCTCAAAGCAGTTGTAAGAGATTCACCTCCTTTGACTACGCTTCAACACTTCGATTCACTTTTATTTGCAAACTTAATGTTCATAACTCCGTTTTTAGGTAAATCAGCTTAAAAATAACCAAATCCTTGTGAATGAAACCATTGATTCTTCATATTTACATCAATAGGTGTTGTTTTAGCCTCCACATGTGTCTTCTTGCTACAACACCCCTTATTCACAATTAGAAACTCCTATGAGGATTCCTTGAACTAACAGAACTATGGGATAAGCTATGATGCTTGTTTCTTACTTTGATTTGCTTCTACACCTTTCTTGAACATCTCAAAGCAGTTGTAAGAGATTCACCTACTTTGACTACTGCTCAACACTTCGATTCACTTTTATTTGCAAACTTAATGGCCATAACTCCGTTTTTAGGTAAATCAGCTTATAAATGGCCACATCCTTGCGAATGAAACCATTGATTCTCATATTTACATCAATAGGTGTTGTTTTAGCCTCCATATGTGTCTTCTTGCTACAACACCCTTTTTCACAATTAGAAACTCCTATGAGGATTCTGAATCTAACAGAACTATGAGATAAGCTTGATGCTTGTTTTTACTTTGATTTGCTTCTACACCTTTCTTGAACATCTCAAAGCAGTTGTAAGAGATTCACCTCCTTGACTACGCTTCAACACTTCGATTCACTTTTATTTGCAAACTTAATGTTCATAACTCCGTTTTTAGGTTAATCAGCTTAAAATGGCCAAATCCTGATGAATGAAACCATTGATTCTTCATATTTACATCAAGAGGTGTTGTTTAAGCCTCTATATGCGTCTTCTTGCTTCAACACCCATTTTTACCATTAGAAACTCCTAGGAGGAGTCCTTGAACTAACAGAACTATGGGATAAGTTATGATGCTTGTTTCTTACATTGATTTGCTTTACACCATTCTTGAACATCTCAAAGCAGTTGTAAGAGATCACCTCTTGACTACACTTCGACACTTCGATTCACTTTTATTTGCATCCTTAACGTTCATAGCTCCGTTTTTAGGTGAATCAGCTTAAAATTGGCCAAGTCCTTGTGAAGGAAACCATTGATTCTTCATATTTACATCAATAGGTGTTGTTTCAGCTTCCGTATGTGTCTTCTTTCTACAAATCCCAAATTCACCATTAGAAACTCCTATGAGGATTCCTTGAACTCACAGAACTATGGGATAAGCTATGATGCTTGTTTCTTACTTTGATTTACTTCTACACCTTTCTTGAACATCTCAAAGCAGTTGTAAGAGATTCACCTACTTTGACTACGCGTCAACACTTCGATTCACTTTTATTTGCAAACTTAATGTTCATAACTCCGTTTTTAGGTAAATCAGCTTAAAAATGGCCAAATCCTTGTGAATTAAACCATTGATTCTTCATATTTACATCAATAGGTGTTGTTTTAGCCTCCATATGTGTCTTCTTGCTACAACACCCCTTATTCACAGTTAGAAACTCCTATGAGGATTCCTTGAACTAACAGAACTATGGGATAAGCTATGATGCTTGTTTCTTACTTTGATTTGCTTCTACACCTTTCTTGAACATCTCAAAGCAATTGTAAGAGATTCACCTCCTTTGACTACGCTTCAACACTTCGATTCACTTTTATTTGCAAACTTAATGTTCATAACTCCGTTTTTAGGTAAATCAGCTTAAAAATGGCCAAATCCTTGTGAATGAAACCATTGATTCTTCATATTTACATCAATAGGTGTTGTTTAAGCCTCCATATGTGTCTTCTTACTACAACACCCCTTTTTCACCAGTAGAAACTTCTATGAGGATTCCTTGAACTAACAGAACTATGAGATAAGCTATTATGCTTGCTTTCTTACATTGATTTGCTTCTACACCTTTCTTGAACATCTCAAAGCAGTTGTAAGAGATCACCTCCTTGGACTACAGTTCAACACTGCGATTCACGTTTATTTTCAACCGTAATGTTCATAACTCCTTTTTTAGGTGAATCAGCTTAAAATGGCCAAAGCCTTATGCATGAAACCATTGCTTCTTCATATTTACATCAATAGGTGTTGTTTAAGCCTCCATATGTGTCTTCTTGCTACAACACCCCTTTTCACCCTTAGAAACTCCTATGAGGATTCCTTGAACTAACAGCCCTATGAGATAAGCTATGATGCTTGTTTCTTGCATTGATTTGCTTCACACTTTCTGAACATCTCAAAGCAATTGTAAGAGATCACCTCCTTGACTACACTTCAACACTTCGATTCACTTTTTATTTGCAAACTTAATGTTCATAACCTGCTTTTAGGTAAATCAGCTTAAAATGGCTAAATCCTTTTGAATGAAACCATTGATTCTTCATATTTACATCAATAGGTGTTGCTTTAAGCCTCCATATGTGTCTTCTTGCTACAACACCCTTTTCACCATTAGAAACTCCTATGAGGATTCCTGAACTAAGCAGAACTATGAGATAAGCTATGATGCTTGTTTCTTACATTGATTTGCCTTCTACACACTTTCTTGAATATCTCAAGCAGTTGTAAGAGATCACCTCCTTTGACTACACCTTCAACACTTTGATTCACTCTTATTTGCAACCTTAATGTTCATAACTCCGTTTTTAGGTTAATCAGCTTAAAATGGCCAAATCCTTGTGAATGAAAACCATTGATTCTTCATATTTACATCAATAGGTGTTGTTTAAGCCTCCATATGTTCTTCTGCTACAACACCCTTTTCACCATAGAAACTCCTATGAGATTCCTTGAACTAACAGAATCTACGGGATAAGCTATGATGCTTGTTTCTTACTTTGATTTGCTTCTACACCTTTCTTGAACATCTCAAAGCAGGTAAGAGATTCACCTCCTTTGATCCACGCTCAACACTTCGATTCACTTTTATTTGCAAACTTAATGTTCATAACTCCGTTTTAGGTAAATCAGCTTAAAATAGCCAAATCCTTGTGAATGAAACCATTGATTCTTCATATTTACATCAATAGGTGTTGTTTAAGCCCCATATGTGTCTTGCTACTGGCACCCTTTTCACAATTAGAAACTCCTATGAGGATTCTTGAACTAACGTAACCATGGGATAAGCTATGATGCTTGCTCTTACTTTGATTTGCTTCCACACCTTTCTTGAACATCTCAAAGCAATTGTAAGAGATTCACCTCCTTGACTACGCTCAACACTTTGATTCACTTTTTATTTGCAAACTTAATATTCATAACTCCGCTTTTAGGTAAATCAGCTTAAAATGGCCAAATCCTTATGAATGAAAACCATTGATTCTTCATATTTACATCAATAGGTGTCATGGTTTAACCTCCATATGTCTTCTTGCTACAACACCCCTTTTCACCATTAGAAACTCCCTATGAGGATTCTTGAACTAACAGAACTATGAGATAAGCTATGATGCTTGTTTCTTACTTTGATTGCTTCTACACCTTTCTTGAACATCTCGAAGCCGTTGTAAGAGATCACCTCCTGTGACTACACGTCCTCACTTCGATTCACAATTATTTGCAACCTTAATGTCCATAACTCCGCTTTTAGTGAATCCGCCTTAAAATGGCCAAATCCTTGTGAATGAAACCATTGATTCTTCATATTTACGATCAATAGGTGTTGTTTAACCCTCCATACGTGTCTTCTTGCTACAACACCCCTCTTCACCATTAGACACTCCCATGAGGATTCCTTGAACTACCGGAACTACGAAGATAAGCTATGATGCTTGTTTCTTACATTGATTTGCTTCTACATTTCTGGAACATCTCAAAGCAGTTGTAAGAGATCACCTCTTTTGACTACACTTCCACACTTCGATTCACTTTTATTTGCAAACTTAATGTTCATAACTCCGCTTTTAGGTAAAGCAGCTAAAAATGGCCAAATCCTTGTGAAATCAAACCATTGATTCTTCATATTTAGATCAATAGGTGTTGTTTTAAGCCTCCATATGTGTCTTCTTGCTACAACACCCTTTTCACCATTAGGGAACTCCTATGATAATTCCTTGAACTAACAGAACTATGAGATAAGCTATGATGCTTGTTTCTTACATTGATTTACTTCTACACCATTCTTGAACATCTCAAAGCAATTGTAAGAGATCACCTCCTTTGACTACACTTCAACACTTCGATTCACTTTTATTTGCAACCTTAATGTTCATAACTCCGTTTTTAGGTGAATCAGCTTAAAAATGGCCAAATCCTTGTGAATGAAACCATTGATTCTTCATATTTACATCAATAGGTGTTGTTTAAGCCTCCATATGTGTCTTCTTGCTACAACACCCCGTTTCACCATTAGAAACTCCTATGAGGATTCCTTGAACCATCAGAACCATGGGATAAGCTATGATGCTTGTTTCTTACTTTGATTTGTTCTACAAACATTCTTGAACATCTCAAAGCAGTTGTAAGAGATCACCTCCTTTGACTACACTTCCACACTTCGATTCACTTTTATTTGCAAACTTAATGTTCATAACTCCGTTTTTAGGTAAATCAGCTTAAAAATGGCCAAATCCTTGTGAATGAAACCATTGATTCTTCATATTTACATCAATAGGTGTTGTTTAAGCCTCCATATGGGTCTTCTTCCTACAACACCCTTTTCACCATTAAAACTCCTATGAGAATTCCTTGAACCAACAGAACTATGAGATAAGCTATGATGCTTTGTTTTACTTTGATCTTGCTTTTACATCATTCTTGAACATCTCAAAGCAGTTGTAAGAGATCACCTCCTTTGATTACACTTCAACACTTCGATTCACTTTTTATTTGCAAACTTAATGTTCAGAACTCCGCTTTTTAGGTAAATCAACTTAAAATGGCCAAATCCTTCTGAATTAAACCATTGATTCTTCATATTTACATCAATAGATGTTGTTAACCTCCATATGTGTCTTCTTGCTACAACACCCCTTTTCACCATTAGAAACTCCTATGAGGATTCCTTTGAACTAACAGAACTATGGGATAAGCTTTGATGCTTGCTTTCTACTTTGATTTCGCTTTTATACCTTTCTGAACATCTCAAAGCAGCTTGTAAGAGATCTACACCTCCTTGACTACGCTTCAACACTTGATTCACTTTTATTTGCAAACTTAATGTTCATAACTCCGTTTTAGGTAAATCAGCTTAAAATAGCCAAACCTCGTGAATGAAACCATTGATTCTTCATATTTACATCAATAGTGTTGTTTTAGCTCCATATGTGTCTTCTTGCTATAACACCCTTTTTCGGCCATTAGAAACTCCATGAGGATTCCTCGAACTAACAGAACTATGGGATAAGCTAATGATGTTTGTTTCTTACTTTGATTTGCTTCTACACCTTTCTTGAACATCTCAAAGCATTGTAAGAGATTCACCCTCCTTTGACCACGCCTCAACACTTCGATTCACTTTTATTTGCAAACTTAATGTTCATAACTCCGCTTTTAGGTAAATCAGCTTAAAATGGCCAAATCCTTGTGAATGAAAACCATTGATTCTTCATATTTACATCAATAGGTGTTGTTTCAGCCTCCATATGTGTCTTCTTGCTACAACACCCTTATTCACACATTAGAAACTCCTACGAGGATTCCCCGAACTAACTGAACCCATGGGATAAGCTTATGATGCTTTGTTTCTTACTTTGATTTGCTTCTACACCTTTCTTGAACATCTCAAAGCAGTTGTAAGTAGATTCACCTCCTCTGACTACGCTCAACACTTGATTCACTTTATTTGCAAACTTAATGTTCATAACTCTGCTTTTAGGTAAATCAGCTTAAAAAGGCCAAATCCTTGTGAATGAAACCATCGATTCTTCATATTTACATCAATAGGTGTTGTTTAAGCCTCCATATGTGCTCTTCTTGCTTACAACACCCTTTTCACCATTAGAAACTCCTATGAGGATTCCTCGAACTAACAGAACTATGAGATAAGCTATGATGCTTGTTTCTTACTTTGATTTGCTTCTACACCATTTCCTTGAATATCTCAAAGCAGTTGCAAGAGATCACCTCCTTGACTACACTTCAACACTTCTGATTCACTTTATTCGCAACCTTAATGTTCATAACTCCGCTTTTAGGTGAATCAACTTTAAAATGGCCAAATCCTTATGAATGAAACCATTGATTCTTCCATATTTACATCAATAGGTGTTGTTTGCTTCCATATGTGTCTTCTTGCTACAACACCCCTTTTCACCATTAGAACTCCTATGAGGATTCCTTTGAACTAATAGAACTATGGGATAAGCTATGATGCTTGCTTTCTCACTTTGATTTGCTTCACACCTTTCTTTGAACATCTCAAAAGTTGTAAGAGATTCACCTCCCCTGACCACGCTCAACACTTCGATTCACTTTTATTTGCAAACTTAAGGTTCATAACTCCGTTTTAGGTAAATCAGCTTAAAATAGCCAAATCCTTGTGAATGAAACCATCGATTCTTCATATTTACATCAATAGGTGTTGTTTAAGCCTCCATATGTGTCTTCTTACATACACCCTTATTCACCAATTAGAAACTCCTATGAGGATTCCTTGAACTACCAGAACTATGGGATAAGCTTATGATGCTTGTTTCTTACTTTGATTTGCTTCTACACCTTTCTTGAACATCTCAAAGCAGTTGTAAGAGGATCCACCTTCGACCACGCTCAACACTCCGATTCACTTTTATTTGCAAACCATCATTTATAACTCCGTTTTAGGTAAATCAACTAAAATGGCCAAATCCTTGTGAATGAAAACCATTGATTCTTCATATTTACATCGATAGTGTTGTCTAAGCCTCCATACGTGTCTTCTTGCTACAATACCCTTTTCACCATTAGAAACACCTATGAGGATTCCTTGAATCTAACAGAACTATGAGATGTTTACGATGCTTGTTTCTTACATTGATTTGCTTTACACCATTCTTGAACATCTCAAAGCGGTTGTAAGAGATCACCTCCTTGACTACACTTCAACACTTTGATTCACTTTTATTTGCAACCTTAATGTTCATAATTTCGCTTTTAGTGAATCAGCTTAGAAATGGCCAAATCCTCGAATGAAACCATTGAGTCTTCATATTTAAATCAATAGTTATTGTTTACGCCCTCCATATGTGTCTTCTTGCTACAACACCCCTTTTCACCATTAGAAACTCCATGAGGATTCCTTGAACTAACAGAACTAAGAGATAAGCTATGATGCTTGTTTCTTACATTGATTTGCTTCTACACATTTCTTGAACATCTCAAAGCAGTTGTAAGAGATCACCTCCTTTGACTACACTTCCACACTTCGATTCACTTTTATTTGCAAACTTAATGTTTCATAACTCCGCTTTTAGGTGAAGCAGCTTAAAATGGCCAAATCCTTGTGAATGAAACCATTGATTCTTCATATTTACATCAATAGTGTTGTTGCTTCCATATGTTCCTTGCTACAACACCCTTGTCACCATTAGAACATCCTCTGACGACTCCTTGAACTAAACGCAGTATGGGATAAGCTATGATGCTTGTTTCTTACATTGATTTGCTTCTACACCATTCTTGAACATCTCAAAGCAGTTGTAAGAGATCACCTCCTTTGACTACACTTCAACACTTCGATTCACTTTTATTTGCAACCTTAATGTTCATAACTCCGTTTTTAGGTGAATCAGCTGAAAATGGCCAAATCCCTTGTGAATGAAACCATTGATTCTTCATATTTACATCAATAGGTGTTGTAAGCCTCCATATGTGTCTTCTTGCTACAACACCCCTTTTCACCATTAGAAACTCCTAGAGGATTCCTGAACTAACAGAATCTATGAGATAAGCTATGATGCTTGTTTCTTACTTTGATTTGCTTCTACACTTCTTGAACATCTCAAAGCAGTTGTAAGAGATTCACCTCCTTGACTACACTTCAACACTTCGATTCACTTTTATTTGCAACCTTAATGTTCATAACTCCGCTTTTAGGTGAATCAGCTAAAAATGGCCAAATCCTTGTGAATGAAAACCATTGATTCTTCATATTTACATCAATAGGTGTTGTTTAAGTCCATATGTGTCTTCTTGCTACAACACCCCTTTTCACCATTAGAAGCTCCTGTGAGGATTCCCTGAACCAATGGAATCCATGGGATATTTTATGATGCTTGTTTCTTACTTTGATTTGTTTCTACACCTTTCTTGAACAACTCAAAGCAATGTAAGAGATTCAATTCCTTGACTACGCTTCAACACTTCGATTCACTTTATTTGCAAACTTAATGTTCATAACTTCGTTTTATGTAAATCATCTTAAAATGGCCAAATCCTTGTGAACGGTAAACCATTGGTTCTTCATATTTGACATCAATAGGTGTTGTTTAGCCTCCATATGTGTCTTCTTGCTACAAATAACTCTTATTCACAATTAGAAACTCCTATGAGGATTCTTTTTGAACTAATGGAATCCATGGGATAAGCTATGATGCTTGCTTTCTTACTTTGATTTGCTTTTACACCTTTCTTGAACATCTCAAAGCAGTTGTAAGAGATTCAATTTCCTTGACTACGCTTCAACACTTCGATTCACTTTTATTTGCAAACTTAATGTTCATAACTCCGTTTTTAGGTAAATCAGCTTAAAATGGCCAAATCCTTATGAATGAAACCATTGATTCTTCATATTTACATCAATAGGTGTTGCTTAAGCTCCATACGTGTCTTCTTGCTACAACACCCTTTTCACCATTAGAAACTCCGATGAGGATTCCTTGAACTAATGGAACCATGGGATAAGCTATGATGCTTGTTTCTTACTTTGATTTGCTTCTACACCTTTCTTGAACATCTCAAAGCAGCTTGTAAGAGACACCTCCTTCACTACGCTTCAACACTTTGATTCACTTTTATTTGCAACGTAATGTTCATAACCCGCTTAGGTTAATCAGCTTAAAATGGCCAAATCCTATGAATGAAACCATTGATTCTTCATATTTACATCAATAGGTGTTGCTTAAGCCTCCATATGTGTCTTCTTGGGACAACACCCCTTTTCACCATTAGAAACTCCAATGAGGATTCTTGGAACAAACGGAACTATGGGATAAGTTTATGATGCTTGTTTCTTACTTTGATTTGCTTCTACACCTTTCTGAACATTTCAAAGCAGTTGTAAGAGATACACCATCCTTTGACTACGCTTCAACACTTCGATTCACTTTTATTTGCAAACTTAATGTTCATAACTCCGTTTTTAGGTTAATCAGCTTGGAAATGGCCAAAGCCTTATGAATGAAACTATTGATTCTTCATATTTACATCAATAGGTGTTGTTTAAGCCTCCATATGTGTCTTCTTGGCTACAACACCCTTTTCACCACTTAGAAACTTCTATGAGGATTCCTCGAACTAACCGAATCTATGAGATAAGCTATGATGCTTGTTTCTTACTTTGATTTGCTTCTTTACACCTTTCTTGAATATCTCAAAGCAGTTAGAGATACACCTCCTTTGGACTACGCTTCCACACTTTGATTCACCTTTTATTTGCAACCCGAAGGTTCATAACTCCGCTTAGGTTAATCACTGAAAATGGCCAAAGCCTTATGAATGAAACCATTGATTCTTCATATTTACATCAATAGGTGTTGTTTAAGCTCCATATGTGTCTTCTTGCTACAACACCCTTTTTCACCATTAGGAACTCCTATGAGGATTCCTCGAACTAACAGAATCCATGAGATGTTTCATGATGCTTGCTTTCTTACATTGATTTGCTTTACACCTTTCTTGAACATCTCAAAGCAGTTGTAAGAGATCACCTCCTTTGACTACACTTCAACACTTCGATTCACTTTATTTGCAACCTTAATGTTCATAACTCCGCTTTTAGGTGAATCAGCTTAAAATGGCCAAACTTAGTGAATGAAAACCATTGATTCTTCATATTTACATCAATAGGTGTTGTTTAAGCCCATATGTGTCTTCTTGCTACAACACCCCTTTTCACCATTAGAAACTCCTATGAGGATTCCTTGAACCAATGTAACTACGGGAGATGTTTATGATGCTTGTTTCTTACTTTGATTTGCTTCTACACCTTTCTTGAACATCTCAAAGCAATTGTAAGAGATACACCTCCTTGACTACGCTTCAACACTTCGATTCACTTTTATTTGCAACCGTATTGTTCCTAACTCCGCTTTTAGGTTAATCGGCTTGAAATGGCCAAATCTTTGTGAATGAAACCATTATTCTTCATATTTACATCATTAGATGTTGTTTAAGCCTCCATATGTGTTTTCTGGTACAACACCCTTTTCACCATTAGAAACCCTATGAGGATTCCTTGAACCAACAGAACTATGGATAAGCTATGATGCTTGTTTCTTACTTTGATTTGCTTTACACCTTTCTTAAATATTTCAAAGCAGCTTGTAAGAGATTCACCTCCTTGACTATGCTTCAACACTTCGATTCACTTTTATTTGCAAACTTAAGGTTCATAACTCCTGCTTTTAGGTTAATCAGCTTAAAATGGCCAAATCCTTAAGTAATGAAACCATTGATTCTTCATATTTACATCAATAGGTGCTGTTTGCTTCCATATGTGTCTTCTTGCTACAACACCCCTTTTCACCATTAGAAACTCCTATGAGGATTCTTGAACTAACGGAACCATGGGATAAGCTACGATGCTTGTTTCTTACATTGACGTTTGCTTCACACCTTTCTTGAACATCTCAAAGCAGCCCTAAGAGATCACCTCCTTTGGACTACACTTCAACACTCTCGATTCACTTTTATTTGCAAACTTAATGTTCATAACTCCGCTTTTAGGTAACCAGCTTAAAATGGCCAAATCCTTGTAATGAAAACCATTGATCTCTTCATATTTACATCAATAGGTGCTTTTTAACCTTCCATACGTGTCATCTTGCTACAACACCCCTTTTCACCATTAGAAACTCAATGAGGATTCCTGAACTAATGTAACTATGAGATAAGCTATGATGCTTGTTTCTTACATTGATTCGCTTTCTACACCATTTCTTGAACATCTCAAAGCAGACGTAAAAGATCACCTCCCCCGACCACACTTCAACACTTCGATTCACGTATACTTGCAACCTTAATGTTCATAACTCCGCTTTTAGGTGAATCAGCTTAAAATGGCCAAATCCTTGTGAATGAAACCATTGATTCTTCATTTTTACTTCAATAGGTGTCGTTTAAGCCTCGATATGTGTCTTCTTGCTGCAACACTCTTTTCTCCATTCGAAACTCCTATGAGGATTCCTTGAACTAACAGAACTACGATAATTTATGATGCTTGTTTCTTACTTTGATTTGTTTCTACACCTTTCTTGAACATCTCAAAGCATTGAAGAGATTCACCTCCTGACTCACGCTCAACACTTCGACTCACCTATTCCTAAACCCCTTTTCACCATTAGAAACTCCTATGAGGATTCCTTGAACTAACAGAACTATGGGATAAGCTTATGATGCTTGTTTCTTACTTTGATTTGTTTCTACACCTTTTTGAACATCTCAAAGCAAGTAAAGAGACACACCTCCTTTGACTACTGCTTCAACACTTGATTCACTTTTATTTGCAACCGTGAAGGTTCATAACTCCGCTTTTAGGTTAATCAGCTTAAAATGGCCAAAGCCTTATGAATGAAAACCATTGATTCTTCATATTTACATCAATAGGTGTTGTTTAAGCCTCCATATGTGTTCTTGCTACAACACTCCTTTTCACCATTAGAAACTCCTATGAGGATTCCTTGAACTAACGGAACTAAGGGATAAGCTATGATGCTTGTTTCTTACTTTGATTTGCTTCTACACCTTTGAACATCTCAAAGCAGTTGTAAGAGTCACCTCCTTGACTACGCTTCAACACTTTTGATTCACTTTTATTTGCAACTTAATGTTCATAACTCCATTTTTAGGTTAATCAGCTTAAAATGGCCAAATCCTTGTGAATGAAAACCATTGGATTCTTCATATTTACATCATTAGGTGTTGCTTAAGCTTCCATACGTGGTCCCTTCTTGCTACAACACCCCTTTTCACCTATTAGAAACTCCTATGAGGATTCCTTGAACTAACAGAATCCATGAGATAAGCTATGATGCTTGTTTCTTACTTTGATTTGCTTCTACACCATTTCTTAAATATCTCAAAGCAATAAGAGATCTCAACCTCCTTTCGACTACGCTTCAACACTTCGATTCACTTTTATTTGCAAACTTAATGTTCATAACTCCGTTTTTAGGGAAATCAGCTTAAAATGGCCAAATCTTGTGAATGAAAACCATTGATTCTTCATATTTACATCAATAGGTGTTGTTTAGCCTCCATATGTGCCTTCTTGCTACAACACCCCTTTTCACCATTAGAAACACCTATGAGGATTCCTTGAACTAACGGAATCTATGGGATAAGCTATGATGCTTGTTTCTACTTTTGATTTGCTTCTACACCTTTCGAACATCTCAAAGTAGTTGAAGAGATTCATTCCTTTGACTACGCTCAACACTTCGACACTTAATTCAAACTTATTCACTTATATTTGCAAACTTAACGTTCATAACTCCGCTTTTTAGGGTAAATCAGCTTAAAAATGGCCAAACCTTGGAATGAAACCATTGATTCTTCATATTTACATCATTAGGTGTCGTTTAAGCCTCCGTGTGTGGCTTCTTGCACAACACCCCTTTTCACCATTAGAAACTCCTATGAGGATTCCTTGAACTAATATAATCTAAGGGATAAGCTATGATGCTTGTTTCTTACTTTGATTTGCTTCTACACCTTTTTTGAACATCTCAAAGCAGCTAAAGAGATTCACCTCCTTTCACTACGCTCAACACTTCGATTCACTTTTATTTGCAAACTTAATGTTCATAACTCCGCTTTTAGGTAAATCAGCTTAAAATGGCCAAATCCTTGTGAATGAAACCATTGATTCTTCATATTTACATCAATACGTGTTGCTTAAGCCTCCATATGTGTCTTCTTGCTACAACACCCCCTTTTTCACCATTAGAAACTCCTATGAGGATTCCTCAAACCAATGTAACTATGGGGATAAGCTATGATGCTTGCTTTTTACTTTGATTTGCTTCTACACCTTTCTTGAATATCTCAAAGCAGTTGTAAGAGATCACCTCCTTGACTACGCCTCAACACTTCGATTCACTTCTTATTCAAACCTTAAGGTTCATAACTCCGCTTTAGGTGAATCAACTTAAAATGGCCAAATCCTTGTAATGAAACCATTGATTCTTCATATTTACATCAATAGGTGTTGCTTTAAGCCTCCATATGTGTCTTCTTGCTACAACACCCTTTTTCACCATTAGAAACCCTATGAGGATTCTTTGAACTAATGTAATCTATGGGATAAGTTACGATGCTTGTTTCTTACTTTGATTTGCTTTTACACCTTTCTGAACATCTCAAAGCAGCTTGTAAGAGATACACCTCCTTCGACTATTCCAACACTTTCGATTCACTCTTATTTGCAACTTGAAGGTTCATAACTCCGCTTTTAGGTTAATCAGCTTAAAATGGCCAAAACCTTTGTGAATGAAACCATTGATTCTTCATATTTAAATCAACAGGTGTTGCTTAAGCCTCATACGTGTCTTCGCTACAACACCCCTTTTCACCATTAGAAACTCCTATGAGGATTCCTTTGAACTAACAGAATCTATGAGATAAGCTATGATGCTTGTTTCACATTGATTCGCTTCTACACCTTTCTTGAACATCTCAAAGCAATTGTAAGAGATCACCTTGACTACACTTCAACACTTCGATTCACTTTTATTTGCAACTTTAATGTTCATAACTCCGCTTTTAGGTGAATCAGCTTAAAATGGCCAAATCCTTGTAAATGAAACCATTGATTCTTCATATTTACATCAATAGGTGTTGCTTTTAGCTCCATATGTGTCCTCTTGCTACAACACCCCTTTTCACCAATTACAAACACCTATGAGGATTCCTTGAACTAACAGAATTCCGCGATAAGCTATGATGTTTGCTTTCTTACTTTGATTTGCTTTCTACACCATTCTTCAACACCTCAAAGCAGTTAGAAGAGATTCAACTCCTTTCGACCACGCTTCAACACTTCGATTCACTTTTATTTGCAAACTTAATGTCTATAACCTCCTTTTAGGTGAATCAGCTTAAAATGGCCAAATCTTGTGAATGAAACCATTGATTCTTCATATTTACATCATTAGGTGTTGTTTCAGCTCCATATGCACTTCTTGCTACAACACCCCTTTTCACCATTAGAAACCCTATGAGGATTCCTTGAACTAACGGAACTATGGGATAAGCTATGATGCTTGTTTCTTACTTCGATTTGCTTTACACCTTTCTTGAACATCTCAAAGCAGTTGTAAGAGATTCACCTCCTTCGACCACGCTTCAACACTTTCGATTCACTTTTATTTGCAAACTTAACGTTCATAACTCCATTTTTAGGTGAATTAGCTTAAAATGGCCAAATCCTTGTGAATGAAAACCATTGATTCTTCATATTTACATCAATAGGTGCTGTTTAAGCCTCCATATGTGTCTTCCTGCTACAACACCCCTTTTCACCATTAAACTCCTATGAGGATTCCTCGAACTAACAGAACTATGGGATAGTTTATGATGCTTGTTTCTTACTTTGATTTGCTTCTACACCTTTCTTGAACATCTCAAAGCAGTTGTAAGAGATTCAACTCCTTTCGACTACGCTTCAACACTTCGATTCACTTTATTTGCAAACTTAATGTCTATAATCCGCTTTTAAGTAAATCAGCTTAAAATAGCCAAATCTTTGTGAATGAAACCATTGATTCTTCATATTTGACATCAATAGGTGTTGTTTTAGTCCATATGTGTCTTCTTCACAACACCCCTTTTCACTATTAGAAACTCCTATGAGGATTCCTTGAACCAACGTAACTATGGGATAAGCTATGATGCTTGTTTCTTACTTGATTTGCTTCTACACCTTTCTTGAACATCTCAAAGCAGTTTGTAAGAGATTCACCTCCTTACTACGCTTCAACACTTCGATTCACTTTTATTTGCAAACTTAATGTTCATAACTCCGCTTTTAGGTAAATCAGCTTAAAATGGCCAAATCCTTTGTGAATGAAACCATTGATTCTTCATATTTACATCAATAGTGTTGTTTAGTCCTCCATATGTCTTCTTGCTACAACACCCCTTTTCACCATTAGAAACTCCTATGAGGATTCTTTTAACTAACAGAACTATGGATAAGCTTATGATGCTTGTTTCTTACTTTGATTTGCTTCTACACCTTTTCTTGAATATCTCAAAGCAGTTGTAAGAGATTCACCTCTTTGACTACGCTTCAACACTTTGATTCACTTTTATTTGCAACTTAAGGTTCATAACTCCGTTTTTAGGTTAATCAGCTTGAAATGGCCAAATCCTTTATGAACGAAAACCATTGATTCTTCATATTTACATCAATGTGTTGTTTAAGCTCCATATGTGTCTTCTTGCTACAACACCCTTTTTCACCATTAGAAACTCCTATGAGGATTCTTTGAACTAACAGACCTATGGGATAAGCTATGATGTTTGTTTCTTACTTCGATTTGCTTTACACCTTTCTTGAACATCTCAAAGCAGTTGTAAGAGATTCACCTCCTTTGACCACGCTTCAACACTTCGATTCACTTTTATTTGCAAACTTAATGTTCATAACCTGCTTTTAGGTAAATCAGCTTAAAATGGCCAAATCCTTCTGAATGAAACCATTGATTCTTCATATTTACATCAATAGGTGTTGTTTAAGCCATATGTGTCTTCTTGCTACAACACCCCTTTTCACCATTAGGAACTCCTATGAGGATTCCTTGAACTAACAGAACTACGGGATAAGCTATGATGCTTGTTTTTACTTTGATTTGCTTCCTACACCTTTCTTGAATATCTCAAAGCAGTTGTAAGAGATTCACCTCCTTTGACTACACTTCAACACTTCGATTCACTTTCTATTTGCAACTTAATGTTCATAACCTGCTTTTAGGTGAATCAGCTTAAAATGGCCAAACTTCCTGTGAATGAAACCATTGATTCTTCATATTTACATCAATAGGTGTTGCTTTAGCCTCCATATGTGTCTTCTGCTACAACACCCTTTTCACCTTTAGAAAGTCCTATGAGGCTCCCTTGAACTAACAGAACCATGGGATAAGTTATGATGCTTGTTTCTTGCTTTGATTTCCTTCTACACCTTTCTTGAATATCTCAAAGCAGTTGTAAGAGATACACCTCTTTTGACTGCGCTTCAACCTTTTGATTCACTTTTATTTGCAAACTTGAAGGTTCATAACCTTTTAGGTTAATCAGCTTAAAATGGCCAAACCTTGTGAATGAAACCATTGATTCTTCATATTTACATCAATAGGTGTTTAAGCCTCCATATGTGTCTTCTTGCTACAACACCCCTTTTTCACCATTAGAAACTCCTATGAGGATTCCTTGAACCAACGGAACTACGGGATAAGCTATGATGCTTGTTTCTTACTTTGATTTGCTTCACACCTTTCAATATCTCAAAGCAATCGTAAGAGATACACCTCCTTCGACTACGCTTCAACACTTCGATTCACTTTTATTTGCAACTTAAGGTTCATAACTCCGCTTTTTAGGTAATCAGCTTTAAAATGGCCAAATCCTTGTGAATGAAAACCATTGATTCCTCATATTTACATCAATAGGTGTTGCCTTAGCCTCCATTTGCGTCTTCTTCCTACAACACCCCTTTTCACCCTTAGAAACTCCTATGAGGATTCCTTGAACTAACAGAACTACATGGATAAGCTCATGATGCTTGTTTCTTACTTTGATTTCGCTTCTACACCTTTCTTGAACATCTCAAAGCAATTGTAAGAGATCACCTCTTGACTACGGCTTCAACACTCTCACATCAACTTGATTCACTTTTATTTGCAAACTTAATGTTCATAACTCCGCTTTTAGGTGAATCAGCTTAAAAATGGCCAAATCTTGTGAATGAAACCATTGATTCTTCATATTGACATCGATCCGTGTTGTTTAAGCCTCCATATGTGTCTTCTCGCTACATCACTCCTATTCACCATTAGAAACTCCTATGAGGATTCCTTGAACTAACAGAACTATGGGATAAGCTATGATGCTTGTTTCTTACTTTGATTTGCTTCTACACCTTTCTTGAACATCTCAAAGCAGTTGTAAGAGATTCACCTCCTTTGACTACGCTTCAACACTTCGATTCACTTTTATTTGCAAACTTAATGTTCATAACTCCGTTTTTAGGTAAATCAGCTTAAAAATGGCCAAATCCTTGTGAATGAAACCATTGATTCTTCATATTTACATCAATAGGTGTTGTTTAAGCCTCCATATGTCTCTTCTTGCTACACCACCCTTTTTCACCATTAGAAACTCCTATGAGGATTCCTTGAACTAACAGAACTATGGGATAAGCTATGATGCTTGTTTCTTACTTTGATTTGCTTCTACACCTTTCTTGAATATCTCAAAGCAGTTGTAAGAGATACACCTCCTTTGACTACGCTTCCACACTCTCGATTCACTTTTATTTGCAAACTTAAGGTTCATAACTGCTTTTAGGTGAATCAACTTAAAAATGGCCAAATCCTTGAGAATGAAACCATTGATTCTTCATATTTACATCAATAGGTGTTGCTTAAGCCCATATGTGTCTTCTTGCTACAACACCCCTTTTTACCATTAGAAACTCCTATGAGGATTCCTTGAACTAACAGAACTATGGGATAAGCTATGATGCTTGCTTTTTACTTTGATTTGTTTTCACACCTTTCTTGAATATCTCAAAGTAGTTGTAAGAGATTCACCTCCTTGACTACGCTTCAACCACTTCGATTCACTCTTATTTGCAACTTAATGTTCATAACTCCGTTTAGGTTAATCAGCTTAAAATGGCCAAATCCTTGTGAATCGAAAACCATTGATTCTTCATATTTACATCAATAGGGGTGTTTAAGCTTCCATATGTGTCTTCTTGCTACAACACCCCCTTTTCACCATTAGAAACTCCTATGAGGATTCCTTTAACTAATAGAACTATGAGATAAGCTATGATGCTTGTTTCTTACGTTGATTTGCTTCTACACCATTCTTGAACATCTCAAAGCAGTTGTAAGAGATCACCTTTGACTACACTTCAACACTTCGATTCACTTTTATTTGCAACTTAATGTTCATAACTCCGCTTTAGGTGAATCAGCTGAAAATGGCCAAATCCTTAGGAATGAAACCATCGATTCTTCATATTTACATCAATAGGTGTTGCTTAAGCTTCCATATGTGTCTTCTTGCTACAACACCCCTTATTCACCATTAGAAACGCCTATGAGGAATCCGTGAACTAACAGGACGATGGGATAAGCTACGATGCTTGTTTCTTACTTCGATTTGCTTCTACACCTTCTAGAACATCTCAAAGCAGTTGTAAGAGATCACCTCCTTCGACCACGCTTCAACACTTCGATTCACTTTTATTTGCAAACTTAATGTTCATAACTCCGTTTTAAAGTAAATCAGCTTTAAAATGGCCAAATCCTTGTGAATGAAACCATTGATTCTTCATATTTACATCAATAGGTGTTGTTTGCCCATATGTAACTTCTTACAACACCCTTTTCACCATTAGAAACTCCCATGAGGATTCCTCGAACTAACAGAACTAATGGGATAAGCTTAGATGTTTGTTTCTTACTTTGATTTGCTTCTACACCTTTCTTGAACATCTCAAAGCACTTGTAAGAGATTCAACCTTGACTACGCTTCAACACTTCATTCACTTTTATTTGCAACTTAATGTTCATAACTCCGCTTTAGGTAAATTAGCTTAAAATGGCCAAATCCTTGTGAATAAAACCATTGATTCTTCATATTTACATCAATAGGTGTTGCTTAAGCTTCCATATGTTCTTCTTGCTACAACACCCCTTCACCATTAGAAACCCTTGAGGATTCCTTGAATCTAACAGAACTATGGGATAAGCTATAATGCTTGTTTCTTACTTTGATTTGCTTCTACACCTTTCTTGAACATCTCAAAGTAGTTGTAAGAGATTCACTCTTTGACTATGCCCAACACTTCGATTCACTTTTATTTGCAAACTTAATGTTCATAACTCTCTTTTAGGTAAATCAGCTTAAAATGGCCAAATCCTTGTGAATGAAAACCATTGATTCTTCATATTTACATCAATAGGTGTTGTTTTAACCTCCATATGTGTTTCTTGCTACAACACCCTTATTCACCATTAGAACTCCTATGAGGATTCCTTGAACTAACAGAATTTTGGGATAAGCTATGATGCTTGTGTCTTACTTTGATTTGTTTCGACACCTTTCTTGAATATCTCAAAAGCAGTAAGAGATACACCTCCTTCGACTACACTTCAACACTTCGATTCACTTTATTTGCAACCTTAAGGTTCATAACTCAGCTTTTAGGTTAATCAGCTTAAAATGGCCAAATCCTTGTGAATGAAACCATTGATTCTTCATATTTACACTCAATAGGTGTTGTTTAAGCCTCCATATGTGTCTTCTTGCTACAACACCCTTTTTCACCATTAGAAACTCCTATGAGGATTCTCGAACTAACAGAACTACGGGATAAGCCATGATGCTTGTTTCTTACTTTGATTTGTTTCACACCTTTCTTGAACATCTCAAAGCAGTTTAAGAGATTCACCTCCTTTCGACTACGCTTCAACACTTGATTCACTCTTATTTGCAAACTTAATGTTCATAACTCCGCTTTTAGGTTAATCAGCTTTGAAATGGCAAAAACCTTATGAAAGAAACCATTGATTCTTCATATTTACATCAATAGGTGCTTGTTTAAGCCTCCATATGTGTTCTTCTGCTACAACACCCCTTTCACCATTAGAAACTCCTATGAGGATTCCTTGAACTAACGGAACTACGGGATAAGCTATGATGCTTGCTTTTCTTACTTTGATTTGCTTCTACACCTTTCTTGAATATCTCAAAGCAGTTGTAAGAGATCACCTCTTTGACTACGCTTCCACACTTCGATTCACTTTTATTTGCAACGTAAGGTTCATAACTCTGCTTTAGGTAAATCAGCTTAAAATGGCCAAATCTTGTAGAATGAAAACCATTGATTCTTCATATTTACATCATTAGGTGTTGTTTAGCCTCCATATGTCGCTGCTTGCTACAACACCCCTTATTCACAATTATAAACACCTATGAGGATTCCTTGAACTAACAGAACTAGGGGATAAGCTATGATGCTTGTGTCTTACTTTTATGTGCTTCTACACCTTTTCTTGAACATCTCAAAGCAATTAAAGAGATTCATTATTTTGACTACGCTTCAACACTTCGATTCACTTTATTTCAAAACTTATTTATTTACAAACTTGTTCATAACTCCTGCTTATAGGTAAATCAGCTTTAAAATGGTCAAACTCTTGTGAATGAAACCATTGATTCTTCATATTTACATCAATAAGTGCTACTAAGCTCCATACGCTGTCTTCTTACACAACACTCTTTTTCACCATTAGAAACTCCTATGAGGATTCCTTCAACTAACAGACCTATGGATAAGCTTATGATGCTTGTTTCTTACTTGATTTGCTTTACATTTCTTGAACATCTCAAAGCAGTTGAAGAGATTCAACTCTTTCTGGACCACGCTTCAACACTTCGATTCACTTTTATTCAAATCTTAATGTTCATAACTCGCTTAGGTAAATCAGCTTAAAATTGCCAAACCCTTGTGGAAGGAAAACCATTGATTCTTCATATTTACATCAATAGTGTGTTGTTTGCCAGTATGTGTCTTTCTTACAACATCCTCTTCACCATTAGAAACCCTATGAGATTCCATAACTAACAGAACTATGGGATAAACTATGATGCTTGCTTTTTACTTTGATTTGCTTTACACTTTGAACATCTCAAAGCAGCTTGTAAGAGATTCACCTCTTCGACTACACTTCAACATCTTCGATTCACTTTATTTCCAAACTTCAATGTTTATAACTCTGCTTTAGGTGAATCAGTTTAAAATGGCCAAATCCTCATGAATGAAACCATTGATTCTTCATATTTACATCAATAAGTGCTGCTTAGCTCCACATGTGTCTTCTTGCTACAACACCCCTTAACCACCATTCGAAACTCCTAAGAGGATTCCCTTGAACCAATGGAATCTATGGGATGTTCTACGACGCTTGTTTCTTTCTTTGATTCGCTTCTACACTTTTCTTGAACATCTCAAAGTAGCTTTGTAAGAGATATCACCTCTTTTCACTACACTACACTCACACTTCGATTCACTCTTATTTGCAGCGCGGAAGGTTCATAACCTGTTTTTTAGGTTAATCACCTTAAAAATGGCCAAACCCTTGCGAACGAAAACCCATCGGATTCTTCATATTTACATCATTGGGTGTTGTTAAAGGCTCCATAAGTGTCTTCTGCTCCACAACACTCCTATTCACCATTAGAAACTCCTAAGAGGATTCCTAGAACCTAACAGAATCCATGGGAGAAGTTTTAATGCTTGCTTTTACATTGATTTGATTTACACATTATCTTCAACATCTCAAAGCAGATATAAGAGATCACCTTTGATTACACTTCACACACTTCGATGCACTTTTATTTGCAACTTTAATGTTCATAACTCCGTTTTTAGGTGAATCACCTTAAAATGGCCAAATTTTGTAAAAGGAAACCGTTGATTCTTCATATTTACATCAATAAATGTAGCTTTTAACTCTCCATGTAGTTCTCCGCGCCAATAACCCTTTCACCATTAGAAACACCTATGAGGATTCTTGAACTAACAGAACTACGGGATAAGCTATGATGCTTGTTTCTTACTTTGATTCGCTTTTGGACCTTTCGTGAACATCTCGTAGCAGTTGTAAGAAGATTCACACCTCCTCGACTACACTCCTAACACTTCGACTCACTCCTATTTGCAATCTTAATGATCAGTAACTCTGCTTTAGGTAAATCCGCTTTAAATGGCAAAATCCTTGTGAATGAAACCATTGATTCTTCATATTTACATCAATAGGTGTTGTTAGGCTCCATATGTAGCTTCTGCTACAACACCCCTTATTCCCCATTAGAAAACTCCTATGTAGGATTCCTAAAACTACCGGTAGCTACGGTTTTAATTATGATGCAAGAGTTCTTAATTTGATTTGCTTCCACACCTTTCTTGAAGATCCCAAAGTAGTTGTAAGAGATACACCTCCTGATTACGCCTTGAACACTTCGATTCAGCACTTTCCTTATTTGCAAATCCCTAAGGTTCATAACCTCGCTTTTAGGTGAATCAGCTTAAAAATTGGCAAAATTCCTTGTGAATGAAAAACCATTGATTCTTCTATATTTATATCAATAGGTTTCATAAGTCTCCATAAGTGTTTTCTTACTACAACACCCCTTTTCACCATTAGAAACTCCTATGAGGATTCTTCGAACTAATGTGAACCCATGGAGAGTGTTACGACGCTTGTTTCTTACTTTGACTATCTCTACACATTTCTAAAAACATCTCAAAGCAACTTGCAAGAGACTCACCACCTTGACTACACTTCAATACTTCCATTCACTCTTTTATTTGCAAACTTAACGTTCATAAAACTCCGTTTAAGGTAGAACCAGCTTAAAAAGGCCAAACTCCTGTGAAGTGAAAAAACCATCGATTCTTCTTATATTTGTATCAATAAGTGTTGCTGTTACCTGGCCATATGTGTGTTCTCTCACACAACACCCCTTATTCACAATTAGATAATCTTAAGGAGGATTCCTAAAACTAACAGAACTAAGGGATAAAATGTGATACTTGCTTCTTACTTTTATTTTTTTGTTTCCTTTACACCTTTCTCTTAGAGTCTCAAGCAACTGTAAGAGATACACCTCCTTGACTTACGCCTTCCACACTTCGATTCACTTTTATTTGCATACTTAATGTTCATAACTCTGCTTTAGGTAAATCCGCTTGAAATGGCCAAATTTTTTAAGAGAATGAAACCATTGATTCTTCATATTTACATCAATAGAAGTTGTTTAGCCTCCATATGTGCTTCTTGCTACAACACCCCTTTTTCACCATTAGAAACTCCTATGAGGATTCTTGAATCTGAACGGAATCTATGGGATAAGCTTAAGATGTTTTGCTTCTTACTTTGATTTCCCTTTCACACCTTTCTAAAATATTTGTAAGCGCTTGTAAGAGATACAACCTTCGACCAAGCTTCAAATACTTCTATTCACTCTTATTCGGTGCAACTTAAGGTTCATAACTCCGCTTTCTAGGTGAATCACTTAAAACGGCTAAAGTCTTTTGTGAACGAAACCATCGATTCTTCATATTTACATCACGTGTTGTTTAAGCTTCACATACTGTCTTCTCTTGCTACAACACCCTGGTTCACCATTAGAAACTCCCTATGAGGATTCCTCAAACAAACAATATCTATGGGATAAGTTTAGATGTTTGCTTTTTTACTTTGATTTGGTTTCAAATCTTTCTGAAACATCTCAAAGCAGTTGGAAGAGATACACCTTTTGACTACGCTTCAACACTTTGATCCACCTTATTTGCAATCTTAATGTTCATAACTCCGCTTTAAGGTAAATCAGCTTAAAAATGGCCAAAGTCTTTGCTTAACGAAATCATCAATTCTTCATATTTATATCAGTAAGTGTTGTTTAGCTCCATATGTGTCTTTTTGCTACAAACACAATTCCTTTTCACCATTGGGAACTTCTTTTTACTGAGGATTCCTTGAACTAACAGAACTACGGTGATAAGCTAACATGCTTGCTTCTTACACTTGATTTGCTTCTACAATATTCTTAAACATCTCAAAGCAAATAGGCGAGATCACCTCCTTGATTACACTTCAACACTTCGATTCACCCTTTTTATTTGGAACTTTAATGTTCATAACCCGGCTTTTAGGTGAATCAGCTTAAAATGTTGAAATTCCTGTAAATGAAACCATTGATTCTTCATATTTACATTAATAGGTGTTGTTGAAGCTTCCTTATGTGTCTTCTTGCTACAACACCCTTTTCACCATTGGAAAACTCCTTAAGGAGGATTCTTTGGAACTAATTGATCCATGATGTTTGTTTTGATGCTTGTTTCTTACTTTGATTTACTTCTACACCATTCTGAACATCTCAAAGAGTTAAAGAGATCACCTCCTTGGACTACACTCTCCAACACTCGATTCCACTTTTTATTTGCAACCTTAATGTTCATAACTCCGCTTCGAGCGACCGCCCATAAATGGCCAAATCCTCAGGGAATGAAACCATTGATTCTTCATATTTACATCACAAGGTGTTGCTTTCTAAGCCTCCATATGTGTCTTCTTGCTACAACACCTTTTTTCACCATTAGAAACTCCTATGAGGATTCCTTGAATCCAATGTAATCCATGGATCGGCTCTGCGATGCTTGTTTCTTACTTTGATTTCGCTTTGACACCTTTCTTGAATATTTCAAGTAATGGGAAGAGATACACCTCCTTTTCGACTACGCTTCCACACCCTGACATTCACTCTTATTTGCATCGTGAAGGTTCATAACTCCGCTTTAGGGTTAATCAGCTTGAAATGGCCAAAGCTCTATGAATGAAAAACCATTGATTCTTCATATTTACATCAATAGGTGTTTAAGCCTCCATCTGTGTCTTCTTGCTCCAACACCTCTTTTTCACCATTAGGAACTTCTACGTAGGATTGCTCGAATCAACAGAACCATGGTAGATCCGTTTGGGGCGACATTATTTTCTTATACTGATTTGTTTCTACACTATTCTGGAACATCTCTAAAGCAGTTGTAAGAGATCACCTCCTTTATCATACACTTCAACACTTCGATTTACTTTTATTTGCAACTTTTAATGTTCATAAGTCTGCTTTTAGGTGAATCAGCTTAAAATGGTGAAATTCTTTTGTAAATTAAACCATCGATTCTTCATATTTACATCAATAGGTGTTGTTTAAGTTTCCATATGTCTTCTTGCTACAACACCCTTTTCACCTATTAGGAACTTTCTATGAGGATTCCTCGAATCCAATGTAAATACGAGATAAGCTACGAGCAAGCTTGCTTTCTTACATTGATCACATTACACTATTCTTGAACATCTCAAAGCAGCTGTAAGAGATCACCTCCTTTTGATTACACTTCAACACTT
>CM051391.1:407218-457537 GCA_028015245.1 Cardamine occulta | reverse complement strand
ATCAGCTTAAAAATGGCCAAATCCTTATGAATGAAACCATTGATTCTTCATATTTACATCAATAGGTGTTGTTTAAGCCTCCATATGTGTCTTCTTGCTACAACACCCCTTTTCACCATTAGAAACTCCTATGAGGATTCCTTGAACTAACAGAACTATGGGATAAGCTATGATGCTTGTTTCTTACTTTGATTTGCTTCTACACCTTTCTTGAACATCTCAAAGCAGTTGTAAGAGATTCACCTCCTTTGACTACGCTTCCACACTTTGATTCACTCTTATTTGCATCGTGAAGGTTCATAACTCCGTTTTTAGGTTAATCAGCTTAAAAATGGCCAAATCCTTGTGAATGAAACCATTGATTCTTCATATTTACATCAATAGGTGTTGTTTAAGCCTCCATATGTGTCTTCTTGCTACAACACCCCTTTTCACCATTAGAAACTCCTATGAGGATTCCTTGAACTAACAGAACTATGGGATAAGCTATGATGCTTGTTTCTTACTTTGATTTGCTTCTACACCTTTCTTGAACATCTCAAAGCAGTTGTAAGAGATTCACCTCCTTTGACTACGCTTCAACACTTCGATTCACTTTTATTTGCAACCTTAATGTTCATAACTCCGTTTTTAGGTGAATCAGCTTAAAAATGGCCAAATCCTTGTGGATAAATCCATTGATTCTCAATATTTACCCCACTAGGTGTTGTTTAAGCCTCCATATGTGTCTTGTTCCTCCAACCCCCTTATTCACCATTAGAAACTCCTATGAGGATTCCTTGAACTAACAGAACTATGGGATAAGCTATGATGCTTGTTTCTTACTTTGATTTGCTTCTACACCTTTCTTGAACATCTCAAAGCAGTTGTAAGAGATTCACCTCCTTTGACTACGCTTCAACACTTCGATTCACTTTTATTTGCAAACTTAATGTTCATAACTCCGTTTTTAGGTAAATCAGCTTAAAAATGGCCAAATCCTTGTGAATGAAACCATTGATTCTTCATATTCATATCAGTGGATGTTGTTTCATCCTCCATATGTGTATTCTTGCTACAACTCCCAAATTCACCATTAGAAACTCCTATGAGGATTCCTTGAACTAACAGAACTATGGGATAAGCTATGATGCTTGTTTCTTACTTTGATTTGCTTCTACACCTTTCTTGAACATCTCAAAGCAGTTGTAAGAGATTCACCTCCTTTGACTACGCTTCAACACTTCGATTCACTTTTATTTGCAAACTTAATGTTCACAACTCCGTTTTTAGGTAAATCAGCTTAAAAATGGCCAAATCCTTGTGAATGAAACCATTGATTCTTCATATTTACATCAATAGGTGTTGTTTAAGCCTCCATATGTGTCTTCTTGCTACAACACCCCTTTTCACCATTAGAAACTCCTATGAGGATTCCTTGAACTAACAGAACTATGGGATAAGCTATAATGCTTGTTTCTTACTTTGATTTGCTTCTACACCTTTCTTGAACATCTCAAAGCAGTTGTAAGAGATTCACCTCCTTTGACTACACTTCCACACTTCGATTCACTTTTATTTGCAAACTTAATGTTCATAACTCCGTTTTTAGGTGAATCAGCTTAAAAATGGCCAAATCCTTGTGAATGAAACCATTGATTCTTCATATTTACATCAATAGGTGTTGTTTAAGCCTCCATATGTGTCTTCTTGCTACAACACCCCTTTTCACCATTAGAAACTCCTATGAGGATTCCTTGAACTAACAGAACTATGGGATAAGCTATGATGCTTGTTTCTTACTTTGATTTGCTTCTACACCTTTCTTGAACATCTCAAAGCAGTTGTAAGAGATTCACCTCCTTTGACTACGCTTCCACACTTTGATTCACTCTTATTTGCAACCTTAATGTTCATAACTCCGTTTTTAGGTGAATCAGCTTAAAAATGGCCAAATCCTTGTGAAGGAAACCATTGATTCTTCATATTTACATCAATAGGTGTTGTTTAAGCCTCCATATGTGTCTTCTTGCTACAACACCCCTTTTCACCATTAGAAACTCCTATGAGGATTCCTTGAACTAACAGAACTATGGGATAAGCTATGATGCTTGTTTCTTACTTTGATTTGCTTCTACACAATTCTTAAACATCTCAAAGCAGTTGTAAGAGATTCACCTCCTTTGACTACACTTCAACACTTCGATTCACTCTTATTTGCAAACTTAATGTTCATAACTCTGTTTTTAGGTGAATCAGCTTAAAAATGGCCAAATCCTTGTGAATGAAACCATTGATTCTTCATATTTACATCAATAGGTGTTGTTTAAGCCTCCATATGTGTCTTCTTGCTACAACACCCCTTTTCACCATTAGAAACTCCTATGAGGATTCCTTGAACTAACAGAACTATGGGATAAGCTATGATGCTTGTTTCTTACTTTGATTTGCTTCTACACCTTTCTTGAACATCTCAAAGCCGTTGTAAGAGATTCACCTTCTTTGACTACGCTTCAACACTTCGATTCACTTTTATTTGCAAACTTAATGTTCATAACTCCGTTTTTAGGTGAATCAGCTTAAAAATGGCCAAATCCTTGTGAATGAAACCATTGATTCTTCATATTTACATCAATAGGTGTTGTTTAAGCCTCCATATGTGTCTTCTTGCTACAACACCCCTTTTCACCATTAGAAACTTCTATGAGGATTCCTTGAACTAACAGAACTATGGTGTAAGCTATGATGCTTGTTTCTTACTTTGATTTGCTTATACACATTTTTTGAACATCTCAAAGCTGTTGTAAGAGATTCACCTCCTTTGACTACGCTTGAACGCTTCGATTCACTTTTATTTGCAAACTTAATGTTCATAACTCCGTTTTTAGGTGAATCAGCTTAAAAATGGCCAAATCCTAATGAATGAAACCATTGATTCTTCATATTTACATCAATAGGTGTTGTTTAAGCCTCCATATGTGTCTTCTTGCTACAACACCCCTTTTCACCATTAGAAACTCCTATGAGGATTCCTTGAACTAACAGAACTATAGGATAAGCTATGATGCTTATTTCTTACTTTGATTTGCTTATACACCTTTCTTAAATATCTTAAGCGGTTGTAAGAGATTCACCTCCTTTGACTACGCTTCACACTTTGATTCACTTTTATTTGCAACCTTAATGTTCATAACTCCGTTTTTAGGTGAATCAGCTTAAAAATGGCCAAAGCCTTATGAATGAAACCATTGATTCTTCATATTTACATCAATAGGTGTTGTTTAAGCCTCCATATGTGTCTTCTTGCTACAACACCCCTTTTCACCATTAGAAACTCCTATGAGGATTCCTTGAACTAACAGAACTATGAGATAAGCTATGATGCTTGTTTCTTACATTGATTTGCTTCTACACCATTCTTGAACATCTCAAAGCAGTTGTAAGAGATCACCTCCTTTGACTACACTTCAACACTTTGATTCACTTTTATTTGCAACCTTAATGTTCATAACTCCGTTTTTAGGTAAATCAGCTTAAAAATGGCCAAATCCTTGTGAATGAAACCATTGATTCTTCATATTTACATCAATAGGTGTTGTTTAAGCCTCCATATGTGTCTTCTTGCTACAACACCCCTTTTCACCATTAGAAACTCCTATGAGGATTCCTTGAACTAACAGAACTATGGGATAAGCTATGATGCTTGTTTCTTACTTTGATTTGCTTCTACACCTTTCTTGAACATCTCAAAGCAGTTGTAAGAGATTCACCTCCTTTGACTACGCTTTAACACTTCGATTCACTTTTATATGCAAACTTAATGTTCATAACTCCGTTTTTAGGTAAATCGGCTTAAAAATGGCCAAATCCTTGTGAATGAAACCATTGATTCTTCATATTTACATCAATAGGTGTTGTTTAAGCCTCCATATGTGTCTTCTTGCTACAACCCCCCTATTCACCATTAGAAACTCCTATGAGGATTCCTTGAACTAACAGAACTATGGGATAAGCTATGATGCTTGTTTCTTACTTTGATTTGCTTCTACACCTTTCTTGAACATCTCAAAGCAGTTGTAAGAGATTCACCCCCTTTGACTCCCCGTCCACACTTCGATTCACTCTTATTTCCAAACTTAATGTTTATAACTCCGTTTTTAGGTAAATCAGCTTAAAAATGGCCAAATCCTTGTGAATGAAACCATTGATTCTTCATATTTACATCAATAGGTGTTGTTTAAGCCTCCATATGTGTCTTCTTGCTACAACACTCTTTTCACCATTAGAAACTCCTGTGAGGATTCCTTGAACTAACAGAACTATGGGATAAGCTATGATGCTTGTTTCTTACTTTGATTTGCTTCTACACAATTCTTAAACATCTCAAAGCAGTTGTAAGAGATTCACCTCCTTTGACTACGCTTCAACACTTCGATTCACTTTTATTTGCAAACTTAATGTTCATAACTCCGTTTTTAGGTAAATCAGCTTAAAAATGGCCAAATCCTTGTGAATGAAACCATTGATTCTTCATATTTACATCAATAGGTGTTGTTTAAGCCTCCATATGTGTCTTCTTGCTACAACACTCTTTTCACCATTAGAAACTCCTATGAGGATTCCTTGAACTAACAGAACTATGGGATAAGCTATGATGCTTGTTTCTTACTTTGATTTGCTTCTACACCTTTCTTGAATATCTCAAAGCAGTTGTAAGAGATTCACCTCCTTTGACTACGCTTCCACACTTTGATTCACTTTTATTTGCAACCTTAATGTTCATAACTCCGTTTTTAGGTGAATCAGCTTAAAAATGGCCAAAGCCTTATGAATGAAACCATTGATTCTTCATATTTACATCAATAGGTGTTGTTTAAGCCTCCATATGTGTCTTCTTGCTACAACACCCCTTTTCACCATTAGAAACTCCTATGAGGATTCCTTGAACTAACAGAACTATGAGATAAGCTATGATGCTTGTTTCTTACTTTGATTTGCTTCTACACCTTTCTTGAACATGTCAATGCGGTTGTAAGAGATTCACCTCCTTTGACTACGCTTCAACACTTGATTCACTTTTATTTGCAACCTTAATGTTCATAACTCCGTTTTTAGGTGAATCAGCTTAAAAATGGCCAAATCCTTGTGAATGAAACCATTGATTCTTCATATTTACATCAATAGGTGTTGTTTAAGCCTCCATATGTGTCCTCTTGCTACAACACCCCTTTTTACCATTAGAAACTCTTGTGAGGATTCCTTGAACTAACAGAACTATGGGATAAGCTATGATGCTTGTTTCTTACTTTGATTTCCTTCTACACCATTCTTAAACATCTCAAAGCAGTTGTAAGAGATTCACCTCCTTTGACTACACTTCAATACTTCGATTCACTTTTATTTGCAACCTTAATGTTCATAACTCCGTTTTTAGGTGAATCAGCTTAAAAATGGCCAAATCCTTGTGAATGAAACCATTGATTCTTCATATTTACATCAATAGGTGTTGTTTAAGCCTCCATATGTGTCTTCTTGCTACAACACCCCTTTTCACCATTAGAAACTCCTATGAGGATTCCTTGAACTAACAGAACTATGGGATAAGCTATGATGCTTGTTTCTTACTTTGATTTGCTTCTACACCTTTCTTGAACATCTCAAAGCAGTTGTAAGAGATCACCTCCTTTGACTACGCTTCCACACTTTTATTCACTCTTATTTGCAACGCTTAATGTTCATAACTCCGTTTTTTAGGTGAATCGGCTTAAAACTGGCCAAATCCTTGTGAATGAAACCATTGATTCTTCATATTTACATCAATAGGTGTTGTTTAAGCCTCCATATGTGTCTTCTTGCTACAACACCCCTTTTCACCATTAGAAACTCCTATGAGGATTCCTTGAACTAACAGAACTATGGGATAAGCTATGATGCTTGTTTCTTACTTTGATTTGCTTCTACACCTTTCTTGAACATCTCAAAGCAGTTGTAAGAGATTCACCTCCTTTGACTACGCTTTAACACTTCGATTCACTTTTATATGCAAACTTAATGTTCATAACTCCGTTTTTAGGTAAATCGGCTTAAAAATGGCCAAATCCTTGTGAATGAAACCATTGATTCTTCATATTTACATCAATAGGTGTTGTTTAAGCCTCCATATGTGTCTTCTTGCTACAACACCCCTTTTCACCATTAGAAACTCCTATGAGGATTCCTTGAACTAACAGAACTATGGGATAAGCTATGATGCTTGTTTCTTACTTTGATTTGCTTCTACACCTTTCTTGAACATCTCAAAGCAGTTGTAAGAGATTCACCTCCTTTGACTACACTTCAACACTTCGATTCACTCTTATTTGCAAACTTAATGTTCATAACTCCGTTTTTAGGTAAATCAGCTTAAAAATGGCCAAAGCCTTATGAATGAAACCATTGATTCTTCATATTTACATCAATAGGTGTTGTTTAAGCCTCCATATGTGTCTTCTTGCTACAACACTCTTTTCACCATTAGAAACTCCTGTGAGGATTCCTTGAACTAACAGAACTATGGGATAAGCTATGATGCTTGTTTCTTACTTTGATTTGCTTCTACACAATTCTTAAACATCTCAAAGCAGTTGTAAGAGATTCACCTCCTTTGACTACACTTCCACACATTGATTCACTTTTATTCGCAAACTTAATGTTCATAACTCCGTTTTTAGGTGAATCAGCTTAAAAATGGCCAAATCCTTGTGAATGAAACCATTGATTCTTTATATTTACATCAATAGGTGTTGTTTAAGCCTCCATATGTGTCTTCTTGCTACCACTCCCTTTTCACCATTAGAAACTCCTATGAGGAGTTCCTTGAACTAACAGAACTATGGGATAAGCTATGATGCTTGTTTCTTACTTTGATTTGCTTCTACACCGTTCTTGAACATCTCAAGCGGTTGTAAGAGATTCACCTCCTTTGACTACGCTTCCACACTTTGATTCACTTTTATTTGCAAACTTGAATGTTCATAACTCCGTTTTTAGGTGAATCGGCTTAAAATGGCCAAATCCTTGTGAATGAAACCATTGATTCTTCATATTTACATCAATAGGTGTTGTTTAAGCCTCCATATGTGTCTTCTTGCTACAACACCCCTTTTCACCATTAGAAACTCCTATGAGGATTCCTTGAACTAACAGAACTATGGGATAAGCTATGATGCTTGTTTCTTACTTTGATTTGCTTCTACACCTTTCTTGAACATCTCAAAGCAGTTGTAGAGATTCACCTCCTTTGACTACGCTTCAACACTTGATTCACTTTTATTTGCAACTTAATGTTCATAACTCCGTTTTTAGGTGAATCGGCTTAAAAATGGCCAAATCCTTGTGAGATGAAACCATTGATTCTTCATATTTACATCAATAGGTGTTGTTTAAGCCTCCATATGTGTCTTCTTGCTACAACACCCCTTTTCACCATTAGAAACTCCTATGAGGATTCCTTGAACTAACAGAACTATGGGATAAGCTATGATGCTTGTTTCTTACTTTGATTTGCTTCTACACCTTTCTTGAACATCTCAAAGCAGTTGTAAGAGATTCACCTCTTCACTTTTATTTGCAAACTTAATGTTCATAACTCCGTTTTTAGGTAAATCAGCTTAAAAATGGCCAAATCCTTGTGAATGAAACCATTGATTCTTCATATTTACATCAATAGGTGTTGTTTAAGCCTCCATATGTGTCTTCTTGCTACAACACCCCTTTTCACCATTAGAAACTCCTATGAGGATTCCTTGAACTAACAGAACTATGGGATAAGCTATGATGCTTGTTTCTTACTTTGATTTGCTTCTACACCTTTCTTGAACATCTCAAAGCAGTTGTACGAGATTCACCTCCTTTGACTACGCTTCAACACTTCGATTCACTTTTATTTGCAAACTTAATGTTCATAACTCCGTTTTTAGGTAAATCAGCTTAAAAATGGCCAAATCCTTATCAATGAAACCATTGATTCTTCATATTCACATCAATAGGTGTTGTTTAAGCCTCCATATGTGTCTTCTTGCTACAACACCCCTTTTCACCATTAGAAACTCCTATGAGGATTCCTTGAACTAACGAACTATGAGATAAGCTATGATGCTTGTTTCTTACATTGATTTACTTCTACACATTTCTTGAACATCTCAAGCGGTTGTAAGAGATTCACCTCCTTTGACTACGCTTCCACACTTTGATTCACTTTTATTTGCAACCTTAAGGTTCATAACTCCGTTTTTAGGTTAATCGGCTTAAAATGGCCAAATCCTTATGAATGAAACCATTGATTCTTCATATTTACATCAATAGGTGTTGTTTAAGCCTCCATATGTGTCTTCTTGCTACAACACCCCTTTTCACCATTAGAAACTCCTATGAGGATTCCTTGAACTAACAGAACTATGGGATAAGCTATGATGCTTATTTCTTACTTTGATTTGCTTCTAACCTTTCTTGAACATCTCAAGCAGTTGTAAGATCACCTCCTTTGACTACCTTCAACACTTGATTCACTTTTATTTGCAACCTTAATGTTCATAACTCCGTTTTTAGGTGAATCGGCTTAAAAATGGCCAAATCCTTGTGAGATGAAACCATTGATTCTTCATATTTACATCAATAGGTGTTGTTTAAGCCTCCATATGTGTCTTCTTGCTACAACACTCTTTTCACCATTAGAAACTCCTATGAGGATTCCTTGAACTAACAGAACTATGGGATAAGCTATGATGCTTGTTTCTTACTTTGATTTGCTTCTACACCTTTCTTGAACATCTCAAAGCAGTTGTAAGAGATTCACCTCCTTTGACTACGCTTCACCACTTCGATTCACTTTTATTTGCAAACTTAATGTTCATAACTCCGTTTTTAGGTAAATCAGCTTAAAAATGGCCAAATCCTTGTGAATGAAACCATTGATTCTTCATATTTACATCAATAGGTGTTGTTTAAGCCTCCATATGTGTCTTCTTGCTACAACCCCCCTTTTCACCATTAGAAACTCCTATGAGGATTCCTTGAACTAACAGAACTATGGGATAAGCTATGATGCTTGTTTCTTACTTTGATTTGCTTCTACACCTTTCTTGAACATCTCAAAGCAGTTGTAAGAGATCACCTCCTTTGACTACGCTTCAACACTTTGATTCAATTTTATGTGCAACCTTAATGTTCATAACTCCGTTTTTTAGGTGAATCGGCTTAAAAATGGCCAAATCCTTATGAATGAAACCATTGATTCTTCATATTTACATCAATAGGTGTTGTTTAAGCCTCCATATGTGTCTTCTTGCTACAACACCCCTTTTCACCATTAGAAACTCCTATGAGGATTCCTTGAACTAACAGAACTATGGGATAAGCTATCATGCTTGTGTCTTACTTTGGTTTGCTTCTACACCTTTCTTGAACATCTCAAAGCAGTTGTAAGAATCACCTCCTTTGACTACTCTTCCACACTTTGATTCACTTTTATTTGCAACCTTAATGTTCATAACTCCGTTTTTAGGTGAATCAGCTTAAAAATGGCCAAATCCTTGTGAATGAAACCATTGATTCTTCATATTTACATCAATAGGTGTTGTTTAAGCCTCCATATGTGTCTTCTTGCTACAACACCCCTTTTCACCATTAGAAACTCCTATGAGGATTCCTTGAACTAACAGAACTATGGGATAAGCTATGATGCTTGTTTCTTACTTTGATTTGCTTCTACACCTTTCTTGAACATCTCAAAGCAGTTGTAAGAGATTCACCTCCTTTGACTACGCTTCAACACTTGGATTCACTTTTATTTGCAAACTTAATGTTTATAACTCCGTTTTTAGGTAAATCAGCTTAAACATGGCCAAATCCTTGTGAATTAAACCATTGATTCTTCATATTTACATCAATAGGTGTTGTTTAAGCCTCCATATGTGTCTTCTTGCTACAACACCCCTTTTCACCATTAGAAACTCCTATGAGGATTCCTTGAACTAACAGAACTATGGGATAAGCTATGATGCTTGTTTCTTACTTTGATTTGCTTCTACACCTTTCTTGAACATCTCAAGGCTGTGGGAGTAGATCACCTCCTTTGACTACACTTCAACACTTTGATTCACTTTTATTTGCAAACTTAATGTTCATAACTCCGTTTTTAGGTAAATCAGCTTAAAAATGGCCAAATCCTTGTGAATGAAACCATTGATTCTTCATATTTACATCAATAGGTGTTGTTTAAGCCTCCATATGTGTCTTCTTGCTACAACACCCCTTTTCACCATTAGAAACTCCTATGAGGATTCCTTGAACTAACAGAACTATGGGATAAGCTATGATGCTTGTTTCTTACTTTGATTTGCTTCTACACCTTTCTTGAACATCTCAAAGCAGTTGTAAGAGATTCACCTCCTTTGACTACGCTTCAACACTTCGATTCACTTTTATTTGCAAACTTAATGTTCATAACTCCGTTTTTAGGTGAATCAGCTTACAAATGGCCAAATCCTTGTGAATGAAACCATTGATTCTTCATATTTACATCAATAGGTGTTGTTTAAGCCTCCATATGTGTCTTCTTGCTACAACCCCCCTTTTCACCATTAGAAACTCCTATGAGGATTCCTTGAACTAACAGAACTATGGGATAAGCTATGATGCTTGTTTCTTACTTTGATTTGCTTATACACCTTTCTTGAACATCTCAAAGCAGTTATAAGAGATTCACCGCCTTTGACTACCTTCCACACTTGATTCACTTTTATTTGCAAACTTAATGTTCATAACTCCGTTTTTAGGTGAATCAGCTTAAAATGGCCAAATCCTTATGAATGAAACCATTGATTCTTCATATTTACATCAATAGGTGTTGTTTAAGCCTCCATATGTGTCTTCTTGCTACAACACTCTTTTCACCATTAGAAACTCCTATGAGGATTCCTTGAACTAACAGAACTATGGGATAAGCTATGATGCTTGCTTCTTACTTTGATTTGCTTCTACACCTTTCTTGAACATCTCAACGCAGTTGTAAGAGATTCACCTCCTTTGACTCCATTCAACACTTGATTCACTTTTATTTGCAACTTAATGTTCATAACTCCGTTTTTAGGTGAATCAGCTTAAAAATGGCCAAATCCTTGTGAATGAAACCATTGATTCTTCATATTTACATCAATAGGTGTTGTTTAAGCCTCCATATGTGTCTTCTTGCTACAACACCCCTTTTCACCATTAGAAACTCCTATGAGGATTCCTTGAACTAACAGAACTATGGGATAAGCTATGATGCTTGTTTCTTACTTTGATTTGCTTCTACACCTTTCTTGAACATCTCAAAGCAGTTGTAAGAGATTCACCTCCTTTGACTACGCTTCACACTTGATTCACTTTTATTTGCAAACTTAATGTTCATAACTCCGTTTTTAGGTGAATCGGCTTAAAATGGCCAAAGCCTTATGCATGAAACCATTGATTCTTCATATTTACATCAATAGGTGTTGTTTAAGCCTCCATATGTGTCTTCTTGCTACAACACTCTTTTCACCATTAGAAACTCCTGTGAGGACTCCTTGAACTAACAGAACTATGGGATAAGCTATGATGCTTGTTTCTTACTTTGATTTGCTTCTACACGTTTCTTGAACATCTCAAAGCAGTTGTAAGAGATTCCCCTCCTTTGCCTACGCTTCACCACTTCGATTCCCTTTTATTTGCAAACTTAATGTTCATAACTCCGTTTTTTAGGTGAATCGGCTTAAAATGGCCAAATCCTTGTGAATGAAACCATTGATTCTTCATATTTACATCAATAGGTGTTGTTTAAGCCTCCATATGTGTCTTCTTGCTACAACACCCCTTTTCACCATTAGAAACTCCTATGAGGATTCCTTGAACTAACAGAACTATGGGATAAGCTATGATGCTTGTTTCTTACTTTGATTTGCTTCTACACCTTTCTTGAACATCTCAAAGCAGTTGTAAGAGATCACCTCTTTTGACTACACTTCAACACTTTGATTCACTTTTATTTGCAACCTTAATGTTCATAACTCCGTTTTTAGGTGAATCAGCTTAAAAATGGCCAAATCCTTATGAATGAAACCATTGATTCTTCATATTTACATCAATAGGTGTTGTTTAAGCCTCCATATGTGTCTTCTTGCTACAACACCCCTTTTCACCATTAGAAACTCCTGTGAGGATTCCTTGAACTAACAGAACTATGGGATAAGCTATGATGCTTGTTTCTTACTTTGATTTCCTTCTACACCATTCTTAAACATCTCAAAGCAGTTGTAAGAGATTCACCTCCTTTGACTACACTTCAATACTTCGATTCACTTTTATTTGCAACCTTAATGTTCATAACTCCGTTTTTAGGTGAATCAGCTTAAAAATGGCCAAATCCTTGTGAATGAAACCATTGATTCTTCATATTTACATCAATAGGTGTTGTTTAAGCCTCCATATGTGTCTTCTTGCTACAACACCCCTTTTCACCATTAGAAACTCCTATGAGGATTCCTTGAACTAACAGAACTATGGGATAAGCTATGATGCTTGTTTCTTACTTTGATTTGCTTCTACACCTTTCTTGAACATCTCAAAGCAGTTGTAAGAGATTCACCTCCTTTGACTACGCTTCAACACTTCGATTCACTTTTATTTGCAAACTTAATGTTCATAACTCCGTTTTTAGGTAAATCAGCTTAAAAATGGCCAAATCCTTGTGAATGAAACCATTGATTCTTCATATTTACATCAATAGGTGTTGTTTAAGCCTCCATATGTGTCTTCTTGCTACAACACTCTTTTCACCATTAGAAACTCCTGTGAGGATTCCTTGAACTAACAGAACTATGGGATAAGCTATGATGCTTGTTTCTTACTTTGATTTGCTTCTACACCTTTCTTGAACATCTCAAAGCAGTTGTAAGAGATTCACCTCCTTTGACTACGCTTCCACACTTTGATTCACTTTTCTTTTCCAGCTTAATGTTCGTAACTACGTTTTTAGGTGAATCGGCTTAAAATGGCCAAATCCTTATGAATGAAACCATTGATTCTTCATATTTACATCAATAGGTGTTGTTTAAGCCTCCATATGTGTCTTCTTGCTACAACACCCCTTTTCACCATTAGAAACTCCTATGAGGATTCCTTGAACTAACAGAACTATGGGATAAGCTATGATGCTTGTTTCTTACTTTGATTTGCTTCTACACCTTTCTTGAACATCTCAAAGCGGTTGTAAGAGATTCACCTCCCTTTGACACTTCAACACTTCGATTCACTTTTATTTGCAAACTTAATGTTCATAACTCCGTTTTTAGGTTAATCAGCTTGGAAATGGCCAAATCCTTGTGAATGAAACCATTGATTCTTCATATTTACATCAATAGGTGTTGTTTAAGCCTCCATATGTGTCTTCTTGCTACAACACCCCTTATTCACCATTAGAAACTCCTATGAGGATTCCTTGAACTAACAGAACTATGGGATAAGCTATGATGCTTGTTTCTTACTTTGATTTGCTTCTACACCTTTCTTGAACATCTCAAACCAATTGTAAGAGAGTAACCTCCTTTAACTACGCGTCAACACTTGATTCACTTTTAGTTGCAAACTTAATGTTCATAACTCCGTGTTGATGGAAATCAGCTTAAAAATGGCCAAATCCTGTGGAATGAAACCATTGATTCTTCATATTTACATCAATAGGTGTTGTTTAAGCCTCCATATGTGTCTTCTTGCTACAACACCCCTTTTCACCATTAGAAACTCCTATGAGGATTCCTTGAACTAACAGAACTATGGGATAAGCTATGATGCTTGTTTCTTACTTTGATTTACTTCTACACCTTTCTTGAACATCTCAAGCGGTTGTAAGAGATTCACCTCCTTTGACTACGCTTCAACACTTGATTCACTTTTATTTGCAAACTTAATGTTCATAACTCCGTTTTTAGGTAAATCAGCTTAAAAATGGCCAAATCCTTGTGAATGAAACCATTGATTCTTCATATTTACATCAATAGGTGTTGTTTAAGCCTCCATATGTGTCTTCTTGCTACAACACCCTTTTTCACAATTAGAAACTCCTATGAGGATTCCTTGAACTAACAGAACTATGGGATAAGCTATGATGCTTGTTTCTTACTTTGATTTGCTTCTACACCTTTCTTGAACATCTCAAAGCAGTTGTAAGAGATTCACCTCCTTTGACTACACTTCCACACTTGATTCACTTTTATTTGCAAACTTGAATGTTCATAACTCCGTTTTTAGGTGAATCAGCTTACAAATGGCCAAATCCTTGTGAATGAAACCATTGATTCTTCATATTTACATCAATAGGTGTTGTTTAAGCCTCCATATGTGTCTTCTTGCTACAACACCCCTTTTCACCATTAGAAACTCCTATGAGGATTCCTTGAACTAACAGAACTATGGGATAAGCTATGATGCTTGTTTCTTACTTTGATTTGCTTCTACACCTTTCTTGAACATCTCAAAGCTGTTGTAAGAGATTCACCTCCTTTGACTACGCTTTAACACTTTGATTCACTTTTATTTGCAAACTTAATGTTCATAACTCCGTTTTTAGGTGAATCAGCTTAAAAATGGCCAAATCCTTGTGAATGAAACCATTGATTCTTCAAATTTACATCAATAGGTGTTGTTTAAGCCTCCATATGTGTCTTCTTGCTACATAACCCCTTTTCACCATTAGAAACTCCTATGAGGATTCCTTGAACTAACAGAACTATGGGATAAGCTATGATGCTTGTTTCTTACTTTGATTTGCTTCTACACCTTTCTTGAACATCTCAAAGCAGTTGTAAGAGATTCACCTCCTTTGACTACGCTTCAACACTTCGATTCACTTTTATTTGCAAACTTAATGTTCATAACTCCGTTTTTAGGTGAATCAGCTTAAAAATGGCCAAATCCTTGTGAATGAAACCATTGATTCTTCATATTTACATCAATAGGTGTTGTTTAAGCCTCCATATGTGTCTTCTTGCTACAACTCTCCATATTCACCATTAGAAACTCCTATGAGGATTCCTTGAACTAACAGAACTATGGGATAAGCTATGATGCTTGTTTCTTACTTTGATTTGCTTCTACACCTTTCTTGAACATCTCAAAGCAGTTGTAAGAGATTCACCTCCTTTGACTACACTTCACACTTGATTCACTTTTATTTGCAAACTTAATGTTCATAACTCCGTTTTTAGGTGAATCGGCTTAAAATGGCCAAATCCTCTATGAATGAAACCATTGATACTTCATATTTACATCAATAGGTGTTGTTTAAGCCTCCATATGTGTCTTCTTGCTACAACACCCCTTTTCACCATTAGAAACTCCTATGAGGATTCCTTGAACTAACAGAACTATGGGATAAGCTATGATGCTTGTTTCTTACTTTGATTTGCTTCTACACCTTTCTTGAACATCTCAAAGCAGTTGTAAAAGATTCACCTCCTTTGACTACGCTTCAACACTTCGATTCACTTTTATTTGCAAACTTAATGTTCATAACTCCGTTTTTAGGTAAATCGGCTTAAAATGGCCAAATCCTTGTGAATGAAACCATTGATTCTTCATATTTACATCAATAGGTGTTGTTTAAGCCTCCATATGTGTCTTCTTGCTACAACACCCCTTTTCACCATTAGAAACTCCTATGAGGATTCCTTGAACTAACAGAACTATGGGATAAGCTATGATGCTTGTTTCTTACTTTGATTTACTTCTACACCTTTCTTGAACATCTCAAGGGAGTTTTAAGAGAGTCGCCGCCTTTGACTACACTTCAACACGTTGATTCGCTTTTAGTTGCAACCTTAATCGTCATAACTCCGTGTCTAGGTGAATCAGCTTAAACATGGCCACATCCTTGTGAATGAAACCATTGATTCTTCATATTTACATCAATAGGTGTTGTTTAAGCCTCCATATGTGTCTTCTTGCTACAACACCCCTTTTCACCATTAGAAACTCCTATGAGGATTCCTTGAACTAACAGAACTATGGGATTAGCTATGATGCTTGTTTCTTACTTTGATTTGCTTCTACACCTTTCTTGAACATCTCAAGCAGTTGTAAGAGATCACCTCCTTTGACTACGCTTCAACACTTCGATTCACTTTTATATGCAAACTTAATGTTCATAACTCCGTTTTTAGGTAAATCGGCTTAAAAATGGCCAAATCCTTGTGAATGAAACCATTGATTCTTCATATTTACATCAATAGGTGTTGTTTAAGCCTCCATATGTGTCTTCTTGCTACAACACCCCTTTTCACCATTAGAAACTCCTATGAGGATTCCTTGAACTAACAGAACTATGGGATAAGCTATGATGCTTGTTTCTTACTTTGATTTACTTCTACACCTTTCTTGAACATCTCAAAGCAGTTGTAAGAGATTCACCTCCTTTGACTACGCTTCAACACTTGGATTCACTTTTATTTGCAAACTTAATGTTTATAACTCCGATTTTAGGTAAATCAGCTTAAACATGGCCAAATCCTTGTGAATTAAACCATTGATTCTTTATATTTACATCAATAGGTGTTGTTTTAGCCTCCATATGTGTCTTCTTGCTACAACACCCCTTTTCACCATTAGAAACTCCTATGAGGATTCCTTGAACTAACAGAACTATGGGATAAGCTATGATGCTTGTTTCTTACTTTGATTTGCTTCTATACCTTTCTTGAACATCTCAAAGCAGTTGTAAGAGATTCACCCTCTTTGACTACGCTTCAACACTTCGATTCACTTTTATTTGCAAACTTAATGTTCATAACTCCGTTTTTAGGTAAATCAGCTTAAAAATGGCCAAAGCCTTGTGAATGAAACCATTGATTCTTCATATTTACATCAATAGGTGTTGTTTTAGCCTCCATATGTGTCTTCTTGCTACAACACCCCTTATTCACAATTAGAAACTCCTATGACGATTTCTTGAACTAACAGAACTATGGGATAAGCTATGATGCTTGTTTCTTACTTTGATTTGCTTCTACACCTTTCTTGAACATCTCAAAGCAGTGGTAAGAGATCACCTCCTTTGACTACACTTCAACACTTTGATTCACTTTTATTTGCAACCTTAATGTTCATAACTCCGTTTTTAGGTGAATCAGCTTAAAAATGGCCAAATCCTTGTGAATGAAACCATTGATTCTTCATATTTACATCAATAGGTGTTGTTTAAGCCTCCATATGTGTCTTCTTGCTACAACACCCCTTTTCACCATTAGAAACTCCTATGAGGATTCCTTGAACTAACAGAACTATGGGATAAGCTATGATGCTTGTTTCTTACTTTGATTTGCTTCTACACCTTTCTTGAACATCTCAAAGCAGTTGTAAGAGATTCACCTCCTTTGACTACGCTTCAACACTTCGATTCACTTTTATTTGCAAACTTAATGTTCATAACTCCGTTTTTAGGTGAATCAGCTTAAAAATGGCCAAATCCTTGTGAATGAAACCATTGATTCTTCATATTTACATCAATAGGTGTTGTTTAAGCCTCCATATGTGTCTTCTTGCTACAACACCCCTTATTCACCATTAGAAACTCCTATGAGGATTCCTTGAACTAACAGAACTATGGGATAAGCTATGATGCTTGTTTCTTACTTTGATTTGCTTCTACACCATTCTTGAACATCTCAAAGCAGTTGTAAGATATCACCTCCTTTGACTACACTTCAACACTTCGATTCACTTTTATTTGCAACCTTAATGTTCATAACTCCGTTTTTAGGTGAATCAGCTTAAAAATGGCCAAATCTTTGTGAATGAAACCTTTGATTCTTTATATTTACATCAATAGGTGTTGTTTTAGCCTCCATATGTGTCTTCTTGCTACAACACCCCTTTTCACCATTAGAAACTCCTATGAGGATTCCTTGAACTAACAAAACTATGAGATAAGCTATGATGCTTGTTTCTTACATTGATTTGCTTCTACACCATCCTTCAACATACACAAGCAGTTGTAAGAGATCCCCTCCTTTGAATAAACTTCCACACTTTGATTCACTTTTATTTGCAACCTTAATGTTCATAACTCCGTTTTTAGGTGAATCAGCTTAAAAATGGCCAAATCCTTATGAATGAAACCATTGATTCTTCATATTTACATCAATAGGTGTTGTTTAAGCCTCCATATGTGTCTTCTTGCTACAACACCCCTTTTCACCATTAGAAACTCCTATGAGGATTCTTTGAACTAACAGAACTATGGGATAAGCTATGATGCTTGTTTCTTACTTTGATTTGCTTCTACACCTTTCTTGAACATCTCAATGCAGTTGTAAGAGATTCATTGCCTTGGACTACACTTCAACACTTCGATTCACTTTTATTTGCAAACTTAATGTTCATAACTCCGTTTTTAGGTAAATCAGCTTAAAAATGGCCAAATCCTTGTGAATGAAACCATTGATTCTTCATATTTACATCAATAGGTGTTGTTTAAGCCTCCATATGTGTCTTCTTGCTACAACACCCCTTTTCACCATTAGAAACTCCTATGAGGATTCCTTGAACTAACAGAACTATGGGATAAGCTATGATGCTTGTTTCTTACTTTGATTTGCTTCTACACCTTTCTTGAACATCTCAAAGCAGTTGTAAGAGATTCACCTCCTCTTCACACTTCGATTCATTTTTATTTGCAAACTTAATGTTCATAACTCCGTTTTTAGGTGAATCAGCTTGAAGATGGCCAAATCCTTGTCAATGAAACCTTTGATTCTTCATATTCACATCAATAGGTGTTGTTTAAGCCTCCATATGTGTCTTCTTGCTACAACACCCCTTTTCACCATTAGAAACTCCTATGAGGATTCCTTGAACTAACAGAACTATGGGATAAGCTATGATGCTTGTTTCTTACTTTGATTTGCTTCTACACCTTTCTTGAACATCTCAAGCGGTTGTAAGATTCACCTCCTTTGACTACGCTTCAACACTTCGATTCACTTTTATTTGCAAACTTAATGTTCATAACTCCGTTTTTAGGTAAATCGGCTTAAAAATGGCCAAATCCTTGTGAATGAAACCATTGATTCTTCATATTTACATCAATAGGTGTTGTTTAAGCCTCCATATGTGTCTTCTTGCTACAACACCCCTTTTCACCATTAGAAACTCCTATGAGGATTCCTTGAACTAACAGAACTATGGGATAAGCTATGATGCTTGTTTCTTACTTTGATTTGCTTCTACACCTTTCTTGAACATCTCAAAGCAGTTGTAAGAGATTCACCTCCTTTGACTACGCTTCAACACTTCGATTCACTTTTATTTGCAAACTTAATGTTCATAACTCCGTTTTTAGGTGAATCAGCTTAAATATGGCCAAATCCTTATGAATGAAACCATTGATTCTTCATATTTACATCAATAGGTGTTGTTTAAGCCTCCATATGTGCCTTCTTGCTACAACACCCCTTTTCACCATTAGAAACTCCTATGAGGATTTCTTGAACTAACAGAACTATGGGATAAGCTATGATGCTTGTTTCTTACTTTGATTTGCTTCTACACCTTTCTTGAATATCTCAAAGCAGTTGTAAGAGATACACCTCCTTTGACTACGCTTCCAAACTTTGATTCACTTTTTATTTGCAAACTTAATGTTCATAACTCCGTTTTTAGGTAAATCGGCTTAAAAATGGCCAAATCCTTGTGAATGAAACCATTGATTCTTCATATTTACATCAATAGGTGTTGTTTAAGCCTCCATATGTGTCTTCTTGCTACAACACCCCTTTTCACCATTAGAAACTCCTATGAGGATTCCTTGAACTAACAGAACTATGGGATAAGCTATGATGCTTGTTTCTTACTTTGATTTGCTTCTACACCTTTCTTGAACATCTCAAAGCAGTTGTAAGAGATTCACCTCCTTTGACTACGCTTCAACACTTGATTCACTTTTATTTGCAAACTTAATGTTCATAACTCCGTTTTTAGGTAAATCAGCTTAAAAATGGCCAAATCCTTTGTGAGATGAAACCATTGATTCTTCATATTTACATCAATAGGTGTTGTTTAAGCCTCCAGATGTGTCTTCTTGCTACAACACCCCTTTTCACCATTAGAAACTCCTATGAGGAGTCTTTGAACGAACAGAACTATGTGGTAAGCTATTATGCTGGTTTCTTTCTTTGATTTGCTTCTACACCTTTCTTGAACATCTCAAAGCAGTTGTAGAGATTCACCTCCTTTGACTACGCTTCAACACTTGATTCACTTTTATTTGCAAACTTAATGTTCATAACTCCGTTTTTAGGTAAATCAGCTTAAAATGTCCACATCCTTGTCAATGAAACCATTGATTCTTCATATTTACATCAATAGGTGTTGTTTAAGCCTCCATATGTGTCTTCTTGCTACACCACCCCTTTTCACCATTAGAAACTCCTATGAGGATTCCTTGAACTAACAGAACTATGGGATAAGCTATGATGCTTGTTTCTTACATTGATTTGCTTCTACACCATTCTTGAACATCTCAAAGCAGTTGTAAGAGATCACCTCCTTTGACTACACTTCAACACTTCGATTCACTTTTATTTGCAACCTGAATGTTCATAACTCCGTTTTTAGGTGAATCAGCTTAAAAATGGCCAAAGCCTTATGAATGAAACCATTGATTCTTCATATTTACATCAATAGGTGTTGTTTAAGCCTCCATATGTGTCTTCTTGCTACAACACCCCTTTTCACCATTAGAAACTCCTATGAGGATTCCTTGAACTAACAGAACTATGGGATAAGCTATGATGCTTGTTTCTTACTTTGATTTGCTTCTACACCTTTCTTGAATATCTCAAAGCGGTTGTAGAGATCACCTCCTTTGACTACGCTTCAACACTTCGATTCACTTTTATTTGCAACCTTAATGTTCATAACTCCGTTTTTAGGTAAATCAGCTTAAAAATGGCCAAATCCTTGTGAATGAAACCATTGATTCTTCATATTTACATCAATAGGTGTTGTTTAAGCCTCCATATGTGTCTTCTTGCTACAACACCCCTTTTCACCATTAGAAACTCCTATGAGGATTCCTTGAACTAACAGAACTATGGGATAAGCTATGATGCTTGTTTCTTACTTTGATTTGCTTCTACACCTTTCTTGAACATCTCAAAGCAGTTGTAAAAGATTCACCGCCTTTGACTATACTTCCACACTTCGATTCACTTTTATTTGCAACCTTAATGTTCATAACTCCGTTTTTAGGTGAATCAGCTTAAAAATGGCCAAATCCTTGTGAATGAAACCATTGATTCTTCATATTTACATCAATAGGTGTTGTTTAAGCCTCCATGTGTGTCTTCTGGCTACAACTCCCAAATTCACCATTAGAAACTCCTATGAGGATTCCTTGAACTAACAGAACTATGGGATAAGCTATGATGCTTGTTTCTTACTTTGATTTGCTTCTACACCTTTCTTGAACATCTCAAAGCAGTTGTAAGAGATTCACCTCCTTTGCCTACGCTTCGACACTTGATTCACTTTTATTTGCAAACTTAATGTTCATAACTCCGTTTTTAGGTAAATCAGCTTAAACGGCCAAATCCTTATGAATGAAACCATTGATTCTTCATATTCACATCAATAGGTGTTGTTTAAGCCTCCATATGTGTCTTCTTGCTACAACACCCCTTTTCACCATTAGAAACTCCTATGAGGATTCCTTGAACTAACAGAACTATGGGATAAGCTATGATGCTTGTTTCTTACTTTGATTTGCTTCTACACCTTTCTTGAACATCTCAAAGCAGTTGTAAGAGATCCCCTCCTTTGACTACGCTTCACACTTTGATTCACTTTTATTTGCAAACTTAATGTTCATAACTCCGTTTTTTAGGTGCATCAGCTTAAAAATGGCCAAATCCTTGTGAATGAAACCATTGATTCTTCATATTTACATCAATAGGTGTTGTTTAAGCCTCCATATGTGTCTTCTTGCTACAACACCCCTTTTCACCATTAGAAACTCCTATGAGGATTCCTTGAACTAACAGAACTATGGGATAAGCTATGATGCTTGTTTCTTACTTTGATTTGCTTCTACCCCTTTCTTGAACATCTCAAAGCAGTTGTAAGAGATTCACCTCCTTTGACTACGCTTCAACACTTCGATTCCCCTTTATTTGCAACCTTAATGATCATAACTCCGTTTTTAGGTGAATCAGCTTAAAATGGCCAAATCCTTATGAGATGAAACCATTGATTCTTCATATTTACATCAATAGGTGTTGTTTAAGCCTCCATATGTGTCTTCTTGCTACAACACCCCTTTTCACCATTAGAAACTCCTATGAGGATTCCTTGAACTAACAGAACTATGGGATAAGCTATGATGCTTGTTTCTTACTTTGATTTGCTTCTACACCTTTCTTGAACATCTCAAAGCAGTTGTAAGAGATCACCTCCTTTGACTACACTTCAACACTTTGATTCACTTTTATTTGCAACCTTAATGTTCATAACTCCGTTTTTAGGTGAATCAGCTTAGAAATGGCCAAATCCTTGTGAATGAAACCATTGATTCTTCATATTTACATCAATAGGTGTTGTTTAAGCCTCCATATGTGTCTTCTTGCTACAACACCCCTTTTCACCATTAGAAACTCCTATGAGGATTCCTTGAACTAACAGAACTATGGGATAAGCTATGATGCTTGTTTCTTACTTTGATTTGCTTCTACACCTTTCTTGAACATCTCAAAGCAGTTGTAAGAGATTCACCTCCTTTGACTACGCTTCACTTGATTCACTTTTATTTGCAAACTTAATGTTCATAACTCCGTTTTTAGGTGAATCGGCTTAAAATGGCCAAATCCTTGTGAATGAAACCATTGATTCTTCATATTTACATCAATAGGTGTTGTTTAAGCCTCCATATGTGTCTTCTTGCTACAACACCCCTTTTCACCATTAGAAACTCCTATGAGGATTCCTTGAACTAACAGAACTATGGGATAAGCTATGATGCTTGTTTCTTACTTTGATTTGCTTCTACACCTTTCTTGAACATCTCAAAGCAGTTGTAAGAGATTCACCTCCTTTGACTACGCTCCTACCCTTCGCGTCACTTTTCCGTGCAAACTTAATGTTCATAACTCCGTTTTTAGGTAAATCAGCTTAAAATGGCCAAATCCTTGTGAATGAAACCATTGATTCTTCATATTTACATCAATAGGTGTTGTTTAAGCCTCCATATGTGTCTTCTTGCTACAACACCCCTTTTCACCATTAGAAACTCCTATGAGGATTCCTTGAACTAACAGAACTATGGGATAAGCTATGATGCTTGTTTCTTACTTTGATTTGCTTCTACACCTTTCTTGAACATCTCAAAGCAGTTGTAAGAGATTCACCTCCTTTGACTACGCTTTCACACTTTGATTCCCTCTTATTTGCAAACTTGAATGTTCATAACTCCGTTTTTAGGTGAATCGGCTTAAAATGGCCAAATCCTTATGAATGAAACCATTGATTCTTCATATTTACATCAATAGGTGTTGTTTAAGCCTCCATATGTGTCTTCTTGCTACAACACCCCTTTTCACCATTAGAAACTCCTATGAGGATTCCTTGAACTAACAGAACTATGGGATAAGCTATGATGCTTGTTTCTTACTTTGATTTGCTTCTACACCTTTCTTGAACATCTCAAAGCAGTTGTAAGAGATTCACCTCCTTTTACTCCGCTCTAACACTTCGATTCACTTTTATATGCAAACTTAATGTTCATAACTCCGTTTTTAGGTAAATCGGCTTAAAAATGGCCAAATCCTTGTGAATGAAACCATTGATTCTTCATATTTACATCAATAGGTGTTGTTTAAGCCTCCATATGTGTCTTCTTGCTACAACACTCTTTTCACCATTAGAAACTCCTGTGAGGATTCCTTGAACTAACAGAACTATGGGATAAGCTATGATGCTTGTTTCTTACTTTGATTTGCTTCTACACAATTCTTAAACATCTCAAAGCAGTTGTAAGATTCACCTCCTTTGACTACACTTCAACACTTGATTCACTTTTATTTGCAAACTTAATGTTCATAACTCCGTTTTTAGGTGAATCAGCTTAAAGTTGGACTAATCCTTGTGGAGGAAACCCTTGATTCTTCATCATTACAGCCAGAGGTGTTGTTTAAGCCTCCATATGTGTCTTCTTGCTACAACACCCCTTTTCATCATTAGAAACTGCTTTGAGGATTGCTTGAGCTAACAGCACTATGGGATAAGCTACGATGCTTGATTCTTACTTTGATTTGCTTCTACACCTTTCTTGAACATCTCAAGCGGTTGTAAGAGATTCACCTCCTTTGACTACCTTCACACTTGATTCACTTTTATTTGCAAACTTAATGTTCATAACTCCGTTTTTAGGTAAATCGGCTTAAAAATGGCCAAATCCTTGTGAATGAAACCATTGATTCTTCATATTTACATCAATAGGTGTTGTTTAAGCCTCCATATGTGTCTTCTTGCTACAACACCCCTTTTCACCATTAGAAACTCCTATGAGGATTCCTTGAACTAACAGAACTATGGGATAAGCTATGATGCTTGTTTCTTACTTTGATTTGCTTCTACACCTTTCTTGAACATCTCAAAGCAGTTGTAAGAGATTCACCTCCTTTGACTACGCTTCAACACTTCGATTCACTTTTATTTGCAACCTTAATGTTCATAACTCCGTTTTTAGGTGAATCAGCTTAAAAATGGCCAAATCCTTGTGAATGAAACCATTGATTCTTCATATTTACATCAATAGGTGTTGTTTAAGCCTCCATATGTGTCTTCTTGCTACAACACCCCTTTTCACCATTAGAAACTCCTATGAGGATTCCTTGAACTAACAGAACTATGGGATAAGCTATGATGCTTGTTTCTTACTTTGATTTGCTTCTACACCTTTCTTGAACATCTCAAAGCAGTTGTAAGAGATTCACCTCCTTTGACTACGCTTCCACACTTCGATTCACTTTTATTTGCAAACTTAATGTTCATAACTCCGTTTTTAGGTGAATCAGCTTAAAAATGGCCAAAGCCTTATGAATGAAACCATTGATTCTTCATATTTACATCAATAGGTGTTGTTTAAGCCTCCATATGTGTCTTCTTGCTACAACACCCCTTTTCACCATTAGAAACTCCTATGAGGATTCCTTGAACTAACAGAACTATGGGATAAGCTATGATGCTTGTTTCTTACTTTGATTTGCTTCTACACCTTTCTTGAACATCTCAAAGCAGTTGTAAGAGATTCACCTCCTTTGACTACGCTTCACACTTGATTCACTTTTATTTGCAAACTTAATGTTCATAACTCCGTTTTTAGGTGAATCGGCTTAAAATGGCCAAATCCTTATGAATGAAACCATGGAATATCCATATTTACATCAATAGGTGTTGTTTAAGCCGCCATAAGAGGCTTCTTGCTACAACCCTCCTTTCGCCCTTAGAAACTCCTGTGAGGGTTTATTGAACTAACAGAACTATGGGATAAGCAATGATGATCGTTTATTACTTTGATTTGCTTCTAAACAATTCTTAAACATATCAAAGCAGTTGTAAGATTCACCTCCTTTGACGACTCTTCAACACTTTGATTCACTTTTATTTGCAACCTTAATGTTCATAACTCCGTTTTTAGGTGAATCAGCTTAAAAATGGCCAAATCCTTGTGAATGAAACCATTGATTCTTCATATTTACATCAATAGGTGTTGTTTAAGCCTCCATATGTGTCTTCTTGCTACAACACCCCTTTTCACCATTAGAAACTCCTATGAGGATTCCTTGAACTAACAGAACTATGGGATAAGCTATGATGCTTGTTTCTTACTTTGATTTGCTTCTACACCTCTCTTGAACATCTCAATGCGGGTGTAATAGATTCACCTCCTTTGACTACACTCAACACTTTGATTCACTTTTATTTGCAAACTTAATGTTCATAACTCCGTTTTTTAGGTGAATCGGCGTAAAAATGGCCTAATCCTTGTGAATGAAACCATTGATTCTTCATATTTACATCAATAGGTGTTGTTTAAGCCTCCATATGTGTCTTCTTGCTACAACACCCCTTTTCACCATTAGAAACTCCTATGAGGATTCCTTGAACTAACAGAACTATGGGATAAGCTATGATGCTTGTTTCTTACTTTGATTTGCTTCTACCCCTTTCTTGACCATCTCAAAGCCGTGTAAGAGATTCACCTCCTTTGACTACACTTCACCACTTTGATCCACTTTTATTTGCACACTTAATGTCCATAACTCCGTCTTTAGGTTAATCAGCTTAAAAATGGCCAAATCCTTATGAATGAAACCATTGATTCTTCATATTTACATCAATAGGTGTTGTTTAAGCCTCCATATGTGTCTTCTTGCTACAACACTCTTTTCACCATTAGAAACTCCTGTGAGGATTCCTTGAACTAACAGAACTATGGGATAAGCTATGATGCTTGTTTCTTACTTTGATTTGCTTCTACACAATTCTTAAACATCTCAAAGCAGTTGTAAGAGATTCACCTCCTTTGACTACACTTCAACACTTTGATTCACTTTTATTTGCAACCTTAATGTTCATAACTCCGTTTTTAGGTGAATCAGCTTAAAAATGGCCAAATCCTTGTGAATGAAACCATTGATTCTTCATATTTACATCAATAGGTGTTGTTTAAGCCTCCATATGTGTCTTCTTGCTACAACACCCCTTTTCACCATTAGAAACTCCTATGAGGATTCCTTGAACTAACAGAACTATGGGATAAGCTATGATGCTTGTTTCTTACTTTGATTTGCTTCTACACCTTTCTTGAACATGTCAGGACAGTTGTCAGTGATTCACCTCCTTTGATTACGCTTCCACACTTGATTCACTTTTATTTGCAAACTCGTTAATGTTCATAACTCCGTTTTTAGGTGAATCAGCTTAAAATGGCCAAATCCTTATGAGATGAAACCATTGATTCTTCATATTTACATCAATAGGTGTTGTTTAAGCCTCCATATGTGTCTTCTTGCTACAACACCCTTTCCACCCTTAGAAACTCCTATGAGCATTCCCTGAACTAACAGAACTATGGGATAAGCTATGATGCTTGTTTCTTACTTTGATTTGCTTCTACACCTTTCTTAAACATCTCAAAGCAGTTGTAAGAGATTCACCTCCTTTGACTACACTTCAACTTTGATTCACTTTTATTTGCAAACTTAAAGTTCATAACTCCGTTTTTAGGTAAATCGGCTTAAAAATGGCCAAATCCTTGTGAATGAAACCATTGATTCTTCATATTTACATCAATAGGTGTTGTTTAAGCCTCCATATGTGTCTTCTTGCTACAACACCCCTTTTCACCATTAGAAACTCCTATGAGGATTCCTTGAACTAACAGAACTATGGGATAAGCTATGATGCTTGTTTCTTACTTTGATTTGCTTCTACACCTTTCTTGAACATCTCAAAGCAGTTGTAAGAGATTCACCTCCTTTGACTACGCTTCAACACTTCGATTCACTTTTATTTGCAAACTTAATGTTCATAACTCCGTTTTTAGGTGAATCAGCTTAAAAATGGCCAAATCCTTGTGAATGAAACCATTGATTCTTCATATTTACATCAATAGGTGTTGTTTAAGCCTCCATATGTGTCTTCTTGCTACAACACCCCTTTTCACCATTAGAAACTCCTATGAGGATTCCTTGAACTAACAGAACTATGGGATAAGCTATGATGCTTGTTTCTTACTTTGATTTGCTTCTACACCTTTCTTGAACATCTCAAAGCAGTTGTAAGAGATTCACCTCCTTTGACTACGCTTCAACACTTTGATTCACTTTTATTTGCAAACTTAATGTTCATAACTCCGTTTTTAGGTAGATCAGCTTAAAAATGGCCAAATCCTTGTAAATGAAACCATTGATTCTTCATATTTACATCAATAGGTGTTGTTTAAGCCTCCATATGTGTCTTCTTGCTACAACACCCCTTTTCACCATTAGAAACTCCTATGAGGATTCCTTGAACTAACAGAACTATGAGATAAGCTATGATGCTTGTTTCTTACTTTGATTTGCTTCTACACCTTTCTTGAACATCTCAAAGCAGTTGTAAAAGATTCACCGCCTTTGACTACGCTTCACACTTGATTCACTTTTATTTGCAACCTTAATGTTCATAACTCCGTCTTTAGTTGAATCGGCTTAAAAATTGCCAAGTCCTGATGAATGAAACCATGGATTCGGCATATGTACATCAATAGGTGTTGTTTAAGCCTCCATATGTGTCTTCTTGCTACAACACCCCTTTTCACCATTAGAAACTCCTATGAGGATTCCTTGAACTAACAGAACTATGGGATAAGCTATGATGCTTGTTTCTTACTTTGATTTGCTTCTACACCTTTCTTGGGCATCGCAAGGCGGTTGTGAGAGACTCACCTCCTTTGACTACGCCTCAACACTTGATTCACTTTTATTTGCAAACTTAATGTTCATAACTCCGTTTTTTAAGTGAATCGGCTTAAAAATGGCCAAATCCTAGTGAATGAAACCATTGATTCTTCATATTTACATCAATAGGTGTTGTTTAAGCCTCCATATGTGTCTTCTTGCTACAACACCCCTTTTCACCATTAGAAACTCCTATGAGGATTCCTTGAACTAACAGAACTATGGGATAAGCTATGATGCTTGTTTCTTACTTTGATTTGCTTCTACACCTTTCTTGAACATCTCAAAGCGGTTGTAAGATTCACCTCCTTTGACTACGCTTCAACACTTGATTCACTTTTATTTGCAAACTTAATGTTCATAACTCCGTTTTTTAGGTGAATCGGCTTAAAAATGGCCAAATCCTTATGAATGAAACCATTGATCCTTCATATTTACATCAATAGGTGTTGTTTAAGCCTCCATATGTGTCTTCTTGCTACAACACCCTTTTTCACCATTAGAAACTCCTATGAGGATTCCTTGAACTAACAGAACTATGGGATAAGATGTGATGCTTGTTTCTTTCTTTGATTTGCTTCTACACAATTTTTTAACATCTCAAAGCAGGTGTAAGAGATTCACCTCCTTTGACTTCACTTCCATACTTCGTTTCACTTTTTTTTGCCACCTTAATGTTCAAAACTCCGTTTTTAGGTGAATCGGCTTAAAATGGCCAAATCGTTGGGAATGAAACCATTGATTCTTCATATTTACATCAATAGGTGTTGTTTAAGCCTCCATATGTGTCTTCTTGCTACAACACCCCTTTTCACCATTAGAAACTCCTATGAGGATTCCTTGAACTAACAGAACTATGGGATAAGCTATGATGCTTGTTTCTTACTTTGATTTTCTTCTATACCTTTCTTGAACATCTCAAAGCGGTTGTAAGAGATTCACCTCCTTTGACTACGCTTCACACTTGATTCACTTTTATTTGCAACCATAAAGTCATAACTCCTTTTTTAGGCGAACAGGCTTAAAAATGGCCAAATCCTTGTGAATGAAACCATTGATTCTTCATATTTACATCAATAGGTGTTGTTTAAGCCTCCATATGTGTCTTCTTGCTACAACACCCCTTTTCACCATTAGAAACTCCTATGAGGATTCCTTGAACTAACAGAACTATGGGATAAGCTATGATGCTTGTTTCTTACTTTGATTTGCTTCTACCCAATTCTTAAACATCTCAAAGCAGTTGTAAGAGATCACCTCCTTTGACTACACTTCAACACTTCGATTCACTTTTATTTGCAACCTTAATGTTCATAACTCCGTTTTTAGGTGAATCGGCTTAAAAATGGCCAAATCCTTGTGAATGAAACCATTGATTCTTCATATTTACATCAATAGGTGTTGTTTAAGCCTCCATATGTGTCTTCTTGCTACAACACCCCTTTTCACCATTAGAAACTCCTATGAGGATTCCTTGAACTAACAGAACTATGGGATAAGCTATGATGCTTGTTTCTTACTTTGATTTGCTTCTACACCTTTCTTGAACATCTCAAGCGGTTGTAAGAGATTCACCTCCTTTGACTACGCTTCAACACTTGATTCACTTTTATTTGCAACCTTAATGTTCATAACTCCGTTTTTTAGGTGAATCGGCTTAAAATGGCCAAATCCTTGTGAAAGAAACCATTAATTCTTCATATTGACATCAATATGTGTGGTTTAAGCCTCCATATGTGTCTTCTTGCTACAACACCCCTTTTCACCATTAGAAACTCCTATGAGGATTCCTTGAACTAACAGAACTATGGGATAAGCTATGATGCTTGTTTCTTACTTTGATTTGCTTCTACACCTTTCTTGAACATCTCAAAGCGGTTGTAAGAGATTCACCTCCTTTGACTACGCTTCCACACTTTGATTCACTTTTATTTGCAAACTTGAATGTTCATAACTCCGTTTTTAGGTGAATCGGCTTAAAAATGGCCAAATCCTTATGAATGAAACCATTGATTCTTCATATTTACATCAATAGGTGTTGTTTAAGCCTCCATATGTGTCTTCTTGCTACACCCTTTTTCACCATTAGAAACTCCTATGAGGATTCCTTGAACTAACCGAACTATGGGATAAGCTATGATGCTTGTTTCTTACTTTGATTTGCTTCTACACCTTTCTTGAACATCTCAAAGCGGTTGTAAGAATTCACCTCCTTTGACTACGCTTCACACTTTGATTCACTCTTTATTTGCAAACTTGAATGTTCATAACTCCGTTTTTAGGTGAATCAGCTTAAAAATGGCCAAATCCTTGTGGATGAAACCATTGATTCTTCATATTTACATCAATAGGTGTTGTTTAAGCCTCCATATGTGTCTTCTTGCTACAACACCCTTTTCACCATTAGAAACTCCTATGAGGATTCCTTGAACTAACAGAACTATGGGATAAGCTATGATGCTTGTTTCTTACTTTGATTTGCTTCTACACCTTTCTTGAACATCTCAAGCAGTTGTAAGAGATTCACCTCCTTTGACTACACTTCTACACTTGATTCACTTTTATTTGCAACCTTAATGTTCATAACTCCGTTTTTTAGGTGAATCGGCTTAAAATGGCCAAATCCTTGTGAATGAAACCATTGATTCTTCATATTTACATCAATAGGTGTTGTTTAAGCCTCCATATGTGTCTTCTTGCTACAACACCCTTTTTCACCATTAGAAACTCCTATGAGGAGTTCCTTGAACTAACAGAACTATGGGATAAGCTATGATGCTTGTTTCTTACTTTGATTTGCTACACACTTTCTTGAACATCTCAAAGCAGTTGTAAGAATCACCTCCTTTGACTACACTTCACACTTGATTCACTTTTATTTGCAACTTGAATGTTCATAACTCCGTTTTTTAGGTGAATCGGCTTAAAAATGGCCAAATCCTTGTATGAATGAAACCATTGATTCTTCATATTTACACCAATAGGTGTTGTTTAAGCCTCCATATGTGTCTTCTTGCTACAACACCCCTTTTCACCATTAGAAACTCCTATGAGGATTCCTTGAACTAACAGAACTATGGGATAAGCTATGATGCTTGTTTCTTACTTTGATTTGCTTCTACACCTTTCTTTAACATCTCAAGCGGTTGTAAGAGATTCACCTCCTTTGACTACGCTTCACACTTGATTCACTTTTATTTGCAAACTTAATGTTCATAACTCCGTTTTTAGGTGAATCAGGCTTAAAATGGCCAAATCCTTGTGAGATGAAACCATTGATTCTTCATATTTACATCAATAGGTGTTGTTTAAGCCTCCATATGGGTCTTCTTGCTACAACACCCCTTTTCACCATTAGAAACTCCTATGAGGATTCCTTGAACTAACAGAACTATGGGATAAGCTATGATGCTTGTTTCTTACTTTGATTTGCTTCTACACCTTTCTTGAACATCTCAAAGCAGTTGTAAGAATTCACCTCCTTTGACTACGCTTCAACACTTGATTCACTTTTATTTGCAAACTTAATGTTCATAACTCCGTTTTTAGGTGAATCAGCTTAAAAAGGCCCAAATCCTTGTAAATGAAACCATTGATTTTTCAAATTCACATCAATAGGTGTTGTTTAAGCCTCCATATGTGTCGTCTTGCTACAAAGCCCCTTTTTCACCATTAGAAACTCCTATGAGGATTCCTTGAACTAACAGAACTATGGGATAAGCTATGATGCTTGTTTCTTACTTTGATTTGCTTCTACACCTTTCTTGAACATCTCAAAGCAGTTGTAAGAGATTCACCTCCTTTGACTACACTTCAACACTTTGATTCACTTTTATTTGCAACCTTAATGTTCATAACTCCGTTTTTAGGTAAATCAGCTTAAAAATGGCCAAATCCTTGTGAATGAAACCATTGATTCTTCATATTTACATCAATAGGTGTTGTTTAAGCCTCCATATGTGTCTTCTTGCTACAACACCCCTTTTCACCATTAGAAACTCCTATGAGGATTCCTTGAACTAACAGAACTATGGGATAAGCTATGATGCTTGTTTCTTACTTTGATTTACTTCTACACCTTTCTTGAACATCTCAAAGCAGTTGTAAGAGATTCACCTCCTTTGACTACACTTCCACACTTCGATTCACTCTTATTTGCATCTTGAATGTTCATAACTCCGTTTTTTAGGTGAATCGGCTTAAAAATGGCCAAATCCTTGTGAATGAAACCATTGATTCTTCATATTTACATCAATAGGTGTTGTTTAAGCCTCCATATGTGTCTTCTTGCTACAACACCCCTTTTCACCATTAGAAACTCCTATGAGGATTCCTTGAACTAACAGAACTATGGGATAAGCTATGATGCTTGTTTCTTACTTTGATTTGCTTCTACACCTTTCTTGAACATCTCAAAGCAGTTGTAAGAGATTCACCTCCTTTGACTACGCTTCGACACTTGGAGGCGCTTTTATTTGCAAGCTTAATGTTCATAACTCCGTTTTTAGGTAAATCGGCTTAAAAATGGCCAAATCCTTGTGAATGAAACCATTGATTCTTCATATTTACATCAATAGGTGTTGTTTAAGCCTCCATATGTGTCTTCTTGCTACAACACCCCTTTTCACCATTAGAAACTCCTATGAGGATTCCTTGAACTAACAGAACTATGGGATAAGCTATGATGCTTGTTTCTTACTTTGATTTGCTTCTACACCTTTCTTGAACATCTCAAGAGGTTGTAAGAGATTCACCTCCTTTGACTACACTTCCACACTTCGATTCCACTTATTTTTTGCATACTTAAATGTTCATAACTCCGTTTTTAGGTGAATCGGCTTAAAAATGGCCAAATCCTTATGAATGAAACCATTGATTCTTCATATTTACATCAATAGGTGTTGTTTATTTAGCCTCCATATGTGTCTTCTTGCTACAACACCCTTTTTCACCATTAGAAACTCCTATGAGGATTCCTTGAACTAACAGAACTATGGGATAAGCTATAATGCTTGTTTCTTACTTTGATTTGCTTATATACCTTTCTTGAACATCTCAAAGCGGTTGTAAGATTCACCTCCTTTGACTACGCTTCAACACTTGATTCACTTTTATTTGCAACCTTAATGTTCATAACTCCGTTTTTTAGGTGAATCAGCTTAAAATGGCCAAATCCTTGTGAATGAAACCATTGATTCTTCATATTTACATCAATAGGTGTTGTTTAAGCCTCCATATGTGTCTTCTTGCTACAACCCCTCCTTTTCACCATTAGAAACTCCAATTCGGATTCCTTGAACTAACAGCGCTCTGGGATAAGCTATGATGCTTGTTTCTTACTTTGATTTGCTTCTACACCTTTCTTGACCATCTCAAAGCAGTTGTAAGGGATTCACCTCCTTTGACCACGCTTCACACTTTGATTCACTTTTATTTTCAAACTTAAAGTTCATAACTCCGTTTTTAGGTGAATCAGCTTAAAAATGGCCAAATCCTTGTGAATGAAACCATTGATTCTTCATATTTACATCAATAGGTGTTGTTTAAGCCTCCATATGTGTCTTCTTGCTACAACGCCCCTTATTCACCATTAGAAACTCCTATGAGGATTCCTTGAACTAACAGAACTATGGGATAAGCTATGATGCTTGTTTCTTACTTTGATTTACTTCTACACCTTTCTTGAACATCTCAAAGCAGTTGTAAGAGATTAAAGTCCTCTGACTACACTTCACTTCGATTCACTTCTTATTTTGTAAACGTGAAGTTCATAACTCCGTTTTTAGGTGAATCGGCTTAAAAATGCCCAAATCCTTATGATAGAAACCATTGATTCTTCATATTTACATCAATAGGTGTTGTTTAAGCCTCCATATGTGTCTTCTTGCTACAACCCCTTTTTCACCATTAGAAACTCCTATGAGGATTCCTTGAACTAACGAGAACTATGGGATAAGCTATGATGCTTGTTTCTTACTTTGATTTGCTTCACACCTTTCTTGAACATCTCAAAGCAGTTGTAGAGATTCACCTCCTTTGACTACCTTCAACACTTGATTCACTTTTATTTGCAACTTGAAGGTTCATAACTCCGTTTTTAGGTGAATCGGCTTAAAAATGGCCAAATCCTTATGAATGAAACCATTGATTCTTCATATTTACATCAATAGGTGTTGTTTAAGCCTCCATATGTGTCTTATTGGTACACCCCACATCCTCACCATTAGAACCTCCTATGAGGATTCCTTGACCTAACAGAACTATGGGATACGCTATGATGCTTGTTTCTTACTTTGATTTGCTCCTACACCTTTCTTGAACATCTCACAGCGGTTGTGAGAGCTTCACCTCCTTTGACTACCTTCACACTTGATTCCCTTTTATTTGCAACCTTAATGTTCATAACTCCGTTTTTACGTGAATCCGCTTAAACATGGCCAAATCCTTGTGAATGAAACCATTGATTCTTTATATTCACATCAATAGGTGTTGTTTAAGCCTCCATTTGTGTCTTTTTGATACAACCCCCTTTTCACCATTAGAAACTCCTATGAGGATTCCTTGAACTAACAGAACTATGGGATAAGCTATGATGCTTGTTTCTTACTTTGATTTGCTTCTACACCTTTCTTGAACATCTCCAAGCAGTTGTAAGAGATTCACCTCCTTTGACTACGCTTCAACACTTCGATTCAATTTTATTTGCAATCTTAATATTCATAATTCCTTTTTTAGTTAAATAAGATTAAAAATGGACAAATCCTTTTTAAGGAAACTATTGATTCTAAATATTTAGAACAATAGGTGTTGTTTAAGCCGGCATATGTGTCTTCTTGCTACAACGCCCCTTGTTCGCCATTAGAAACTCCTATGAGGATTCCTTGAACTAACAGAACTATGGGATAAGCTATGATGCTTGTTTCTTACTTTGATTTGCTTCTACACCTTTCTTGAACATCTCAAAGTAGTGTAAGAGATTCACCTCCTTTGACTACACTTCAACACTTCGATTCACTCTTATTTGCAAACTTGAAGGTTCATAACTCCGTTTTTTGGTTAATCGGCTTGGAAATGGCCAGATCATTATGCATGAAACCATTGATTCTTCATATTTACATCAATAGGTGTTGTTTAAGCCTCCATATGTGTCTTCTTGCTACAACACCCCTTTTCACCATTAGAAACTCCTATGAGGATTCCTTGAACTAACAGAACTATGGGATAAGCTATGATGCTTGTTTCTTACTTTGATTTGCTTCTACACCTTTCTTGAACATCTCAAAGCAGTTGTAAGAGATTCACCTCCTTTATTACTACCTTCACACTTTGATTCACTTTTATTTGCAACGATGAATGTTCATAACTCCGTTTTTAGGTGAATCGGCTTAAAAATGGCCAAATCCTTGTATGAATGAAACCATTGATTCTTCATATTTACATCAATAGGTGTTGTTTAAGCCTCCATATGTGTCTTCTTGCTACAACACCCCTTTTCACCATTAGAAACTCCTATGAGGATTCCTTGAACTAACAGAACTATGGGATAAGCTATAATGCTTGTTTCTTACATTGATTTGCTTCTACACCTTTCTTGAACATCTCAAAGCAGTTGTAAGAGATCACCTCCTTTGACTACACTTCAACACTTTGATTCACTTTTATTTGCAACCTTAATGTTCATAACTCCGTTTTTAGGTAAATCAGCTTAAAAATGGCCTAATCCTTGTGAATGAAACCATTGATTCTTCATATTTACATCAATAGGTGTTGTTTAAGCCTCCATATGTGTCTTCTTGCTACAACACCCCTTTTCACCATTAGAAACTCCTATGAGGATTCCTTGAACTAACAGAACTATGGGATAAGCTATGATGCTTGTTTCTTACTTTGACTTGCTTCTCCACCTTCTCTTGAACATCTCAAAGCAGTTGTAAGAAGATTCCCTCCTTTGACTACGCTGCCACACTTTGATTCACTTTTATTTGCAACTTGAATGTTCATAACTCCGTTTTTAGGTGAATCGGCTTGAAAATGGCCAAATCCTTTGTGAATAGAAACCATTGATTCTTCATATTTACATCAATAGGTGTTGTTTAAGCCTCCATATGTGTCTTCTTGCTACAACACCCCTTTTCACCATTAGAAACTCCTATGAGGAGTTCCTTGAACTAACAGAACTATGGGATAAGCTATGATGCTTGTTTCTTACTTTGATTTGCTTCTCACCTTTCTTGAACATCTCAAAGCGGTTGTAAAGATTCACCTCCTTTGACTACGCTTCCACACTTGATTCACTTTTATTTGCAAACGTGAATGTTCATAACTCCGTTTTTTAGGTGAATCGGCTTAAAATGGCCAAATCCTTATGAATGAAACCATTGATTCTTCATATTTACATCAATAGGTGTTGTTTAAGCCTCCATATGTGTCTTCTTGCTACAACACTCTTTTCACCATTAGAAACTCCTGTGAGGATTCCTTGAACTAACAGAACTATGGGATAAGCTATGATGCTTGTTTCTTACTTTGATTTGCTTCTACACAATTCTTAAACATCTCAAAGCAGTTGTAAGAGATTCACCTCCTTTGACTACACTTCAACACTTCGATTCACTTTTATTTGCAACCTTAATGTTCAGAACTCTGTTTTTAGGTGAATCAGCTTGAAAATGGCCAAATCCTTGTCAATGAAACCATTGATTCTTCATATTCACATCAATAGGTGTTGTTTAAGCCTCCATATGTGTCTTCTTGCTACAACACCCCTTTTCACCATTAGAAACTCCTATGAGGATTCCTTGAACTAACAGAACTATGGGATAAGCTATGATGCTTGTTTCTTACATTGATTTGCTTCTACACCATTCTTGAACATCTCAAAGCAGTTGTAAGAGATCACCTCCTTTGACTACACTTCCACACTTCGATTCACTTTTATTTGCAATCTTAATGTTCATAACTCCGTTTTTAGGTGAATCAGCTTACAAATGGCCAAATCCTTGTGAATGAAACCATTGATTCTTCATATTTACATCAATAGGTGTTGTTTAAGCCTCCATATGTCTCTTCTTGCTACACCACCCTTTTTCACCATTAGAAACTCCTATGAGGATTCCTTGAACTAACAGAACTATGGGATAAGCTATGATGCTTGTTTCTTACTTTGATTTGCTTCTACACCTTTCTTGAATATCTCAAAGCAGTTGTAAGAGATACACCTCCTTTGACTACGCTTCCACACTTCGATTCACTTTTATTTGCAACCTTAATGTTCATAACTCCGTTTTTAGGTGAATCAGCTTAAAAATGGCCAAATCCTTATGAATGAAACCATTGATTCTTCATATTTACATCAATAGGTGTTGTTTAAGCCTCCATATGTGTCTTCTTGCTACAACACCCCTTTTCACCATTAGAAACTCCTATGAGGATTCTTTGAACTAACAGAACTATGGGATAAGCTATGATGCTTGTTTCTTACTTTGATTTGCTTCTACACCTTTCTTGAATATCTCAAAGCACTTGTAAGAGATACACCTCCTTTGACTACGCTTCCACACTTTGATTCACTCTTATTTGCATCGTGAAGGTTCATAATTCCGTTTATAGGTGAATCAGCTTGAAAATGGGCAAATCCTTGTCAATGAAACCATTGATTCTTCATATTTACATCAATAGGTGTTGTTTAAGCCTCCATATGTGTCTTCTTGCTACAACACCCCTTTTCACCATTAGAAACTCCTATGAGGATTCCTTGAACTAACAGAACTATGGGATAAGCTATGATGCTTGTTTCTTACTTTGATTTGCTTCTACACATTTCTAGAACATCTCAAAGCGGTTGTAAGAGATTCACCTCCTTTGACTACGCTTCCACACTTGATTCACTTTTATTTGCAAACTTGAAGGTTCATATCTCTTTATATAGGCGAATCAGCTTAAAAATGGCCAAATCCTTGTGAATGAAACCATTGATTCTTCATATTTACATCAATAGGTGTTGTTTAAGCCTCCATATGTGTCTTCTTGCTACAACACTCTTTTCACCATTAGAAACTCCTGTGAGGATTCCTTGAACTAACAGAACTATGGGATAAGCTATGATGCTTGTTTCTTACTTTGATTTGCTTCTACACCTTTCTTAAACATCTCAATGGAGTTGTAAGAGATTCACCTCCTTTGACTACGCTTCACACTTTGATTCCACTTTTATTTGCAACCTGAATGTTCATAACTCCGTTTTTTAGGTGAATCAGCTTAAAATGGTCAAATCCTTGTCATTGAAATCATTGATTCTTCATATTTACATCAATAGGTGTTGTTTAAGCCTCCATATGTGTCTTCTTGCTACAACACCCCTTTTCACCATTAGAAACTCCTATGAGGATTCCTTGAACTAACAGAACTATGGGATAAGCTATGATGCTTGTTTCTTACTTTGATTTGCTTCTACACCTTTCTTGAACATCTCAAAGCAGTTGTAAGAGATTCACCTCCTTTGACTACGCTTTAACACTTCGATTCACTTATATATGCCAACTTAATATTCATAACTCCGTTTTTAGGTAAATCGGCTTAAAAATGGCCAAATCCTTGTGAATGAAACCATTGATTCTTCATATTTACATCAATAGGTGTTGTTTAAGCCTCCATATGTGTCTTCTTGCTACAACACCCCTTTTCACCATTAGAAACTCCTATGAGGATTCCTTGAACTAACAGAACTATGGGATAAGCTATGATGCTTGTTTCTTACTTTGATTTGCTTCTACACCTTTCTTGAACATCTCAAAGCAGTTGTAAGAGATTCACCTCCTTTGACTACGCTTCAACACTTCGATTCACTTTTATTTGCAAACTTAATGTTCATAACTCCGTTTTTAGGTAAATCAGCTTAAAAATGGCCAAATCCTTGTGAATGAAACCATTGATTCTTCATATTTACATCAATAGGTGTTGTTTAAGCCTCCATATGTGTCTTCTTGCTACAACACCCTTTTTCACAATTAGAAACTCCTATGAGGATTCCTTGAACTAACAGAACTATGGGATAAGCTATGATGCTTGTTTCTTACTTTGATTTGCTTCTACACCTTTCTTGAATATCTCAAAGCAGTTGTAAGTGATTCACTTCCTTTGACTAACTTCAACACTTGATTCACTTTTATTTGCAACTTGAATGTTCATAACTCCGTTTTTAGGTGAATCGGCTTAAAATGGCCAAATCCTTGTGAGATGAAACCATTGATTCTTCATATTTACATCAATAGGTGTTGTTTAAGCCTCCATATGTGTCTTCTTGCTACAACACCCTTTTTACCATTAGAAACTCCTATGAGGATTCCTTGAACTAACAGAACTATGGGATAAGGTATGATGCTTGTTTCTTACTTTGATTTGCTTCTACACCTTTCTTGAACATCTCAAGCGGTTGTAAGAGATTCACCTCCTTTGACTACGCTTCACACTTTGATTCACTTTTATTTGCAACTTGAATGTTCATAACTCCGTTTTTAGGTGAATCAGCTTAAAAAGGGCCAAATCGTTATGAATCAAACCATTGATTCTTCCTACTTACATCAATAGGTGTTGTTTAAGCCTCCATATGTGTCTTCTTGCTACACCACCCTTTTTCACCATTAGAAACTCCTATGAGGATTCCTTGAACTAACAGAACTATGGGATAAGCTATGATGCTTGTTTCTTACTTTGATTTGCTTCTACACCTTTCTTGAACATCTCAAGCGGTTGTAAGAGATTCACCTCCTTTGACTACCTTCCACACTTCGATTCACTTTTATTTGCAACTTTAATGTTCATAACTCCGTTTTTAGGTGAATCAGCTTAAAAATGGCCAAATCCTTGTGAATGAAACCATTGATTCTTCATATTTACATCAATAGGTGTTGTTTAAGCCTCCATATGTGTCTTCTTGCTACAACACCCCTTTCACCATTAGAAACTCCTATGAGGATTCCTTGAACTAACATAACTATGGGATAAGCTATGATGCTTGTTTCTTACTTTGATTTGCTTCTACACCTTTCTTGAACATCTCAAAGCGGTTGTAAGAGATTCCCTCCTTTGACTACCTTCAACACTTGATTCACTTTTATTTGCAACTTAATGTTCATAACTCCGTTTTTAGGTGAATCGGCCTTAAAATGGCCAAATCCTTGTGAATGAAACCATTGATTCTTCATATTTACATCAATAGGTGTTGTTTAAGCCTCCATATGTGTCTTCTTGCTACAACACCCCTTTTCACCATTAGAAACTCCTATGAGGATTCCTTGAACTAACAGAACTATGGGATAAGCTATGATGCTTGTTTCTTACTTTGATTTACTTCTACACCTTTCTTGAACATCTCAAAGCAGTTGTAAGAGATTCACCTCCTTTGACTACACTTCAACACTTTGATTCACTTTTATTTGCAACCTTAATCTTCATAACTCCGTTTCTAGGTAAATCAGCTTAAAAATGACCAAATCCTTGTGAATGAAACCATTGATTCTTCATATTTACATCAATAGGTGTTGTTTAAGCCTCCATATGTGTCTTCTTGCTACAACACCCCTTTTCACCATTAGAAACTCCTATGAGGATTCCTTGAACTAACAGAACTATGGGATAAGCTATGATGCTTGTTTCTTACTTTGATTTACTTCTACACAAGTCTTGCACATCTCAATGCAGTGGTACGAGATGCACCTCCGTTGACTACGCTTCCACACTTCGATTCACTTTTATTTGCAACCTTAATGTTCATAACTCCGTTTTTAGGTGAATCAGCTTAAAAATGGCCAAATCCTTGTGAATGAAACCATTGATTCTTCATATTTACATCAATAGATGTTGTTTAAGCCTCCATATGTGTCTTCTTGCTACAACACCTCTTGTCACCATTAGAAACTCCTATGAGGATTCTTTGAACTAACAGAACTATGGGATAAGCTATGATGCTTGTTTCTTACTTTGATTTGCTTCTACACGTTTCTTGAATATCTCAAAGCAGTTGTAAGAGATACACCTCCTTTGACTACGCTTCCACACTTTGATTCACTCTTATTTGCATCGTGAAGGTTCATAACTCCGTTTTTAGGTTAATCAGCTTAAAATGGCCAAAGCCTTATGAATGAAACCATTGATTCTTCATATTTACATCAATAGGTGTTGTTTAAGCCTCCATATGTGTCTTCTTGCTACAACACCCCTTTTCACCATTAGAAACTCCTATGAGGATTCCTTGAACTAACAGAACTATGGGATAAGCTATGATGCTTGTTTCTTACTTTGATTTGCTTCTACACCTTTCTTGACCATCTCAAAGCGGTTGTAAGAGATTCACCTCCTTTGACTACGCTTCCACACTTGATTCACTTTTATTTGCAACCTTAATGTTCATAACTCCGTTTTTAGTTGAATTGGCTTAAAAATGGCCAAATCCTTGTGAATGAAACCATTGATTCTTCATATTTACATCAATAGGTGTTGTTTAAGCCTCCATATGTGTCTTCTTGCTACAACACCCTTTTTCACCATTAGAAACTCCTGAGAGATTCCTTGAACTAACAGAACTATGGGATAAGCTATGATGCTTGTTTCTTACTTTGATTTGCTTCTACACCTTTCTTGAACATCTAAAAGCAGATATAAGAGATTCCTCCCCTTTGACTACTGCTTCAACACTTGATTCACTTTTATTTGCAAAATGAGGTTCATAACTCCGTTTTTAGGTGAATCCGCTTAAAAATGGCCAAATCCTTGTGAATGAAACCATTGATTCTTCATATTTACATCAATAGGTGTTGTTTAAGCCTCCATATGTGTCTTCTTGCTACAACACCCCTTTTCACCATTAGAAACTCCTATGAGGATTCCTTGAACTAACAGAACTATGGGATAAGCTATGATGCTTGTTTCTTACTTTGATTTGCTTCTACACCTTTCTTGAACATCTCAAAGCGGTTGTAAAGAGATTCACCTCCTTTGACTACACTTCCACACTTGATTCACTTTTATTTGCATAACGTGAAGGTTCATAACTCCGTTTTTAGGTGAATCGGCTTGAAAATGGCCAAATCCTTATGAATGAAACCATTGATTCTTCATATTTACATCAATAGGTGTTGTTTAAGCCTCCATATGTGTCTTCTTGCTACAACCCCTTTTTCACCATTAGAAACTCCTATGAGGATTCCTTGAACTAACAGAACTATGGGATAAGCTATGATGTTTGTTTCTTACATTGATTTGCTTCACCTTTCTTGAACATCTCAAAGCAGTTGTAAGAGATTCACCTCCTTTGACTACACTTCCACACATTGACTCACTTTTATTTGCAAACTTGAAGGTTCATAACTCCGTTTTTAGGTGAATCGGCTTAAAAATGGCCAAATCCTTATGAATGAAACCATTGATTCTTCATATTTACATCAATAGGTGTTGTTTAAGCCTCCATATGTGTCTTCTTGCTACAACACTCTTTTCACCATTAGAAACTCCTATGAAGATTCCTTGAACTAACAGAACTATGGGATAAGCTATGATGCTTGTTTCTTACTTTGATTTGCTTCTACACCTTTCTTTCAGATGTGCGAGGGGTTGTAAGAGATTCTCCTCCTTTGTGTTCGCCTCAACACTTCGATTCACTTTTATTTGCAACTTTAATGTTCATAACTCCGTTTTTAGGTGAATCAGCTTAAAAATGGCCAAATCCTTGTGAATGAAACCATTGATTCTTCATATTTACATCAATAGGTGTTGTTTAAGCCTCCATATGTGTCTTCTTGCTACAACACCCCTTTTCACCATTAGAAACTCCTATGAGGATTCCTTGAACTAACAGAACTATGGGATAAGCTATGATGCTTGTTTCTTACTTTGATTTGCTTCTACACCTTTCTTGAACATCTCAATGCGGTGGTAAGAGATTCACCTCCTTTGACTACGCTTCCACACTTGATTCACTTTTATTTGCAAACTTAATGTTCATAACTCCGTTTTTAGGTAAATCAGCTTAAAAATGGCCAAATCCTTGTGAATGAAACCATTGATTCTTCATATTTACATCAATAGGTGTTGTTTAAGCCTCCATATGTGTCTTCTTGCTACACCACCCTTTTTCACCATTAGAAACTCCTATGAGGATTCCTTGAACTAACAGAACTATGGGATAAGCTATGATGCTTGTTTCTTACTTTGATTTGCTTCTACACCTTTCTTGAATATCTCAAAGCAGTTGTAAGAATTCCCTCCTTTGACTACGCTTCCACACTTGATTCACTTTTATTTGCAAACTTGAATGTTCATGCCTCCGTTTTTAGGTGAATCGGCTTAAAATGGCCAAATCCTTGTGAATGAAACTATTGATTCTTCATATTTACATCAATAGGTGTTGTTTAAGCCTCCATATGTGTCTTCTTGCTACAACACCCCTTTTCACCATTAGAAACTCCTATGAGGATTCCTTGAACTAACAGAACTATGGGATAAGCTATGATGCTTGTTTCTTACTTTGATTTGCTTCTCCACCTTTCTTGAACATCTCAAAGCAGTTGTAAGAGATTCACCTCCTTTGACTACACTTCAACACTTCGATTCCCTCTTATTTGCAACCTTAATGTTCATAACTCCGTTTTTTAGGTGAATCAGCTTAAAAATGGCCAAATCCTTGTGAATGAAACCATTGATTCTTCATATTTACATCAATAGGTGTTGTTTAAGCCTCCATATGTGTCTTCTTGCTACAACACTCTTTTCACCATTAGAAACTCCTGTGAGGATTCCTTGAACTAACAGAACTATGGGATAAGCTATGATGCTTGTTTCTTACTTTGATTTGCATCGACACCTTTCTTAAACATCTCAAAGCAGTTGTAAGATTCACCTCCTTTGACTACACTTCAACACTTGATTCACTTTTATTTGCAAACTTGAATGTTCATAACTCCGTTTTTAGGTGAATCAGCTTAAAAATGGCCAAATCCTAATGAATGAAACCATTGATTCTTCATATTTACATCAATAGGTGTTGTTTAAGCCTCCATATGTGTCTTCTTGCTACAACACCCCTTTTCACCATTAGAAACTCCTATGAGGATTCCTTGAACTAACAGAACTATGGGATAAGCTATGATGCTTGTTTCTTACTTTCATTTGCTTCTACACCTTTCTTGAATATCTCAAGCAGTTGTAAGAGATTCACCTCCTTTGACTACACTTCACACTTGATTCACTTTTATTTGCAAACGTGAATGTTCATCACTCCGTTTTTCGGTGAATGAGCTTACGAATGGCCAAATCCTGGTGAATGAAACCGTGGATGCCTCATATTTCCATCAATAGGTGTTGTTTAAGCCTCCATATGTGTCTTCTTGCTACAACTCCCCATATTCACCATTAGAAACTCCTATGAGATTCAAAGAACTAACAGAACTATGGGATAAGCTATGATGCTTGTTTCTTACTTTGATTTGCTTCTACACCTTTCTTGAACATCTCAAAGCAGTTGTAAGAGATTCACCTCCTTTGATTCTACTTCACACACTTGATTCACTTTTATTTGCAACCTTAATGTTCATAACTCTGTTTTTTAGGTGAATCAGATTAAAAATGGCCAAATCCTTGTGAATGAAACCATTGATACTTCATATTTAAATCAATAGGTGTTGTTTAAGCCTCCATATGTGTCTTCTTGCTACAACTTACCTTGTCTCAATTCCAAACTCTTATGAGGATTCCTTGAACTAACAGAACTATGGGATAAGCTATGATGCTTGTTTCTTACTTTGATTTGCTTCTACACCTTTCTTGAACATCTCAAGCAGTTGTAAGAGATTCACCTCCTTTGACTACGCTTCAACACTTTGATTCACTTTTATTTGCAACCTTAATGTTCATAACTCCGTTTTTTAGGTGAATCGGCTTAAAATGGCCAAATCCTTGTGAATGAAACCATTGATTCTTCATATTTACATCAATAGGTGTTGTTTAAGCCTCCATATGTGTCTTCTTTTCTAAACACCCCTTATTCACAATTAGAAACTCCTATGAGGATTCCTTGAACTAACAGAACTATGGGATAAGCTATGATGCTTGTTTCTTACTTTGATTTGCTTCTACACCTTTCTTGAACATCTCAAAGCAGTTGTAAGAGATTCACCTCCTTTGACTACGCTTCAACACTTCGATTCACTTTTATTTGCAACCTTAATGTTCATAACTCCGTTTTTAGGTGAATCAACTTAAAAATGGCCAAATCCTTGTGAATGAAACCATTGATTCTTCATATTTACATCAATAGGTGTTGTTTAAGCCTCCATATGTGTCTTCTTGCTACAACACCCCTTTTCACCATTAGAAACTCCTATGAGGATTTTTTGAACTAACAGAACTATGGGATAAGCTATGATGCTTGTTTCTTACTTTGATTTGCTTCTACACCTTTCTTGAATATCTCAAGCAGTTGTAAGAGATTCACCTCCTTTGACTACACTTCCACACTTGATTCACTTTTATTTGCAAACTTAAGGTTCATAACTCCGTTTTTAGGTGAATCAGCTTGAAAATAAATCCTTGTAGAATGAAACCATTGATTCTTCATATTTACATCAATAGGTGTTGTTTAAGCCTCCATATGTGTCTTCTTGCTACAACACCCTTTTCACCATTAGAAACTCCTATGAGGATTCCTTGAACTAACAGAACTATGGGATAAGCTATGATGCTTGTTTCTTACTTTGATTTGCTTCTACACCTTTCTTGAACATCTCAAAGCGGTTGTAAAGATTCACCTCCTTTGACTACGCTTCACACTTGATTCACTTTTATTTGCAACGTGAAGGTTCATAACTCCGTTTTTTAGGTGAATCGGCTTAAAATGGCCAAATCCTTATGAATGAAACCATTGATTCTTCATATTTACATCAATAGGTGTTGTTTAAGCCTCCATATGTGTCTTCTTGCTACAACAACCCTTTTCACCATTAGAAACTCCTATGAGGTTCCTTGAACTAACAGAACTATGGGATAAGCTATGATGCTTGTTTCTTACTTTGATTTGCTTCTACACCTTTCTTGAACATCTCCAAGCCGTTGTAAGAGATTCACCGCCTTTGACTCCTCTTCCATACTTTGATTCACTCTTATTTGCAACCTTAATGTTCATAACTCCGTTTTTTAGGTGAATCGGCTTAAAAATGGCCAAATCCTTATAAATGAAACCATTGATTCTTCATATTTACATCAATAGGTGTTGTTTAAGCCTCCATATGTGTCTTCTTGCTACAACACCCCTTTTCACCATTAGAAACTCCTATGAGGATTCTTTGAACTAACAGAACTATGGGATAAGCTATGATGCTTGTTTCTTACTTTGATTTGCTTCACACCTTTCTTGAACATCTCAAAGCGGTTGTAAGAGATTCACCTCCTTTGACTACGCTTCACACTTGATTCACTTTTATTTGCAAACTTGAAGGTTCATAACTCCGTTTTTAGGTGAATCGGCAAAAAAATGGCCAAATCCTTATGGATGAAACCATTGATTCTTCATATTTACATCAATAGGTGTTGTTTAAGCCTCCATATGTGTCTTCTTGCTACAACACCCTTTTTCACAATTAGAAACGCCTATGAGGATTCCTTGAACTAACAGAACGTTGGGATAAGCTATGATGCTTGTTTCTTCCTTTGGTTTGTTCTACACCTTTCTTGAACATCTCAAAGCGGTTGTAAGAGATTCACCTCCTTTGACTACACTTCCACACTTGATTCACTTTTATTTGCAAACTTAATGTTCATAACTCCGTTTTTAGGTGAATCGGCTTGAAAATGGTCAAATCCTTGGAAATGAAAGCATTGATTCTTCATATTTACATCAATAGGTGTTGTTTAAGCCTCCATATGTGTCTTCTTGCTACAACACCCCTTTTCACCATTAGAAACTCCTATGAGGATTCCTTGAACTAACAGAACTATGGGATAAGCTATGATGCTTGTTTCTTACTTTGATTTGCTTCTACACCTTTCTTGAACATCTCAAAGCAGTTGTAAGAGATTCACCTCCTTTTCTAGCCTTCACACTTGATTCACTTTTATTTGCAAACTTGAAGGTTCATAACTCCGTTTTTAGGTGAATCGGCTTAAAAATGGCCAAATCCTTATGAATGAAACCATTGCGTCTCCATATTTACATCAATCGGTGTTGTTTAAGCCTCCATATGTGTCTTCTTGCTACAACACCCCTTTTCACCATTAGAAACTCCTATGAGGTTCCTTAAACTAAGAACTATGGGATAAGCTATGATGCTTGTTTCTTACTTTGATTTGCTTCTACACCTTTCTTGAACATCTCAAAGGTTGTAGAAGATTCACCTCCTTTGACTACGCTTCAACACTTGATTCACTTTTTATTTGCAAACTGTAATGTTCATAACTCTGTTTTTAGGTAAATCGGCTTAAAAATGGCCAAATCCTTGTGAATGAAACCATTGATTCTTCATATTTACATCAATAGGTGTTGTTTAAGCCTCCATATGTGTCTTCTTGCTACAACACCCCTTTTCACCATTAGAAACTCCTATGAGGATTCCTTGAACTAACAGAACTATGGGATAAGCTATGATGCTTGTTTCTTACTTTGATTTGCTTCTACACCTTTCTTGAACATCTCAAAGCAGTTGTAAGAGATTCACCTCCTTTGACTATACTTCCACACTTTTATTCACTCTTATTTGCATCTTGAAGGTTCATAACTCCGTTTTTAGGTGAATCAGCTTAAAAATGGCCAAATCCTTGTGAATGAAACCATTGATTCTTCATATTTACATCAATAGGTGTTGTTTAAGCCTCCATATGTGTCTTCTTGCTACAACACCCCTTTTCACCATTAGAAACTCCTATGAGGATTCCTTGAACTAACAGAACTATGGGATAAGCTATGATGCTTGTTTCTTACTTTGATTTGCTTCTACACCTTTCTTGAACATCTCAAAGCAGTTGTAAGAGATTCACCTCCTTTGACTACGCTTCCACACTTTGATTCACTCTTATTTGCAAACTTAATGTTCATAACTCCGTTTTTTAGGTGAATCGGCTTAAAAATGGCCAAATCCCTTGTAGAATGAAACCATTGATTCTTCATATTTATATCAATAGGTGTTGTTTAAGCCTCCATATGTGTCTTCTTGCTACAACACTCTTTTCACCATTAGAAACTCCTGTGAGGATTCCTTGAACTAACAGAACTATGGGATAAGCTATGATGCTTGTTTCTTACTTTGATTTGCTTCTACCCTTTCTTGAACATCTCAAAGCAGTTGTAAAGATTCACCTCCTTTGACTACGCTTCCTTGATTCACTTTTATTTGCAACTTTAATATTCATAACTCTGTTTTTAGGTGAATCAGCTTAAAAATGGCCAAATCCTTGTGAATGAAACCATTGATTCTTCATATTTACATCAATAGGTGTTGTTTAAGCCTCCATATGTGTCTTCTTGCTACAACACCCCTTTTCACCATTAGAAACTCCTATGAGGATTCCTTGAACTAACAGAACTATGGGATAAGCTATGATGCTTGTTTCTTACTTTGATTTGCTTCTACACCTTTCTTGAACATCTCAAAGCAGTTGTAAGAGATTCACCTCCTTTGACTACACTTCCACACTTTGATTCACTTTTATTCGCAAACTGAATGTCCACAACTCCGTTTTTAGGTGAATCAGCTTAAAAATGGCCAAATCCTTGTGAATGAAACCATTGATTCTTCATATTTACATCAATAGGTGTTGTTTAAGCCTCCATATGTGTCTTCTTGCTACAACACCCTTTTCACCATTAGACAGATTCCTTGAACTAACAGAACTATAGGAAAAGCTATGATGCTTGTTTCTTACTTTGATTTGCTTCTACACCTTTCTTGAACATCTCAAGCAGTTGTAAGAGATTCACCTCCTTTGACTACACTTCAACACTTGATTCACTTTTATTTGCAACGCTTAATGTTCATAACTCCGTTTTTAGGTGAATCGGCTTAAAAATGGCCAAATCCTTGTGAATGAAACCATTGATTCTTCACATTTACATCAATAGGTGTTGTTTTAGCCACCATACGTCTCCCCTTGCTACATACCCCCTTACCCTCAACGAGGCACTCCTGTGCTGATTTCTTGAACTAACAGAACTATGGGATAAGCTATGATGCTTGTTTCTTACTTTGATTTGCTTCTACACCTTTCTTGAACATCTCAAGCGGTTGTAAGAGATTCACCTCCTTTGACTACGCTTCACACTTTGATTCACTTTTATTTGCAACCTTAATGTTCATAACTCCGTTTTTAGGTGAATCAGCTTAAAAATGGCCAAATCCTTGTGAATGAAACCATTGATTCTTCATATTTACATCAATAGGTGTTGTTTAAGCCTCCATATGTGTCTTCTTGCTACGTTTCCCAAATTCACCGTTAGAAACTCCTATGAGATTCCTTGAACTAACAGTATGGGATAAGCTATGATGCTTGTTTCTTACTTTGATTTGCTACACCTTTCTTGAACATCTCAGCAGTTGTAAGAATTCACCCTTTGACTGCCTTCACACTTTGATTCACTTTTATTTGCAATCTTGAAGGTTCATAACTCCGTTTTTAGGTTAATCGGCTTAAAATGGCCAAATCCTTATGATTGAAACCATTGATTCTTCATATTTACATCAATAGGAGTTGTTTAAGCCTCCATATGTGTCTTCTTGCTACAACCCCTTTTCACCATTAGAAACTCCTATGA